>CM044960.1:8583592-8705709 GCA_024516035.1 Bactericera cockerelli | reverse complement strand
TTTTTATTGGCCATTTCTTGGGTGTTTTTGCCTGATTCATATTAATAATTAAATAAATAATACGAAGTTAAATTTATTAAGACAAAAGAAGTCATCCAGTTTAGAATTTGGCCCCATAATATATGTATCATCATCAATTCATCATCATCATCATAGGGTGGCGTCATCGTGAACGATGGTAGCCACACAGTGATGATGATTTAAAAAAAAATAGGTACCAAAAGCCGCCGCACTCATCATACATTTTCCCCTCGTCTGACAGAATGACCTGGCGGCGAAAATCGAAATCTCGATAACTCGAAATGACGCTTCTATCCCTTGAAATTTGAGTTCGCGGGATTCTACTGTACAAAGATGGATAAAGTAAAGATTAGGTAGTACCAACTATAAATTAGTATTCTTACAAACTTAGCTCCTTATTCGAAATTTCGACAACTCGAAATGACGCTTTTATCCCTTGAATATTGAGTTCGCATCAGGATTCCACTGTACAAAGATGGATAAAGTAAAGATTAGGTAGTACCAACTATAAATTAGTCTTCTTACAAACTTAGCTCCTTATTCGAAATCTCGACAACTCGAAATGACGCTTCTATCCCTTGAATTTTGAGTTAGAGGGATTAAACTGTACAAAGATGGATAAAGTAAAGATTAGGTAGTACCAACTATAAATTAGTTCAAAGATGGATAAAGTAGGTACCAAAAGCCGTCGCACTCACCATACATTTTCCCCTCGTCCGACAGAATGATCTTGCGGCGGCCGCAGGGCGGGTAGATGGCGAGGGCCTCCTGGAAGCTCTGCTCGATGTCCGGACTCCAGACGCCCTCCGCGTCTGGAGTCCGTATTTCTATATATTATATAAATACCCGCCACCAGCGTTCAGCTGACAGGGTTGTTTAAAAATACATTTTTTGTCATAATTATATTTGTAAATGTAGTAATGTAACGAATAAAGAAAAAAAAAAAAAATCTTGCGGCGAAAATCGAAATCTCGATAACTCGAAATGACGCTTCTGTCACTTGAATTTTGAGTTCGCGAGATTCTACTGTACAAAGATGGATAAAGTAAAGATTAGGTAGGTACCAAAAGCCGCCGCACTCACCATACATTTTCCCCTCGTCCGACAGAATGATCTTGCGGCGGCCGCAGGGCGGGTAGATGGCGAGGGCCTCCTGGAAGCTCTGCTCGATGTCCGGACTCCAGACGCCCTCCGCATCTGCGGCGGCCAGGTCCTTGTCGTCGTCCAGGTCGCCCACATCGAGGGCCGCCCCGCCCCCGTGCTTCGAGTCGCCGCCCCCGTTAGAACCCGACGTGTCGGCGCCCGGGGGCACTACTGCGCCGCCGGAGCCCGGCGTCCACGGCGACGAAATGGTGCCGGTGACCAGTCCAAACCCTGCGGGTGAGAGGAGAGAGGGGGATGGATTAGTCTTAAAAAAAAAAAAAAAAAACAGGCTAGGTCGAAATGGTGCCGGTGACCAGTCCAAACCCTGCGGGCGAGAGGGGGGAGGGGGGATGGATTAGTCTTAAAAAAAAAAAAAATAGGGTAGGTCAATGGTGTCGGTGACCAAGCCAAACCCTGCGGACAAGGGGAGAGGGAGGATGGATTAGTCTTTAAAAAAAAAACAAGCTAGGTCGAAATGGTGCCGGTGACCAGTCCAAACCCTGCGGGCGAGAGGGGAGAGGGGGGATGGATTAGTCTTAAAGAAAACAAGCTAGGTCGAAATGGTGCCGGTGACCAGTCCAAACCCTGCGGGCGAGAGGGGAGAGGGGGGATGGATTAGTCTTAAAGAAAACAAGCTAGGTCGAAATGGTGCCGGTGACCAGTCCAAACCCTGCGGGCGAGAGGGGAGAGGGGATGGATTAGTTTTACAAAAAAAACAGGCTAGGTCGAAATGGTGCCGGTGACCAGTCCAAACCCTGCGGGCGAGAGGGGAGAGGGGATGGATTAGTTTTACAAAAAAAACAGGCTAGGTCGAAATGGTGCCGGTGACCAGTCCAAACCCTGCGGGCGAGAGGGGAGAGGGGATGGATTAGTTTTACAAAAAAAACAGGCTAGGTCGAAATGGTGCCGGTGACCAGTCCAAACCCTGCGGGCGAGAGGGGAGAGGGGATGGATTAGTTTTACAAAAAAAACAGGGTAGGTCGAAATGGTGCCGGTGACCAGTCCAAACCCTGCGGACAAGAGGGGAGGGAGGATGGATTAGACAAAAAAAACAGGGTAGGTCAAATTTTCGACGAATATTATTTCTTATCCTATAATAAGGAATACAATACTTTCCTTATCTATATCTATAAAAGAAAGCTGTCTGTATGTGTGTGTGTATGTATGTATGTATGTTCTTTATACAAATCCACACCGTTTGACCGAGAAACCTGAAATTTTGCACATAGGTCCGCTTGGATCAGGAAATTCTTCTAGGCTAGATTATATCTCCCTGAGGTTAAGCTACAATGAGTAAGGATAAAAATGGATGGATGACGCAAAAAAAATGCACGTTTTTTGACATAAATGACATTTTTTCTCGAAATTTGTCGCGACGACCTATCAACTCAAAGCGAGAAAGTTTTAGGCAAGGGTTTGAGCTTTCAATTGACATATCGATCGCGAATTTCTGATGAGCCGTTCTTGAGCTACGCCGGGTAAGGTAAAAAAATGGATGGGTAACATGTAAAATATTCACGTTTTTTGACCTAAATGACATTTTTTCTCGAAATTTGAAGTGACGACCTATCAACTCAGAGCGAGAAAGTTTTAGGCAAGGGTTTAGGCTTTCATTTGACATATTGATCGCGAAATTCTGATGAGCCATTCTTGAGCTACGCCGGGAAGGCCAGAAAATAGATGGGCGACAAAAAATATTAAGGTTTTTTTTCAAACCTAAATGACATTTTGTGTGTGTGTGGTGTGGTGGTGGGGTGTGTGTGTGTGGTGTGTGGTGTGTGTGTGTGGTGTGTGTGTGTGGTGTGTGTGTGGTGTGGTGTGTGTGGGGTGTGTGTGTGTGTGTGTGTGTGTTGTGTGTGTGTGTGTGTGTGTGTGGTGGTGTGTGTGTGTGTGTGTGTGGGGTGTGTGGTGTGTGTGGTGTGTGTGTGTGTGTTGTGTGTGTGTGTGTGTGGTGTGTGGTTGGGGTGTGGTGTGTGTGTGGTGTGTGGTGTGTGTGTGTGTGTGGTGTGTGTGTGTGTGTGGTGTGGTGTGTGTGTGTGTGTGGTGTGTGTGTGGTGTGTGTGGTGTGTGTGTGGTGTGTGTGTGGTGTGTGTGGTGTGTGTGGTGTGTGTGGTGTGTGTGGTGTGTGTGGTGTGTGTGGTGTGTGTGTGTGGTGTGTGTGGTGTGGTGTGGTATGTATGTATGTGTGTGTGTGTGTGTGTGTGGTGTGTGGGTGTGTGGGTGTGTGGGTGTGTGCGTGTGTGTGCGTGTGTGTGGGTGTGTGTGGATGTGTGTGTGTGGATGTGTGTGTGTGGATGTGTGTGTGTGGGTGGGTGTGTGTGTGCGTTGTGTGTGTTTGATGGGCTGGCGAAGCGGCGGGTGTAACCCGCTAGTTATAGGATAAGAAAAGTAAAAATATTACTATTACCAATAGCACAGGCTTAGCTCAGTAGGTAAAGGGTTGGGTGGAAGAGATTGCCATAGGCAATAACCCCGCCCTTTAGTTAGGACATGTGTATATATTTTATTTATTACTTCCGAGAAATTTCTAATATTAGAAATCGGAAGTATTGTGTTCGTTTTTGTAAAAAAAAATATTTTTTTGCTCCGATTTCAATTTTTTTCAGATTTCTGGACGTTTCATAACCTCCTGAGCAAATTTGGTTTTGTGTCTGTCTGTCGGTCTGTCGTTCTGTCGGTCTGTTAAAACGATTCCTTGTAACGCGCAAATCTCGGAAACTACTCGACCGATTTTGATGAAATTTTGCACACATCTAGGAGACATTCTGTAGATGGTCCCATTCGTACTAGCGGTTCTTGGTGAAAGAGCCCATGCGCCTGACCACTAACTTTTTACTTAAACGCTTATATCTCGTGAACGGTACACCCGATTTTAATGAAATTTTGTGTGTGTATGCATATAATTGTTTTACATAGGCTATTTATATATATTTTTTAATTAATTATAATTAGACTCTGATATTTAAGAAAATCCGAAATTTTGGACAAAAAAGTCAAAAAATAAGGACCACGACTTGCCGATACAGAAATTTTTGTGGAATCTAGAATGTATAAAAAACGATTTTCTACCATATAAAACAAATTTGAAGAAAATCGGTGCAGTCGTTTTGGAGATACAAGTAATTTAGTATAAAATCTCAAAATTGGCACGTGTTAACAATGTGAAACAATCACGAGGAAGTATAGAGTCCATAATTGGCAGTGTTTTTTTTCTTGTTTATATTATTAATATTGTCAATTTTATATTTAATTTTTACCATTATTTGTCTGTATATATGTTCTACTAATAAAGAGTTTCTAAATAAATAAATAAATAAAAAAACTGAGTAGGACAAATTTTCGACGAATACAATACTTTCCTTGTGATCTGGCACGCACGGTGACCTGGGTTCGATTCCCAGAGGGGCAAGAATTTTTCTGCTCTGTACCTGGATGTTCGGGGTCCACTCATACCTCGTGAGGAAAGATAAGTAGTTACTTGTATGAGTAACGACCAGTGGCGGCATTACAAGAGTAAAAAGAAATTAATGTAATAGAATAATTCGAAAAGTACAGGAGGCTCTTCGTAATGCTGCGCTAATC
Source organism: Bactericera cockerelli (assembly GCA_024516035.1). Classification (NCBI taxonomy): domain Eukaryota; kingdom Metazoa; phylum Arthropoda; class Insecta; order Hemiptera; family Triozidae; genus Bactericera; species Bactericera cockerelli. The sequence goes on along the minus strand of CM044960.1, from coordinate 8,700,963 downwards.
ACAAAAATTGTGTAGAGGCCTTGAGCTTCACCACAGAAAAAAACCATACAATAGTTTCCTTATTATAGCATAAGAAAAGTAAAAAAACACTGCCAATTATGGACACAATACTTCCTCGTGATTGCTTCACATTGTAAACACGTGCCAATTTTGATATTTTATAGAAAATTACTTGTATCTCCAAAACGGCTCAACCGATTTTCTTCAAATTTGTTTTCTATGGTAGAATATCGTTTTTTCTACAATCTGAATTCCACAAAAAATTCTGTATCGGCAAGTCGTGGTCCTTATTTTTTAACTTTTTTTTCCAAAATTTCGGATTTTCTTAAATATCAGAGTCAAATTATAATTAATTTAAAAATAAATATAAATAACCTATGTAAAACAATAATATGCATATTCTTACAAAATTTCATCAAAATCGGGTGTACCGTTCACGAGATATAAGCGTTTAAGTAAAAAGTTAGTGGTCAGGCGCATGGTCTCTTTCACCCAGAACCGCTGGTATGAATTCGATGAATTTAAAATGGGACCATCTACAGAATGTCTCCTAGATGTGTGCAAAATTTCATCAAAATCGGTCGAGTAGTTTCCGAGATTTGCGCGTTACAAGGAATCGTTTTAACAGACAGACAGACCGACAGACGGACACAAAACCAAATTTACTCAGTAGGTTATGAAACGTCCAGAAATATGAAAAAAATTGAAATCGGAGCAAAAAAATATTTTTTTTTTACAAAAACGAACACAATACTTCCGATTTCTAATAATAGAAATTTCTCGGAAGTAATATTACTGTTACCATATAGCACACACTTAGCTCAGTAGGTAAGATTCTCGCTTGCCTTGCGAAAGTTCCAGGGTCAATCCCCTAAGCAGACAAGAAACTGTATTCAAAATTTAGTTACAGTTGTTTGTAAGGGATACCTTCCGTTTCGCTCGTGTTGACCTAGCACCTAAATGGGAAAATATTGTGTCACTTCGAGGTTACCATAAATTTTACCACCGGCAATAACCCCACTCTTTAGGTAGGACATTAGCTGTATTCTCTTTGTTGTTCTTGTTTTATTGTTCAATGTGTTCATTTTTTCTTTTTAATTTCATTGTATTGTACTGTATATATTTTACTTCTTCTTATCTAATAATAATAATAAATGCAGAGAAGAAAGAAGGCATAGCCTCTTTCTTCCCAAGCGCTTTTATCATTTGTAGTGGTACCTGTCCGATGTGCATCCAAATGCACATTTTCTGAGTAGTGTTATCTTCCCGATCGCAATATAGGGTTTGTAATGGTATCTTTCCAAGGTGCATTCAAATGCACAAACACTTTTCTGAACTCATGTTGATTTTAATCTTTAATGTGAACGGATCTTTACCACAGAGGTTTTTTCAAAGGAAGGAGAACTCTGTGCGTTATTATAGGCGGGACAATTTTGTCTTGGGATGATAGCATTACCAAAAAAATGTGCATTCAGATGCACATTGGGAAGGAAGAGGATAGCAGTCGAACTGAAAATAGTCCATCAAGATCAAAAACCCATCAGTGGTTCTGTACTTTCAAGCTTCCTCAAGTCAATAATTTACACAACAACTCCGCCGGTCTGGCGCAACTTGATGAAGATCAAATGAAACAACCGAATGACATCTGTGAGACCATCCAGACAGTCGTTATCTATATGTACCTACGTATGTCGTTAATCTATGTATGTCGAGATGGTTTATCGTATAATTCTCACATAAACTAGAGACCATCAGGTTGGCGGACAGACGATGTCAATATTGTGAGCTCATCGATAGAGATGTATAAATAAGTCGAGAACTAATGTGGAGGCAGATGCATACATTGATGCGGAAGATTGTCTCGCTAATTGACAGATCGCGCATAGGCTCCTGCTCCTATGGTGTGCATTTGCACTTTGGCCATTGTTAATGCAGATCATCAGTCCATATATGTAGAACGTTACTGTATAAACAACACTAGCGAAGTTTCCACTCTGAATACAGTAAATTATTATTATTATATGTATAATAAACCGAAAGGTGTAATAATAATACTCATAAAAAAAGACGAGTGTTTCACAGCCGGTTTTATTTCGTAGCCATGAAACAGGAGCTACTATAGACGCTTTTGGTCTGTGTAGTAGCCTGCCCATACCGTAGTATGTCTCTCTGATGGGCGAGAGTGACACAATACTTCCCAAATAGGTGCTAGGTCAACACGAGCACACCGTAAGGTATCCCTTACAAACAATTGTAACCAATACTCTTTAGTGGAAGGTAAGCACCAGGCGAGGTTAATGCTCAAAGCATTTTCTACCACTTGTATAACCCTTAGAGTCTTATATTATTATGTGGTCACAAACTCAAATTAATGAGGAAAAATTCATGCACTGGGTGGGTTTCGAACCAACGGATCCCTACGCTACCTGGATCACCAGACTAGCGCGTTAACCACTTGACTACCAGTGCGCTACCGGTGTACATGTTAACTAGAGCTGAACCCTGTGACATTGTGACACAAGATTAATAATGTCCAACATCTTAGAAGCCAAATAAAAATGGCTTAGGATGGTCCTCTGTATACAAAAAAAAATATGAAAAATAGTACAAAAGATTCATTATTATTATATTCCGACTCTTACGCAGAGCTGAAGCTTTCAAAAATGAGGGCCAGATTCTGACACTTGTGCAAAAATGCAGAAAAAAAAAGCTTTCAAAAAAGAGGACCTACCTAACACACATTTCAAACACTAGATTCTTGAATAATGGAGTTTAGTAATGCCTATATTTTAAAATTTCAATGCGTGGCCTAGCAATAAAATTTGATGAGATCAAAAAAACGTAAAACACAAGTTAATCCGAGCTTGTTTCATGTCAATTCAGGGGGCAACTGTTCGATAGGACACCCTCTAAGTCTAGAGTCTATAGAACATGATAGAGGGCTAAGATTTTTCCCTCCGATTTGCCAAACCATTACTGGGTGGTTCAAGCGATACGATACAGCGGAGTTGAGGCCACCCGTTAAATTTAAAAGGAGAAAAGATTATTTATGACCAGAGTCCATGTTGCAGGACCCCGGCCATTAATTACTTCTCTCCTGGTGACACACACACACTCACCATTATTATTATTGCAATAATTATTACTATAATTGCTGCAAGTATTACTAGTTTTTATTAATAGTAATAATAATAATAATGATAAAATTGTTGGTAATATTATGATTGGTAATAATTGCGAATTATTATAATTATTGCTTTAGTTATTTTATAAATGCTATGATAGTAATTATGACAGCTATTGAAATCATTACTTGTATTTGTCATGTTGATAATATACACAGGGCCGCAGAAAAGATAACTGTGACGCCTCGGAGTGATACACATACAATTATATACAATGTATATACAATTATACATACAGAATGTATTTATGACGCCCAAGACGCATCGCATTGCGCCCAAGATGATAACAATATGGAACTATCAGTTGATAACGGTTTACGATGATATAGAGACGTATTAGAAACTGTAGAAATGCGTACATTGGAATGAAACAGAAGATGGTAGGAAGACTTTTTTATGGCATGAGATTTTTCATAGTTAGGCGTGATACTCTGACGACGACAGACAGATTCCTCAACTAAAATTTAAAACATTTTTTGTTGTTGTTGCTAAAAGATAAAAAATCTGAGATAAATTTACAACTAAGATGAGCCAGACTACCATCTATCCCTTAAGACGAGGTTTCAAATATTCACCTTGCAGTCCGACTTGAGGGACGGTTAATAATAATAAAATTCTTGACTTGAGGGACATCCGATTTATTGATAGTAAAATTGTTGACTTGAGGGACAGTCTTCTGGATTATCCTTGTTGTAATCCGATTTATTGATAGTAAAATTGTTGACTTGAAGGACAGTCTTCTGGATTATCCTTGTTGTAATCCGATTTATTGATAGTAAATTTGTTGACTTGAGGGGCGGTCTTCTGGTTTATACTTGTTGTAATCCGATTTAATAATAATAAAATTCTTGATCTGAGGGACAGTCTTCTGGCTTATCCTTGTTCTAATCCGATTTTAATGCTTGACCATAATTGTTGAAAATTATAGATATAGATAAGCAAAAAAATGATGCTATTTGAATAGATACAAGAATATCAGGAACCCAAGATCTTCGACACTGCTCTGCCCCAAGATCTTCGACACTGCTCTGACCACAGTACCATACCGAGAGCGGTCATTTAGTCACCGGACAGTAATTAATAATGTGACAGTTGTCCCCATATATTGGCACAAAGCAAGTATTAATTAATCAAGGGACTTCCTTTCGTTGGCGCTAATGTTACACACTCTACACACTCACCACTCTCCTTAGTGTTAGCTCCACACAACTACATAGCTGCTAGAGACATAGATGATAGGTGAGAAGAAGTGGTCAATATCTCCTCACTACAAATTAAACACTCTCCACAGTGATTTCGCATCGTGATCAACACAAATATGATAACTTTTTTTACTTTTCCTGATAAAAAATTAACAGGAAACCAAATGTGCACCGTACACGCGACCTAATGAAAAACCAGTGGAGATTTGCATGATGAATTACAGAATATTATCCTCCAACAATTAAAAAAAAAAAATCAGAATTTTGGTTGTAAGCACACCTAGAGGAAATAAAGTAACGCTCGCTCACTTAGGTGTAACAATCACACTTCTGCCGGTTTCGAACCCAGTACCCGACGGGTGTGATAAGCAGAACCAGGAAAAAAGGAACTGGTGAAATATGCCAAACCAGGATGCCTATTGAGGTGAGAGAGACTGGCGCGTACATTTTAGGGTCCAATTAAAATTGTTTGAATAACCATCATAATAAAGTTTAATATCCTCATTCGAATTATTCTTATTTAGTTGAAATTACTTGAATAAGCACGATTATTATAGTTATTGCCTGGTCGAGATAGTAGTTATTACAGGATTTTTGTTACATTTTCATTCCGATTTAATGAAGTGATCTTCGAGGTCCGTAAACAAGTGTTAAAATTGTTCAACAAGTATTGAAATTGTTAAACAAGCGTTAAAGTTGTTAAACAAGTGTTAAATAGTCAAACAAGAGTTGAAATATTGCAGAAGTGAGGTTTCCCTGCCCTAAAGTGGAGTTAGAGGAAGTGCCATTGGAAGTAGAAGTGAGCAGGAGAGTGAAGTGTAGCTAAATCCTCGTCATGCCCACTTCCCTGCTCACTTCTGCTGAAATGTAAACACAACGTAAAAGACATCAAGTCTAGTTTCAAGTCGAACAGCAAACAGCATTATCCTTATGAGGAAAACGATCAACACAACCAAGTTGTTTCTAGGATAATTGCAGAGAATTTCCAGGAATTTTGCACATTTTCAACTCACACTTGAGGCAGAATTCATTGCAATCCACTGCAAGCTTAAGTGTATCCAATTGTCTGCAGCAACCAGTAAGCTAATATTGTCTCTATCTTTGTATACAAGCGTTTTTCACACCTCGCCCGAGGTGTTTGATTGTGTCATAATTTGTTTTGATTCTACACATAATTCAATTTTTCTTTCCGACAGATGTCAGTAGCTCGTTCGCTACGACAGCGGACTCGTAGCCTGGAGGTCGGTGGTTCGACTCCCAAGTATGGACAACATTTGAGTAATATCACAACAGTCAAAAATGCATATACGAGAACTGCGCAAGAGAACCCTGGATATAAGAGAAAAATTTCCTGGTCATATTTACCCTTTTATAAATCTCTCTATATAAGAGAAACCTGGATCACAGGATCTATATAATAATATATAATAACTCTTTATTGACAAGAATAATATTGACAAAGGGCGTGATTATTGTCTGAGGCAATCTCTGCCATCAAATCCATGTATGTACAAATGTACATAAGAGAAGAAAAAAAAACTAAATATGCATTCGGTTCTTTGGGTTCTCTTATATCCAGTTTTGACTGTACTAATCCTTCTGGGAAATTAAAGGACTAATAGACAAACGAAAGACTACCGACCATTATTGAACTGGTAGTCAAGTGGTTAACGCGTTAGTCTGGTAATCTATGTAGCGCCGGGATCCGTTGCCGTTGTTTCGAATCCCATCCAGTGCATGAATTTTTTCTCATTAACTTGAGTTCGTGACCACATAATAATAAGACTCTGAGGGTTAGGTGGTAGAAAATGCTTTGAGCATTAACCTCGCATGGTGGTTACCTTCCACTAAAGAGTGTTGTTATTATTGAAAGAGAGCACAATCAAACAAAAACATGACCAACATTAATAAACACTTATCATTATTATTATTATTTGTTATTATTATTATATAACAAGAACAAAACACCGACCATGTAGTGCGATGTTTCTCGGGTTCAATTCCCACTGGTGATGTTGGAACTGACCTAAAGATTGGTTCATACCAAATACAGAACAAGTTACAAACAGAATGTTAAGTACATAATTACGTAGGTACAAGTACTGTGCGCTCAGAATGGAATAACCATTTAAAATAAAATCCTGTAAATGTTACATTTATTAGTAGTTATGTATGTATAATTGTATATAGGAGTACATTACTTCTCGTACATACTTCTGAACAGTGCGAAATCACAACCGTCGGAATGGTCTGTAAATGGAACCCTCACAGAAATAACCAGAAAAAGAAATGTAATAATAAATAGAAAATTGGTTGTTTTTTCTCCAGATAGGAACTGTTTCGGGCTAGGGAGGTCTCATCAGCGTACAAGAACTCAGATCATCAAAAATCAGATAGACTTCTCACTACATTATTTGACCATTTTCTACCACCCACTGTCCCTAGTTTTTCAATAACAGTTTTTTTACCTGCAAACTTGAGATTCTTCGCATACGAGTTCGTGATGGATCTCAGCTATCGACATGCATTAGCAGGGTCTAATAATAATATTATTCACGAATCTTGCACTAGTCTTTCGACCAGTCAAGCGCCACTATACTTTAAGCTCAAGTTATTTGCCAAGCAACACGGCCAATTTAATAAAGCAAACAAGAATCTAAGTACATAACTGCAGAGACGACCAAACTTTCCGCGTTATGAAAAAAACATAAAACTTGCATAAATTGAACATAAATTATTTTCGTCTTATGCTTAACGCAACAAGAACAATGTTAATCATATTGTATAATTACTCTCAAGCCAACATGAGTCTATGTACCTGCTATGCGTATACAATTAAACATGACGTTCTGAGAAGCAGTGAATTAGCCATTCTAGACAGGGCCGTAGATGATGGGGTTTGAAGGTACATAAATATAGACGTATGAGGAGCCAAATCCTAGAAGGACGTCCAACGGACGGCCAGTTTTAAGAAACTTGCAGAGGAAAATGACAGATAGAGGATGAAAAATAAAATGGTTGAAGCCAGCCAGAATCAATGGCACGTTTAATGTACCATCAGTTCTCGTGATATCATTGAAGTGAGGCAAAGTCCAGAAAGATGAGGACTTGGATGGGTGACCGTTCAACATGAACTCTCGTGAGTGGCTATTCAGAGTTCAGAACGAGCTAAAATAGGGGTGTGTCCACTTTTTCACCCCCCCCCCCACCCCCGCCCTACCCCCAAAACAACCACGCCTCTGGTGCCAAATCTGAATTCGTTCTGCCATTCAGCAAATACCATGCTCCATAGATTTGCGATGCCTGCAATGCGTGTGCACACTGCACATATATAAAATGACTCAATATACAGTTTAGTAAACATAGTACCATACATCTATGAATTTACAATGTACATACAATAATGTATTTAGACTGCCAAATTGTTGTACACTCCAACCTGCTGAGAAAGCTGGGCATAACAGAATAATTTTCATATCACCTCTCTATTAAGGGCAAATAACCTTTTTATAAGAGAAACCTGAATATAACAACAAAAATTCTAGTCCCTTGAGTTCTCTTATATGTATCCTGGGCTTAATAGCTTTACTTATAAAACTTTGCCCTTATAAGATTTTCTATTATTATTATTACTATCCAGATTTCGGCTGTATCACTATATCTATGTATAAGTACAATGTACATTATATCACAAAAAACCCGACCAATGAGTTAAATGACCAATGAACTTACTTACTTACTTTTCGTGTCCGGAATAAGCCCTATGTATAAGCCCTTGAAAGGGACTTGTATAGCTTCTGGGACAGACTGTATAGTAAAATGTGCACTGGCAGAGTATTGTACAGTGGATAATAGAGCAATGTCACTATCGCGGAGCTAACCAAGTTCCAGGAATTTACGTGAGATCGATCTAATTTTTCCAGAACAGAATCCTATGACACCTGTCGACTGTCGGTCAGATGTGCCTTCTGTTGTGACGCGGGCACACGAGCATGGCGATCGCATGCTGCATGCGCATGTCAGTTCCATGTTCATGCCGCATGCCCGCTGCTCATGTCTCATGAGTCAATCTTGCAAATTGTAATATTGTTCTCTTATTTGTGTTAATCACTTTCGTGATATCACAACTACTTAAACTCGCTTTACTAAATCTACGCTGAAACCGAGACTTGAACCACCGAACTCCAGGTTACAAGTCCGCCGGCGCCGCCTTATCGATCAAGCTACTGAGGTCGGTGCAAATTGTAATAAGTATAACTAGAGTGCGTATATTGTTCGTATAGGTATACAGATTTTACCCCCAAACCCCTCTTCGACCAAAAATATCAGAGTCATTACCGTACTGAAAAGTAATCAGCGATTAGGTTTCTAAAAAATTACAAAAATAATCACACTTTACAGTTACCTAATAGAGAGTATAAACTATAAATAATAATAGTAATAATATCGTCTTATTTATACTGCCCGATGAAGACTACTGTCCCATTATTCCAGCAGTAAGCCGTGGACTTACTGTTATGTGGTAAAAATCCCAAATGGGAGGATAACTTGTCATGGCCCGGTTGGTTTTCGAACCCACGACCTCTGGAATCTCTGGATTCACAGAGTGCCGCCTTTACCACTGAGCTACCGGGACATAAATAATAATAATATCGCCTTATTTATACTGCCCGATTAAGACTATTAAAGTCCCATTATTCCAGCAGTAAACCCATCAAGACATATTATTATGTGGTAAAAATCCCAAATGGGAGGATAACTTGTCATGTCCCGGCTGGGTTTTGAACCCACGACCTCTGGATTCACAGAGTGCCGCCTTTACCACTGAGCTATGTTCAAATCACGTAAATTCAATAAAATTCACCAATCATCGCCAACATCTTGGAGGTGAACCTAAATACTGCTATTTGTAGAAACATCATTCAACAAAATTCTCGCAAATTTGCTGACAATGGGAAATACCTCTGTGCACAATATTTACATCACCAAGACAATAACGCTTGACACAATTATCGCAAATTTCACTCAATTACCTTGCAAATAATTAGTTGAGTCGATGGAGAGCAGCAATAAAAGCAGCAATGAGGAAAATTGGTCTGGTGTTGATTTACAGTAAACAAAATCAAGTAGACTGCATAAATACAAACTGAGGTAATCCAATAACATGGAACCTGCACACATATAAACAAGCTGTCGCATTGTTTACAGAAAGTAAAGGGGAACTATTGCGGTCTATTGAAAGTGATTGGTGAGAACAGAACTAGTGGGCAAATAGTTCGCAAGGTAAGTCTCGAGGTCAAAGGTATGGGAACTTTACCTATACATATATCTGGACTCAAGTTTTTTTATTTTTAAATATTTTTCAAAAAAAAAAATCTACATTTATTATTTTTAATTTGGCTTTAACGTCGCTTTCAACTACATGGTCATATCCATTCGCAGGAAATTCTCAAACCTGCTACCCCACATTAACCAACCTCACCCAGCTTGGGTGGGGCCGGAATGCCAGCATCACGAAGTCTTCACCTCGCTGGTGTCGTTGCTTAACTTCGGTTATCCTACGAGAACCGGTGCATTCAACACGCCATGGCTTGGACTTGTACCGAAGTGTTAAGAGGAAAACACCAAAAATAGACAGATAGTTGAGATAGTGAGTAAGTGCTTTACTATATTAGAGCCTAAAAATAGTCACCGTGGGCGAGTGCTGGGTAGCACAATAGGCTTCCACACCTGGGTTCGAGTCCCAATGGAGTTGAATTTTTTTAGTATACCCAGCTTATGATTTCCAGAACATAGAGGTCCTATACAGTCCTATTACACCAATAGACTACATTAGGTAAACAAGACTTGAAAAAATAAATGTCTGTTAAGTTTCTGTTGGAATTGGATTAGAAGTATTGACATTTTTATGAAATAATAAAAATAAAATCTACATAAAGAATAATGAATATCATTTAAATTTATACTACGTATAAAGATTTATCATCATCAAAAAACGATCGTTAATACCGTTATAGAATACCAAAAATAACCATTAATTTATTTCAATTACATAAATGTAAATCACAAGCTAAATGTCATCCACATTACTTCAATCTTGTGAAATTGTCACTCTGCATATCATTTGTACAAGCGATAAAGATTGACAATTCCAAGAATCGCACAGCAAGCGACACTCAACAGATGTCTCCAAAAGTTTGCACCATAGAGCACAAAGATAAAAGTATCGCAGAGAGAGAGAGAGAGGGAGAGAGAGAGAAAGAGAGAGAGAGAGAAAGAGAGAGAGAGAGAGAGAGAGAGAGACAAAAAAACGAAATTAAGGAGATATTGAAAACGAAAACAAAAAGTATCAGCAATAAATAAAACAAACTTCAGGCCAAAGTGAAGAAAATAAGATTAATATAAAAAAGCAAGCGCCTCTCCCCTCTTCGTTCTCGAGAGATTTGCACGTGTTTCTATTAAAAATCAGTAAAGCTGAAACAAATAAGTGGGACATCTGCTCCCCCCCCCCCCCCCCCCCCCCTTCGACTCTGATATTAACAGAACTCTTAAGGACTCTTTTTCTACCCCTCTCTCCCTCCATCATGAACTATGCTACCCTTCTCAAAAGTTATAGCTGACGGCAAAACGTATACCCTAGACCAGGCGCGGCCGGTGCTAAGGAGCTGTGGAACTGCAGCAGCCCCAGACGAAAAAGAAAGGATTTTCTCAAGTCCTACTACCTCGTATACAATGAAAATTATCACACATTTCTCAAATAATTCACCCAACCCAATCTCTTCCACCCAACCCAATCAGCTCTTCCACCCAACCCAATATCACAACCAATGTAAAAAAGGGGGAGAAAACAGCACACTTACTCACCCGCACACACAGAGCTTTGTAAAATAGGCATGCATTTCGCTTCATAAACATATTCTACACTACTGATAGGCATGGTACCGTCTGAACAAATGGACATTTTTTTTTTTTTTTTTTTATATAAGCTTTATTAGGAGGACAAACAGGCAACAGTATATAAAATTAAGAAAAGAAAGAAGAAAAAAAAACAAACAAATGACAAAATAAATAGGTAAAAAAGAAAAGAAAATAACAATAATGTCCTACCTAAAGGGCGGGGTTATTGCCTGTGGCAATCTCTTCCACCCAACCTAAAATGCAGTCTCTTAAAGGGGCCCCAGAGACAACAAAACACATTCTCTGTGAATGTAAAATAGCCTCTCACGCTCGACTGAAACACTTTTCAAGGCTGATTCTAACACCTATTACCGAAATCAGTCCTAAAATAATCTGAAGCTACATTAATATAGCTTTGATCTCTTTTAGAGTTACAGGGGCATGTCACAAATGATCTATTTAAGGTCGCAGTGACAAAGAGCTTTCGTAGCCGATAGCCCTACTTATACCAATACCAATTATTAATAGGCATGGTAAACAATCTCAAACTCTTTAGATACTGAATGAGCGACTCTTTGAATCCCATTTTAGTCCGGTTTATGTGGCAGCACTGCCAAAGCATTTTCCAACGGGCCGCGCCTGTATCCTACTATTCAATTTTTTTTAGAAATAAAATTCAATTTGAACGCTTTTCTTGTTGAAAAATTTATCTTCTTTCGGGCTCCGCGAAGTGAAAGCGCTCTTCGCCCTACTACCGGCGTAACTCTCTTTTTATTACGAAGGAAAGCTGATTTTCATCTTTAACCCATGCACAATGTGCGTGAATCTATTATTTGTTCATTTCAACTAAATAACATGAGATGAAGTTCAATGTTACAACCAACCTCAGTAGCTTGATCGATAAGACGGCGGACTTGTAACCTGGAAGTCGGTGGTTCAAAGACACGGTTTCAGCGTAGATTTAGTAAAGCGAGTCTGAGTAGTTGTGATATCACGAAAGTGATTAACACAAATATGATAACTTATATATTTTTGTCTTACCTAATAAAGCATACTATAATAAGAATACTATTTAAGAATATTATATGTATGTACAAAATGTGTATTTAAATTTGAAAATAAACAAGAGACCTTGTTTAGACTGCTGGAATAAAGGGACTTTTCAGTCTCACCTCGGCAGTATAAACAAGGTAATTTCTAATAATAATAATAATAATTTTCGAGATTTGCTCATCTCATCTTATCATCTCCCTAGTGGGGTTAAGCATGGACGCTGTACTCGCACTTCTAATTTGTTTGGTGGGGCGTCGCGGCGCGGATACATAAATAACTTGGGTCGGGGGGGCAATCAGTATTAATCACATCAGTTTTCGCCAGAGTCACTCGCAGTGTCCACCGTGCCACTATACGAGACGGGGGGGGGGGGGGGGGGGGGGGGGGGGGGGGGGGGGGGGGGGGGGGGGGGGGGGGGTTCTTCTATACCAGGGTGCCAGCGCTCTGATTCTGGGCCATGCAATAGAGTCAGTCCCGGTAGCTCAGTGGTCAAGACGTCAGTAATCCACAGTTCGCGGGTTCGAAAAACCCAGTCGGGACATGACAAAGTATGAAAAAAAGGAAGGTTATCATATTATTTGTGTTCATCACTTTCGTGATCTCACAACTAATAGTAAAACTAGCTTTATTAAATCTTTGCTGAACTTGGGACTTGAACCACACCGACTTCCAGGTTACAAGTCCGCCGCCTTATCGATCATGCTACTGAGGTCGGTTGACTTGACAAAGTGTCCTTCCATTTAAGATGATTTGTACCACATTGAAAAACGTCTTGGTTTTACTGCGGGAATTATGATGGGATTTATTATTATGAAATGCATTGGAACTGCCTGCCGCTACCAATTAGTGGACGGGTGTCTCTAATAATTATAAAATAGTGCTTTGGATTTTTTTTTTGAAAAGATGAGTGTTTCACAGCCTTTTTAATTTCGTAGCCATGAAACTGGAGCTACTGTAGACGCTTGTGGTCTGTGTTGTACCTTACGAATCCCGTAGTATGCCTCCCTTCTGATGGGCGAGATGTGACACAATACTTCTCATTTAGGTGCTGAGTCAACAAAACTTGTCAGATTTGCTAACGGACAGTAAACATTCCTCGTAAGGTACTTAAGATGGTTTCAAAATTATGTTCGAGGGAGTGAATGGACATCATTTCCTTGTTATTTATTAATGCAAACAAACTCAACTTCATCTTCTTTGAAAAATGTTTGATCTCACATTGCAATTAAGAAAAAAAAAATCAGCTGTGCAAAAAGAAAGAATCGTGTTGAGTAATGTGAGAGATTAAATATTTTCAAATTATAGAACAAAATTTCATGACGGAAGTGTTTTTAATAGAAAAAAAATCATATGTAAACACAAAAATGGCGGGTATAAAGTGTTCCAGCACAAATTCAAAAATAGAAAAACCGTTATTTTGTAAAACACCGACATTGGCAAGATTGAGGAGTATTTGGTGTTTTTCTTTCCGAACAATCTATAATATTTCAGTTAAAATTCAGATATTTTTAATTTAACTGTTTTAATGTTGTTTTTGCTGTTTTAACACGTGTTTTAATGAAAAACACAAAACTCTATAAACTTGATTTATAGTTCGATGTTTTTCAATTACACATTTATATTTCATAGCTTCAGTAAAATGGATTAAATCATAGGAAATGTGTCATGAGGAAAACAAACATTTTCTACCCTAACTGAAAGTTTTTTTCTTCGACACCCAGTATACCAGATCTCTGATACCTGACCTATCCGTTGCCGCGATGGCTAAGTTTTAATCTCGACAGTTTAAACTATATAAGCCCCACAAAACAAACATTGGGACAAAAATAACAAGACATAACTTTATTCTGCCTTCCTGCTCATAACTGAATCATAAATTTAATGAAGTACAGTGAGTTATCATTATCAGGAACGACACTTTCCCGATTTAAATTTTATTTAACCACAAAAAAATTATCATTTACGACAATTCAGGCTAATAATAATATAGTATTTATACACTTAGGGCCGAAATATAAAATAGGATTACAACAAATATAATACAGACAGGCCCTCAAGTCGCACTGCTCTGTGATTGGTTGAAACTCCGACTTGACGTCTGACTTATCTTCGTTTTTTTGGTCCTTTATCATACTGCTCGATAATGACTTATGAGTCCCTTTTTTCCAGCTATATTTTGGTGCTATTTATTATGGGGCCAAATTATGAACATTGGATGACTTCTTTTGTCTTAATTAACTTGACTTCTCATTATTATTATATTATTATTATGAACCAGCCGAAAAAAACCCCAGAAATGGCTAACAAATAAAAAAAAGGTAGTGAAACACTCATCTTGTTTCTAACACCTTTGTAGCGAAGAAGAACTGGACTCGAACTAGTGTCCCGTGGTTAAGCAAGTTCTCCCGCTGTCAAAGTTATACATACATCTACCAATGGCGACAGTTATATCCACCGCTGTGACAGATATCCACCGGTCAGTTGGGTTGGTGTCTCGGACCCCGGTGGAGCAGTTTCCAGTTTTCTACCTGGTTTACAAAGACCACACATTTCTATGATAGATACTATATCAACCACACGTACCTATACATGATAAACTACCAATTAAAACAACCCGCTAACCAGTTTTTTTCATAATAATCATCTATAATAAACATTGATGGTTATAATTTTATACTCGTATTATGTCATCCATGTCAACAAAGACACACAGAAGAACTTAATAACGTTACTATTGGCAATACAAAAACCATCATTCATTCTTTTCCTCCCTTCAACAAGAATCTGATCAGTATAAAAAACGTAATTCGTACGAGTTTCTGCACCCAAGTTACAGCCCGAGGCATGGCCCTATATTTATTTTTCCTACCCTTAGTCTAAAAAAAGAGGCATTGCCGTACATTGTTTAGGACCTCAATTTGACGCCACCGCGAGACTACCTCAATAGTTCCATCGATAAGGCGGCGGACTCGTAACCTGGAGTTCGGTGGTTTAGTCCTTTGTATGGCAAATATTAATTTAGGGCGCATGCGAAGTGTGTAATGTTTTTTTTTTTTAGCCAGACACAGCTGGTACCGCATACCTGTTGAATGTTTACCAGCAATACGATGGGTAGTATAAATTAGTGTATAATATTCTTAGCAGTTGAATTTCTCTATATTTATGAAAAAATGAGTATTTTATTTCTATCAACATATCTCTTTCTCTCTTTACTCATCGACACCCTTTTTTTACAGGCCTTGCGTTCTAGAAACCAATAGTCATTGTGTAGATAGTTCCAGAAATCGCATAAAAATAATTCCAGAAATCACTCTCCACTCTCATAAACCCCAAATCTCCTTTTCAACTATCAATCTGATTGGTTAATTTAAACGAAATAACCAATCAAAGTGCCTTGTCGTTACCAGTGTGACGCTCCAGTAGTAGCTTTGGGGACTATGAGAGTAAAAGGGCTTTCTGGAACTATTTTATATGCTTTCTGGAACTATCAACACATGCTGGAAATTACTTCTCCAAAATGTAATAAATGACAAACATTAATATGTAATCACATTTATATGATGAAAATTAAGTATAATATGAAATAAAATTTCATAATGGACCATGGTTATAGCACCTCAATTTTTTATGGACATCAATGACGTATAATCTGGCTTCTGATGACGCTCGGGGCCAAAAATCTAACCCAGGGAACTTTGCATCAACCACACGAGTTGTTTTACACTCCTGATAAATTTCTAATAAAATATTTTATTTTTCTCACTAATTTTAATAGCGCCTCATTAGATTATGAGCACATGCTGAAGGTCAACAGTCATTACTATATAGGAAGGGCCAAAAGTGTTGCATCACGCTGGTGACATAAAGCTGAGGACAATAGCAATCACAATTTAGTAAAGTTAAGTTATCATATTTGTGTTAATCACAGTTGTGATATCACAGCTTCTCAAACTAGCTTTACTAAATATTTTCCTCAACTTGGGACTTGAACTACCGGCCTCCAGGTTACAAGTTTGCCGCCTTATCGGTCAAACTACTGAGGACGGTATCACAGTTCATTATGTAGTAGAGAAAATTCCTGATGTTGCCAAAAGTTTAAATTTTAAATATGCGAGACATTTGGTTTTCGCGATCACCTGGCAACGTTGGTTCTCCTCCGCCCCATATTTTGGACATAAATCATTACCCTTATTTTTATTATTATTATTATTATTATACTACGCTTTATTAGGTATAGGCAAATTACAATATTTACAGTACAATATAATGGAATTACAAAGCAAAAAATATAGTGATTGAAAAAAGAAACAAGAACAAAAAGAGAATAAAGCTAATGCCCTACCTAAAGGGCGGAGTTATTGTCTGTGGCAATCTCTTCCATCCAACCCTTTAGGTCGAGAGAGAATTATAGTTCAGAATTAAAAAGGAGTCGTCATTGGTCACCCTGTGCAAGTATACTTGAAATTGTCTGGAAAACGGGAGAGAAATAAAATAGGCCAAAATTGCGCGCCTCGCGAAATTATCAGTTTAATGGTCAGGACGTCATTGAGTAACGACTGACCGACAGGCCATAAACCAGCGCCATATCATGAGAGTCATTAGAATCGTTGAGTACCAGTAATTCACGACCCTGTAACAGGAATTCTTTGTGCGTCAAAACAATGTAATATAAGGTGTAAGCACCCTATAAGAGTTAGTAATGGTCGATAAAACCTGTACTGGAGAACCAATTTAAATTGGCAGTGAAAAAAATTGAATTGTGCCAAGTGTTCTGTGAATCCATCAGATTTTTCGCTACCTATGTATCTGGTGCGGGTCTCAAGCATGGATAATTTTTGTAAGGTGGATTTGAGTATAACTTTGTTGTTTATTTACATAATACATATACTAATGTAGTCATGTTATTATTTGCACATAAAAAAATCATATAATACACTTATAATTATTAGTAGGTATAATAATACAAAACATCAGTAAATACACTTCAAATTCATTCTCATGTTATATTTTGGACATTAAAAATGAACAAAACCACATAATAATACTCTTTAATGGAAGGTAACCAGGCGAGGTTAATGCTTAAAGCATTTCCTATCACCTAACCCTCAGAGACTAATTATTATGTGGTCATATACTCAAATAAATGAGGAAAAAATCATGCATTGGCTGGGATACGAACCAACGGATCCCAACGCTACCTGGGTTACCAAACTATCGCCTTTAAAACTTGACTACCAATGCACATAATACAGTACACTCACAATTAATAGTATAAGAAGCATCAGTAAATAAATGCACTTCAAATTCACAACATCAGAACACACAAGGAAAGACCCTTATACATATTTATTAAATTTGTGCGAATTCCTCTCTATGGCGAGATTGGCGAGAGAAAATTCCGCAATGTATTTTCCTTCACTGGAGCATGCAGTAGTAGAATGATAACATTGTAATGCCATTTCCAAGAAACTGCATGAGTCTCTACAACTCTCGATTCTGTGAAAATTTCCACTGTTTCTCTTGTGGCTTGTTCAACTTCGGACAGTCACCGGAACACATACTCGTACACCGTAGCTAACATATCTGCAGCATTTATGAATGGGCAGATTTGCAAGTAATGTGCAAAGTTTTCCTGGTATCTGTTTTGATATCATGGGGAGAGTGTAAACATTTTGTTTCCATAGACTTCGAACAAATAATAATAATATCGCCTTATTCGTACTGCTCGATTATTACTATTAAGTCCCATAATTCCAGCAGTAAAACTAAGACGTATTACAATGTGGTAAATATCCAAAATGGGAGGATAACTTGTTATGTCCCGGCTGAGTTTTGAACCCGCGACCTCTGGATTCACACTGTGCCGCAAATTCAGTCTGAAGATTGGCGATTCCCAAATCCAGTAAACTTTTCTTGCAACAACGGCCCCAATATATACTTCTAACATTCTAATTATTTCATTACATTAGACATCAGATGGATGGATAAGTCTCCACTTGTTCGCTTATTCTAATCCGACAAACATGCATCTATTAAGCTGTTCCATATTTGCATCATATATTTATCAGCGTGTAAACACAACATGAAGAACATATGAAGCGGCGTAGAACGCCTCAAGAACAATTTCATAATTGTGCAGATCACATAGCTGTAGAACACAGAAACTCGGCAGCACAGGAAATTCTAACTGGAATCCGGCGGTATTTCCTGCTGTCTGTGGCCACTGGTATGACCGTCCAGGACACGCAGACAAGAATGAGTAGGTAAGTATTTTATTTGTGAAGTATCCATGTTAACGGAGTAAACTCTACCTCAGAGAAGATAAGTAAATCCTCAAAACCAAATTCATTTGCAAAAATGGGAAAGAAAAAATCATTCAATTCTACCAGATATTGTTCAAATAATTTCGGACTAAAAACATACTGTTGAGTCAGACGAAATAACAAAAATAATCAACCTTTTAGTACAAGGTAATCAATAGGTGAGGCTGAAATCATATTCTGCCACCTGACCCTCAGAGTGCAATTTCTATAATAATATGGTCAAAAGTGCAAATAAATCACGAAAAATTCATGCATTGGATACGATCCGAACATGCGTACCACAGACTAGCGCCGTGCCTTTCCTAAACTCTGTTAAGGCGGCTCTAACAGGGTTCAGGATTACCAGACTAGCACCGTGCCTTTCCTAAACTCTGTTAATAAGGTGGCTTTAACAGGGTTCAGGATTACCAGACTAGCGCCGTGCCTTTCCTAAACTCTGTTAAGGCGGCATTAACAGGGTTCAAGAATACCAGACTAGCGCCGTGCCTTTCGTAAACTCTGTTACGACGGCATTAACAGGGTTCAGGATTACCAGACTAGCGCCGTGCCTTTCCTAAACTCTGTTAAGGCAGCATTAACAGGGTTCAGGATTACCAGACTAGCGCCGTGACTTTCCTAAACTCCGTTATAAGGCGGCATTAACAGGGTTCAGGATTACCAGACTAGCGCCGTGCCTTTCTTAAACTCTGTTAAGACGGCATTAACAAGGTTTAGGATTACCAGACGAGCGCTTTGACCCCCTCGACTAACAACAATCGAATACACCAATACCATCGACAGCCCGATGGTCATTTCAGCCGACGCCGACGGCAACTCCTACGTGAAAGCTACAACAGCCCATGCCGGATACTCCCAGGCAGATAGGATTACCAGACGAGCGCCTTGACCACCTCGGCTAACATTATTCGGATACACCAATACTATCGACAGCCCGATGGTCATTTGAGCCGACGTGAAAGCTACAGCCCATGCCGGATACTACCAGGCAGATGAATGAGGAACCTCATACAGTCATACACCACACACATACATAATACGAGTATACGGTATACACTAAACACTAATACGTACTCACACAATATTCTGTATACACATACCAGTCATACATATTGACGACCGACGATGAAAATTTGGAGAAATTCCAGCACAGATACCATGCACACCCGAGCCCAAGCACAAAGACTGCCATCATCAGTATGATCCACAGGACGCCTTGCCAGGATGAGAACAATATGTAAACACAAACAAGAAGCTACACACAAGAGGTTCAACGTCTCCTAGGATAGTGATGCATGCACACACAGGACACAAATTGACACGTCAAAATGTGGTGGCATAGCAGTTACCTAGCCCGAGTCAGGAACGAACCCAGAAATTATGTTTGGGGGAATTTTTCCTGGAAATTTACCACCACAAAGTATTGTGGTGGCATAGTCAGGAACGAACCCAGATATTATGTTTTGGGGGGGGGGGGGGGGGGGGGGGGGGGGTTTCGTAATGTTCTTGAAAATTTACCACCATAAAGAGCTATTGTGGTGGCATAGCAGTTGCCCGAGTCAGGAACGAACCCAGAAATTATGTTTGGGGGGTTTTTCCCTGAAAGTTTACCACCACATAGAGCTATACCAGAAGACAGCCGACCTCAGTAGCTTGTCCGATAAGGCGGCGGACTTGTAAACTGGAGGTCGGTAGTTCAAGTCTCGGATTCAGCGTAAGCGAGTTAGAGTAGTTGTGACATCACGAAAGTGATTAAAACAAATAGGATATAATAACTATACCCAAATTCACTGTTAAACAGTCTCTTAAAATCGGTGGCACCGAATTCAGGCCCAAAACGATGTACGGAAATGTCTCATTGTGTATGTAGGGTAGGGTTAGGAAAAATAAATATAAGGCGATGTCTCGGGCCGTACCTCGGGTGCAGATCCTAGAATAATGCACTAAGGAAACACAACCGACACGTCAAAATGTGGTTGCATAGCATCTACGCACCAACCTCAGTTGCTCGATCGATAAGGCGGAGTACTCCTAACCTGGCGGTGAACGGTTTACATTATGTACAAATAATGTTATTTTTTGAGACAGGGGGATACACCTCAGAAAAGGATATTTCGCGCAACCCCCCTCCTCCTCTAGGGAGCGCTCCTGACTACCGTATCTTCAATGTCTTCGTGTAGATCTCCTGCTTCCATAGTGGTGAAGCCAGCGTTAAGCCGGCCACTCACTATCAGGTATGCCTGACGTCAGCCTCCTGAACCTGATCGAATTTTCATCAGGTATCAGGTCGCTTTCAGGTCGCCTGAAAGACTTGTTTCTGCTGCCACACACTATTTCCTCAAGTCGGACTTTTAACCTAACCTAACACATCAGTCATGATGAGTAATGAATTAATGATCCATGGACGTTAAATATGAAGATAGAAATGATAGAATCAACAGTCAACTTCAAATCGTTTGTATCCCTCTTTCCCAAACGGCGTTCACACATCAGCCGTTTCTGGATTATTATACGAGTTATCCAGTATATGAACTTATCCTAAACTGAACGCTCCTATAGAAAACAACTCGAATCCTCTCTCACGATTCCATCTCTATAGAGACACACTTCTGTTCGGCCCATTAAAACCGCCAGTTATAGGTAAAATTACCTGTCCGATTCGTACGGTTACGAGCACACTATTACGCTACTATCGCTACTCTACTAATACCTGTTATACTATCGCTACTCTACTACCTGTTATACCTACCGTCTACTTAGGATACGGCGGAGTCCGTCATTACTGCCATTACGTTCTACTATAGCTTTGGCTCGGTATCTAGCGAGAAGAAGTTCAGGCCAGGATCACGGTTAGAGGCCAATATGTGAACTTCCACCTGGTGTGGGTACTAACAATAATAACACTCTTTAGTGGATGCATTTTTTTTCATTATTATTATTATTATTAATATTAGGAAATCACTGACTGATTATTAGCTGGTATGGGTACTAACAATAATAACACACTTTAGTGGATGTATTTTTTATTATTATTAGTAAATCACTGATTATTAGTAAATCATTGATTATTAGTAAATCACTGATTATTAGTAAATCACTTATTTTTTGTAAATCACTGATTTTTAGTAAATCAGTAACCGGTGGGTTTTCTTCCTGGATGTATTATTTAAAGTTCCCAGGGGAATAAAGCAGTGGCGGCTCGTCGGGTGAAGACACTGAAGACATTTTCACCTAATTTTGAACAGTGAAAACACTACTCATAATCCCTTGAACATGGCACAATAAAATTGATCCAACTCAAAAAAAAAAAAAAAAAAAAAAAAAAAAAGAGTAAGCTTTGTGTAAAATAGATCAATGCTGCTTAACATTTCATGTTACTTTCCAAGGAGAACACCAAATGTGAAGACAATTCGAAATTGTCTTCAGTTGTCCTTGAATCAACCAATCAGAGTTGAGTATTTCCAAGTAGGTATCATGAAATATTAGGCAAGAACTATATCTATGTAATATGCTACTGAGGACAGTCTTCAGTTGTATTCAGTTTACATTATCTACACGACCTCATACGAAATGTCACGAAGCCTACCATGTGCGATGTCATGTGTTTTTGATATTAACATTGTTGCCAGTAGTATTATGCCAGACCTAGGAAACCAGTCAATGATTTAGCCTCCCATATCTAGCACAATCTTGTAATATTAAAAATAAATTAATAAATAATAATAATAATAACGTAGGCGTTAGGAAAGCAGGAATTTGTGTCAGGAATTTTGGATATTATTTCTCATTTTTCGGGTTCTAGTTTTGTACATTGTTCCTACACGATAGCCGATACCAATAAATTTTAACTATTTATGTATCTTGTCAACTATAGTCTTAAAAAGGACATCTCGATTGAAGTCAAATCTCGGAAATAAATTATTTAATGTAGGTACCGAAATTGAGCCAAATAAGATAGTCTGGTATCTAGTTATTCCAAGAAGTTTTTAAATAGGGACAATGGTGGTCCTGTTTAAGATCCTGACTATGGAACCACTTTAAAAAAAAATCATGAAATTAGACGTGTTGAAATGAAATTCTCAAGGAAAATTCTGTTCAGGCGGTTGTAGTATTATTTTTTAAAATAAATAAATATGTCTTACATGATTTTAGGGATTTCTTTAAATTTAAAATATAGCTCTTGAAGTTTGTAGAAATTTAGCTATGAAATTAACTTGGCAACATTGTATCTCTTATCTTTAGAATGTAAACAAAACTTGTAGCGCACTTTTTAAATTTTATTAGATTATTTATTTTCAAATCTTTTCAACGGTAATCAAGTGACTTTTAATAAATTGGTGTAACTAGTTAATAAAGTTATTTCCCAGTATTTGATACAGGATAGAAACATTATTCCTACCTGATCTGACCTGTGCTTTTCATAATAAGTTGAATATGAAGTAGCTATGTACTTCTTTCAGTGTCAGAAATAACATTATAATTATGCAGGTTGCAGGTAGCTAAGCACACAGTTTCCAGTGAAGTACTTAAAATTATAAGGCAATATCTGTGTTTTTCTTAAATAGTCATTTAAACATCAATGGTAACACAAATTTAAGCTGATTTTATGTTTGTAGTAAGTATGTTTTCTTAGATTTATTTTGTAGTCTGGTGGTGGATTTTCTTCCAGTTTTGGATTGTAATTTTTAGTCTTCAACTAACTTTCTTTCCTTCCCAGTTTAACTACTGAGGTATAATCCTAATATTTTTATTTTAATTCCTTTTTACCAATTTTTAGTTAATATTTTTTATCAAGATGAATAAATATTTTTTATTAAGATGAATAATTAATGACAATATGTATTTCAAAGAAACAATGAGATTCCCACAAAATCATGGGGTTCAACTTCAAACATTAAAAGTAACCCATTCAGATTAAGAAGTAATGAGGATAAGAAAGATATTATGATTACTGGATGTCCAATTTCTCCAATGACTATAACCACCACTAAAAAAGTAAAGCAAATGCCTGCCCCACAGCCATACAGTTCAAGCCTGAATGGCTTATGAAAAATGAATGGCTGTGTACCAGCTCAAGTGTTGACAAATTGTTCTGCTGGCCTTGTTTATTTATTAAGTACCAAGTTTTCTCCAAAAAAAGTACCTATAAAAACTTATATGATGCAAAACTGGTATGAGAGAAAATCATGCTCTGCAGGGAAACAGCCATAACTTACAATGGGCTGTGTTCATGAGACCATAAGAACTAAGATCTGATAAATTAATAATTTTATTTTTTCAATACTTCTGGGTATAATTTGTCTTCACCTAGTCTTGAAGTCAGGAGCCGCCACTGGAATAAAGTTGTAAGCTAATATCCTAGGGTAGATGGTAAATTATCTTAAGGTATCTTATCTATATAATATATAAAACTCAAATTATTCAATAAAGAAATGTTAGCCGGGTTACGGCAAACATTAAAAAAAACTCTTTAGTGGAAGGTAACCACCAAGCAAGGTTAATGCTCAAAGCATTTTCTACCACCTAACCCTCGGAGTCTTATTATTATGTGGTCACAAACTCAAATAAAAGAGGAAAAATTCATGCATTGGGTGGGATTCAAACCAACGGATCCCTACGCAGGGTTGGTACAGAAATAGTCAGCACCACGAGGGCTTGAATAAAAATGGTCACCCACCAAGCCCTAAACACACTGGACGTTGCTGTTATTAGTAGTTATCCGTAATTTGGTGGACTCGGTGATTAGGAATCTATTAGTAAACGAGCTCTATGTTCGATTCTTACGAGAAATAACGAGCTGTCTTCTATTCGACCTAATAGTCTCCTAATATACTTTGAGGAATAATGAGGATTAACAGGCTACGTTGTTCCATTCCAACATAATCCAGCCTATTCTATCTTGCCCGGTCCATTTGTTACTGCCTGGCGTGCCCTACAATAACTTACGACAGCACCCTTGCACTGTCCATTCGAGGACTTGGCATTTGACCATAAGTTGTCCACTAATGACTCGACTTCTGAAGCTCAGTTTGTAAATCGGTTGCGTTGGTAAATCGTACTCTTCTATTAATCATAATTGTAAATATTGAACCGACTAGGACTAATATGTCCCATTATTCTAGTCTTAAGTGTGCCCACCAGAGCCCATGTAATAAGTTAAACTCATGTTCATATAGACGATTATACTAATTACGGAAGGGCCCCAGAATATTTTACTATGTCACTGAAGGCCCAAAGTTTTTTTTGCGTAGGATCACCGAAGTTGAGCAACGTCAAGCGAGGTGCAGACGTCGTGATGCTGGCATTCCGGCCGAACCCTTACTGGGTGAGGTTAATGTGATGGGTAGCAGATTTGTGAGTTTCTTGCGAAAGGAGGGTAACAACCCCGTCGTGACCGTACAGTTGACAGTGACGTTGAACCCAAATCAACAACAAAAAAAGTTAAGTTACACAGAGATCTGGATCATAAAATGATAGCCAAATACACAGAACCAGAGGGTGATGCTTGTGAGTAATGCCTCAGGACATCTTCAATTTATTAGAAAACTAGCGGGCTGTCGCCCGCTTTGCGGGCCGAGGCATGGCCGTGAAAGCAAAAAAATCCTTTTTCGCCAATGGCAGGTGTTGTAGTGGGAGTTTCGGAAAATCCCGTCTTATTGCACATCTAGACTATAAGACAAAGCTACCTACCAAATTTCAGCTTCCTAGGACTTACGGTTTGGGCTTGTAGAGCGATGATCAGTCAGTGGTCAGTGGTCAGTGAGTGTCTTTGACATTTATATATTAAGATAGGAAAGAGAGAGAATCGGATAGACCATCTGGCAATGGAGAGCTCATTTGAGCCAGCTGAGAGAGAGAAAAAGAGAGATAGATACAGAAACAGAGAGAGAGAGACAGACTGAAGCACGAATCAAGAGAACAAAGGGCAAGAGGTCAAACTTTATAATATGCAGAGATGTTGAAGATGTTGGTCTGTGGTTTTGTTTGTATTTTCAACACTTGCGTCATCACTATCATCTTCATTGACATAATAAAAATCATCATGACGAAACTTTCATTGGCATGATCAAAATCATCATTTAAATCCAAATCGTTATAACACAAGATCAAAATTGTCTTAATAAAAATCAACATGAAGAAAAATTCATTGGCATGATCAAAATCATCATTTAAAACCAAATCATTATAACACAAGATCAAAATTGGCTTGATAATAATCAACATGAAATTATTTATTAATATTATCATGGTCATGATCAAAATCATCATTGAAAAAAAAAATATCACCAACATCAAAATTGGCATGAAAAGAATCACCATGACCAAACGAATGTTAATCTTATCATCATCAAGATCAAAACCTTTATGTTATGCACATCATCAGTAATATGGAAGTGATTACTGCTGGAGATAAACGTATGGTTTTGACCACAAAATAGAAGTTGCGAGCTGATGAATACCACGCCCCCAGAAGCAACTATAGTCACTATACATACGAGTAGTCACTATACATAGTTTAAGTGTTTAGTTATAGAGCTTTATTGAGAATGTGAGATTTGTGTTGATCACTATCGTGATATCACAATTACTCTTAAACTTGCCTTGCTCAAATTTGCCATACTAGGGACTAGAACCACCGACCTCGTATGAATGAGCACCACATGATGAATCGAGCTACTGAGGTGGCTTTATTCAGATTGTTATGACAGATGTTCCAGTGGAACTAAATAAGAAATACTTTCCATCATGTCCTAACTTCCTGAGATATCAGAAGTATTTGGGCGTCTATCTGTGACTCTGTCACATACCCGGCATTATTATTACTATTAGAGGGCATGCTAAACTTACCGATCATCGAAGCGACTGGAATTAAGGTATGGAGTTGGAATCAATCACGAGTACTTACCTGGAAAAACAAAGAGAATACATGGAATATGACAAACAAATAGAAATAGAAAACAAAACATATCTGGGTATGTCACAGTAATGTCATAAAAGTGATTGTTGTAAGAATACTCAAACCTGCTAGATCACGAGTTTCTACTTCGATTATTTATAATAGTCAATTTGTTCATGTGTTTGTACTAATTGTACTTCAAAGCACTCTAGTCGATTTCAGTTTAAAAAAATGTTGTTCCCGCCGTTTTTTTTCAATTTCCTAAATTTCTTAAAATCTCCCCACTTAATTTCTTCATATTTTTTCAAAAAGAAAATGAATACATTGAGTTAACGGCAACTTTTTTTTTTTTTTAAAATAAAACTAATCTAATTAACCGGATTTTCGAACAACTATTTCTCCCTGGGATCCAGATCATTGCACAGAGGAACATCTCTAGGACCGTTCCAGGTTCCATGAGAGCAATTTCTAATCGCAAACAGAAATGAACCCATTCAAACCGTTTCTGCACACTGACTGCATACATATATATTTATTTTGCAGTCCCCATATACCAATGTACATAGTACAATTTCAACCGTATGCTTAAGCTACATAGGTATGATAGTATGTAAAATAAATACTACAAATATATTTATTTTGCAGTCCCGCATAGATAAATAAATGGTACAATTTCAACTGCATGCTATACCTACATCTACACATACAGTCCCCATACGTATACATAGAGTAACTTTATACTTCAACTATATCTGTAGTTCTGTACATACACAGAGTATGTATGCTATGTACATCTATGTATGTAGAGACTGGTTTCTCGTACAGCCAGAGTTGAACTGGGTCATGGCATCAACGCAACGGGGCGAGCATGCAAATTTTGCAGGCAAAAACTTTTTGCACACACACCGTCTCTCCATCTCCTATCACCAGGCCACTCCATCGACTTATTGTTTCCATACTGGACGAACGACTTTTTTTTTTTTTTTTTTTTTTCTTTTTGGTAAAGCACTTTAACAAGGAATTACACCTGAAACGACTTTTTGATGGGGTCATTAACAGGTTTTTTTTTATATGGTGGATTCATTTCTGGCTGCTGGATGATAAATGAAAGCGATTCTGATTTTTTAAAGTCATCAATATGATCGTTGACCATGATGTTGTGTTTGGGATCTTCGATTGCGTTGAGTCTAGACTTTCATGTATTGCAGGTTTTTATATTTTGGTTTTGATTGAATTGAATTTGTGCTCAAGGTTTGGTGGAGAAAGGAGGAAAACGGTTTTTTATAATTTTACTTCCAAGTAGATAAATTTTGTGTTCAAATTTGTATTAAGATTTTTTTTTCCCCCTTCTAACATTTCTTTCATCCGAAACAGGTTATTGCTTCCATATTTCTT
This sequence comes from Bactericera cockerelli, assembly GCA_024516035.1. Classification (NCBI taxonomy): domain Eukaryota; kingdom Metazoa; phylum Arthropoda; class Insecta; order Hemiptera; family Triozidae; genus Bactericera; species Bactericera cockerelli. The sequence goes on along the minus strand of CM044960.1, from coordinate 8,673,014 downwards.
TGGACTTTATAGAAAACTATAACAAACAGATATAAATATGGGCTACTGAAAACGTCTTTTCTTTTTTTATTGATTATTCTTGTCAAGTAAGCATACTGGGATTAAGTCTTCAGTTCAGTCAGTAGTACATAATATATATCAACAGAAAAGTGAAAAGTGAGAAGTTCTAAGTTTACATTTCATTCAGTAGGTATACCAAGAGAAAAGTGAGAAGTTCTAACTAGATGTACAAGTGTAGATACATAAATATCCTGGATATCTGTTTCGAACTTATTTCCTCTCATCATTATACATATTACAACATTATTACATACCCCAGCCATGCCTTGTTTCCAAATCATTAAACAAGCTAATCTAGGTATTCATGTACATGCGATGCTGTGAAGAGAGGCATTAAAAAGCCGGCTTTTCCAATGAAGTTACATAAAAGGTTGGCGGAACCAAACTTCTCGGAATCCGGCAGGCGAAGAAGTTTAGCGTAGTAAATATAGAAAAGCTTTCTCTGTTTCTCGCAGATTATAAGAATATGGCGCGCTCAACAAGTTGGCAAACAAAACTAGCGGAGAATAGAGACTCGGGAAATAGAATGGAAGAAAATGAGAAAGGGAAGAATTCGGGAAAGTTTGGCTTCGATATAGGAACGATAAACAGACACACAATGAGATAGTAAAAGGAGCGTGTGTTTTTGGAGGCAGGAAGACGTGTAGAGGGGGGGTGTAAGCAAATAATCGACAAGGGAATATAAATTGTTCTTAACGCCAGGCAACGGCAACAAGTGGTGTGCTGCAGGGGAGGGGGTTGCTCGTATGGCATGTAAGTGGCGATGGCGGGGCGGGGCCGATAGGGAAGGTTTGGGAGGAAAGCTTGTTGACAAGGAGGGAGGGCACAGGAGTGGGAGCGCTGACTTAATGCTGATGGGGGAGGGGACAATGTTGCTGATGGGGGAGGGGACAATGTTGCTGATGGGGGAGGGGACAATGTTACTGATGGGGGAGGGGACAATGTTGCTGATGGGGGAGGGGACAATGTTACTGATGGGGGAGGGGACAATGTTGCTGATGGGGGAGGGGACAATGTTACTGATGGGGGAGGGGACAATGTTACTGATGGTGGAGGGGACAATGTTACTGATGGGGGAGGTGACAATGTTACTGATGTGGAGTGGATGGAAAAGCGGGGCGATATTATTCAAGAGGGAGAGGAGAGACGATAGTGTTGAGAGATTGGTGGGGACGCCGTTATTTACGAAGGGAGACAGAGAGAGAGAGAGGAGAGAGAGAGAGGAGAGAGAGAGAGAGACAATACTGCTCATTATTTACAATGGGAGGGAGGGGGGAGAGAGTGTGGGAGGGAGGGAGAGGGAGAGAGAAACGTAGGGGGAGACGATACTGCTGATGGAGTGATGAGGACGGAAAAAGGGCGGGGGGACTTCTGATGGGGTGGGGGACGATATTGAATATGAAAGCGAGCGGAAAGCGCTGACTAATATCGCGTTACGTTCAGCATAGGGGGAGCGACGCGGGGGGATCCGCTTTTCAAGTAGCGACTTGGTTTAAATGAATACGTATAAGCTATGGGGGTATTTTGTCACTTCGTGTTTCGCGGATTATTGCGTAATCCCATTCTATTAAGTTTGTTTAGACGGCGAAATTGCTTTCGATCAACAGGGGTTTGATGTGCTCGACAGTATGTTGTGAGCTTATATAATTATGTAAATACGTTTTTTGATGAACGTGGCAATTCATGTACATTTTACATTAATGTATCAATATATTGGAATGCTGTGTATTATTAAGATGAAAAAATGCAACTCATTAGGTTTGAGAGGACCTCGGAGATTTTAACCGCATAGTAGAAAATATTCTACCGCGCCAGAGATTGAACAGAGATCACCAACGTGCAAGTCGAATACACTAACACGCACTGACATAACATTGATTGAGCAAAACAGTAGTCATAACAGAGAACTCACAGGATAATTAAGACGGATGAAGTGTCGGGCCAACTATCACCTCATAAGAAACTTAGCCAAGGACTCAGGAGAACCCAAATGAACCATTGTGGAGAGACACACAGAATGGCATGACTAAGTCAATCAGGTCCCGTATCCTTTCACCTGATTCAGAAGGGCCTTGCTCGATGTGAGTCGAATGAAAATCAAACAGTTGAACAGTTTTTTAATTCTTATAATAGTTTTATCATTTTCTCAATAGGTGATTGTACTCACCTTGGTAAACATTAAAAAACAGAGAGAATGAGATTGAAATAGTAATAGTAATTGAATATTACAAAAACAGATCTTTAAAATAGATGACATTTTCATTTAAGCGATTGTATTGGGTATTGTATAAATACCAAGTGTATCTGATCTATGTATAGTAAGACTGAAAGAAACTAGTGTTCATGATAAGTTAATTAAATTAAGTGAAATTCTAACGTGTCATGAACCAAGATTAGGTTCGCAAACCAATTATTATCCTAACCCCAACACTTGTGGACAAAGAAACTCAAGATCACAGGGACACAAGGAGAGGGATAAGCCGGCGAAAAATAATGGCCGGTTCAAGATGCGACTGTTTTGCGGATATGTTTTTTAGGCTAACTTGCACATGAGGGGATAGTTGGCCGGGCACCTCATCTATCTTAATTATCCTGTGAGTTCTCTATTATGACTTCTGTTCTGCTCAATCAAAGTTATCTCAATGTGTGTTAGTGTACTCGGCTTGCACGCTGATATCCTCTGTTCGATCCCTGGCAAGGTAGAATATTTTCTACTATGCGGTTAAAATCTCCTAGGTCTTTGCTTATGTATATGAGCTAGGTCCCTGGCAGCTGCATATCGACACCCGGCCATAAATTATTTCTCAGCAATTTTCCGATAACGCGCGAACTCACCAAAACATTCGAAATTGTTAAAGAGTATTCGATTGAGTTCAAATTCAGTTTCGGTGAAATCCGAATCAGGAATTGAGAATGTCTTCACCACCTGTTGTGAGTGGAATGAGGTTTTTCTTTCCAGACGCATGATTCAAACTCTCAAAATACTTTTCCATAGCAAGATGCATCCCGTAGAGATATTGAGAGAGAAAAAAAAGACGCAGAGAGAGAACTATTAAAAGAAGAAAGAGGAGAAATAAGATAGAAAAGAGAAGGTGAAAGAAACAGCAAAGAGAGGAATGCCAAATAATTTAATGGCGCAAATCAACAACAACAACTGGCAGCTCAAAGACAAAAATATACCCGAAACAACGACTTCCCTGGTTCTTCAACGAGAGAATGCTACATCAATTTTGGGTACTCCGCCCGGTGGCAAATCATTGGAGGAGATTTGTTTTTAATTGACTAAAGAAATGTGCTGAAACTGTTATTAGAAAAAATATATACTAGTTTTTATTCAATTATAGCGCAAATTGTTCCACATACGAAAAGACTGATAAGATAAGAAGACTGTCTAACAGTCTAATACAGTTCTAGAAGCGAGGAGTGACAAACAATCGCAAGTCATTGTTGCAAACTTTCAGCACTAGAGATGAGTCAACCACCACCCAGTCTCGTCTCAACAAAGACAGTCATGATGTATTCGAAGAATTCTAGTATTGTATTTTTTAATAGTTATATTTATGTAGTCTACAGAAGAGTCCTACTATCAGGGGAAATCCTCTTTTATTTTCGTTGAAAACATTTTCTATCGTGATATAATTGATACATTTATAGTGAAGATACTTAAATTTACAATTAATTAAATTATCGTTGAAAACACTGACTATCGTGATATAATTGAAACATTTATAGTGAGCATATTTAAATTTACAAGATTTTTCCGTTTTTTGGACACGAAGTGACTTTTGGGGGATGGGGTATTTATAAATATGAATAACTATTAGAGGAAGTCACCCATACTCCTTGGTAAAAACAAGTACTAACACACGGAATTAAAATGTAAACGAAAGTAATTTTATTCACTACACTTCACCATCGCGAAACCTTCCCCAGGTTGGATGGACGCTCAGGACGCGTCATCCTCCTCACTGTGGGTCTTCACCTTGTCTCCCGAATCCGACATTCTCACGCAGCTCTTGGACTTCTTGATGAGCATCTCCATCGAGTCCTTGGCCGGGAACTTCGCCACCGGCGACAGCTCGTCATCGTCCGACGTGTGCAGAATGTCCACAGGCAGCGCCATGTCACTCGAGCGGGACGGCTTCTTCAGGATGGACTTGCGCGCCGAGATGGAGCTCTTCTTCTTCAGAAGAATTTCCAGAGAGTCCTTGATGGATGGGAACAAATTCGGCAGCTCTTCGTCATCGTTAAAATCTTCCTGCGTCCTCTCCGGACTGTCCACCGCGCGTTGGCAGTAGGACGACCTCTTCAGAATCCCCTTGGACGGCGCATGCGTCAGCTTGTGCTGGATCAGGTCCATGGCCGGCTGATAGGTCTTCACGTACTCCTCCAGTTCCTGCAACACTTCGCTTTCGGGCCGCGTGGGAATACATTGGTCGCGCAGCGTTTTCCTCGAGGATACCGAACACAGGGGCTTCGGAGCTGCTTTCTTGTTTTGTTGGTCCATTCTAGCGAATGTATAACGGGGATTTTTAATTTTTGAACGAATGAAATTCCTGTTTATATTGATTTCGGTGAGAAAATTCGGTATTTATGAGTCGATCTATTTTGTTGAAGAAAAATATAGCCAATCTTATAAAATCAATAATTGTTTCTCTACGAAAAGAAAAAAACGTTCATAGAATATCAGCCTTTAATATCATTCTATAGTCAGTTCTATTTTACTTGTTGTCACAATGACACCTATTTGATTGTGTTCATACAGCTCATGAGTTCCACTGCTGACTTGAACAATTTTATTGTCTTCGTGTATGCATGCAAGAAAATTGTTTCAATACTCTGACATCGTTCGACATTCAAAATGTTTCCATCGTCTAAATTTAAAAATCAAAACTCAATATAGCCGTAAATTTTGGCAGGTAATGTCGGCAGCGTAACTTTTTCAATTTAAAGGTTATTTGAATTTCCGTTGTTTGTTGTTGAGCGTGAACGATTTCGCCGCATTCTTACATATCATCACAAGAGAGACACAATGCGTGTCAGAATATTTTGGCAAATAGAATTGACATTTCGCATTGATGAATTTGTTTCATAGTAATAATTATAATGATAATGATCGTTGAGAGGCCCCTCTAATTTTTCCAAATTCTCACTCTGCACTTGTCAAATTTTTATTTATGGACCTATCAGTAATTAATGCTGACTTGGAGAAATAAATGTTGCGAGTAATTAGATTGGCACAGAGTCTATGTCTAAGTATTATACATATTGTATAAAAGTACTTATACATAATCATGTACAATTGTACATATGTGTTTTTATATTATGCAGTTTGTTCAAAATATACCTACGTATATAGAAATTGTACATTGGGGCACTGCCACTACAAATGTATCTTTGTATTCAGACTTTTTATAATCTACCTTTGTATATTAAATTTATAGTTTAATTAATTTTGCCTCTTATAATACTTGGAAATCTGGTACGCTGAAGTTGACTTGCCCGTAGAATTAGGTTGATGAAGATCGATGTGGCTATGCAATTGGTGTTTCTGCCCTTGGACCTAATTAATAAAGTAGTTAATGAAACTCAATTTACTGTTCCATTACCTGTCTTGCGCTGACAGTCCAACTAAAGCACTTATTCTAGTTATATATCATTTGGACTTCAGTCTCTCTCTTTTTTTGTTGTTGTTGCTAAAAGACCATCTCTTGTCTGGAACGAATTTACCATAGCCTCTAAAAAAGCTATGGTGATTTGGTGAATGCAATTTTCATGTGGTGTTTCTGACTTACTAACGTGAAAATGATCACACATTCACGTCAATAGTACAAATCCAAAATTGCAAACACAAAGACAACTTATTTGTAGTGAGCTTTAGAATACTTTAGTTAGCAAGAAGACATTCAGGTCCAGGAGAGTAGAAAACGCATATTTTGCGTGGGCTACGCGAACAAAGCAGTCAAACGGTTTTCTCAGAATGAGTTTGAAACATCAAGCTCGCCGGGAGGCGAGCGCTCGTCAAGCAGCGCCAGCCTACCGGCCTATATTAACACGAAACAGAGTTTATATGTATTTTGTTTTATTGTTTTCGCACACTTCCCGCAAACTTTTATCAATTTTTATTTCAAATTCGTAATGAGACGCGAAAATAGATTGTGTTTCACGAAAGCGCGAGGTTCTTACGTACAGTTAAAGTCGTTTTCTAGCCACGCCGAAAATCTTGAATTTCATGAAATTTTTCATACGGGTTTTTTTTTTTTTTTTTTTTTTTCAGACCAATTTTCTGTCAAGGGTACAGCAACGTGTGTTTATCGTGGAAAGACGTGAGCTACGTTTTTGAATAGGGAATTTTTATCTCTGCATACCTTTTATAGTTTCAAGTATTTATTTTTTATAGGATAGGAGATATAGCCTTCTAAAATAAAACCGGAAAGTTGCACAGAGCCGCCCTGGTTATCTTGGAGCTGCGATCGTGGTATTTTTCGAAAGGTCTTACAATAGGAAAAAATATAAAAATATAATTAAAGTATTATACTGGACCGAACTTGTGTTATAGCCTTTGAAAGGAATACTTATTATGGAGCCCAGAGCCGTCTATTGTTATCCTAGAGATGTATTTTTGGTGTTTTTAGAAAGGTCTAGTCAAAGGGAATGAGATCACTTAATTTCAGATGGTTGAAACAAGTAGAAAAGTGTTTAAAGTCCTCTAAAGGAATATCTATAATGAACCCTGGAGCCACGCCTAGTTATCCCACGTGCATGACTGAAGGTTCTTTCTAAAGGTCTAATTACGGAAAATTATAATATGATGTAAATAAAATTTTAGAAAAATCAACGAAAGTGTGAGTCACAAAAAGAAAAAAACTGAATTAAGATTAATGAGAGTAACAAAACAATCTTCGCCGCACATAGAACTTAAAATATGGGTGGGACCGAGTCGTCTTTGCTTCATCCAAGCTGCCATCAGACCGCTTTAATAGAGTGGGAAGAATAACGTTTTATAAATTCATTAAAAGGTTTCTACATCAAGAGGTAAAACTAGATCTTTATTATTATTATGAGCACATGAGCAGTGTATAAAATATTGGCCAGTAAGAAGCAAAAATATTGATTTGCAGATCAAATGATAAATACAGGGTGGACCAAAAAACGTTTACACCCGTTAATGGTAGATTACTGACGACATTTCCAGGCCGGATCTGCAATCCGTTTTTTCGGATTCGCCTTCGTAACTGCACAAAGTGATTTTTTGCAACTTTCCGAAAAAGCCCGACTTTGGCTTATTCTTCAGGTCAGTACTTTTTCCTGTTTAAGATGAGTTGATTCTGAACAATTTTGCAGAAAGCCAACAAAATTTCGATGTTTCTAGCTACACTACTTTGTTTTTTACGATTTGGTTTGTCATATTTTTTACACCTGAACAGAAAAAAAAACACCCAAAAAAACTTTTTTACTAAATAAAACACTCGACATTTGTCCGAACAAATTTTGGCACAGACATGGGCAAGTTTGATAAAAGTTGGCGGCCGCCCCGAGGATGCTAAAAAATAATTTTACGATTTTTTATCACGTGATCTTCTGGGAAAAATTATTAGATGTTTGCCAAAAACTCTTCAAAAATCCTAAGAGTTTTCTAATGTAGACTGTGTAAGGGCGTCTTGCGTTGTTTACAAAAATTGTTTACATTACTTTTTTTGAATACCGCGGTTCATCAGCCAGTTTAGGAAAATTCAAATGATAAATTTCGTGCTTCTCAGATTGTCAGTGGTGTTAGCTAGATGTGGTAATGCTAAGAGTGTTAGTCGCATGACCGAGGTTCAATTCTCGGCGGTCAATATTATTTTTAATTATCAAAAAAATCTGATGGAATATTTTATTCATACCTGTATCTGACCTGTTGTAACACCAACAACTTATGGTTTTTTTGGGGGTAATACCATCTGTAAATTGAGTTATATCAGATACTATTGGTATCACAATACACATAATTATTATTCATGTAAGCCCCTGAGAGACTGCCTTGATAATGTAAGGATGGTTTTTCTTATGCTTGCCTACGAGAGAAAAAAAAACTAGCGAATTTTCCAAACGAAAATAGAGTTTATGAAATAAATCCAGGTAAATATGTAGGTAGGTTCTTCTATCATAAACAATACTAATTAAATAACAAATATTTACCGATTGCCAACTCTTAATAGAAGTCTTGAAAAAAACAAGATAATATTTTGTAAAATTAATAAACTTTTGCAGTCTTTATTATGTTTTTATACTATTTTGATATAACCAAAAAGGTATTTAAAAAAACATTTTGTGTTAGTATGTTCAATGAGAAACGATTAGACGCGCACGATTAGCTCAGTGGTAAGTTAGTCCACCCGGTCCGAACGCTAGAGCCAGCAAAAAATTCATGACTACAAAATAAAAAAGACTGTTGCCATTTTTTATTTAGCCATAGTACACAATAAGGATTCTCCTCACACAATTTTTTGAAACCAATGGTGACTTTAGTACCGTAGTTCTGTCCCTCTACCTTCTTGTCTTTCTCTCTCTCTCTCTCTCTCTCCTTTCTAAATTCCCTTAGAGGAACTGTTGGAAGTGGCGTCCAACTTCCTGGATGCAAAGGTTGAACCTCTTCATCATGTTCCGTCGAATGTTGCGGAAGATCCCAGGTTTTTCTGTCAGGTCATCGAATGCCAACAGGATTCTTGCTACCAGATTTCGTAAACTATGTTTTTCACGTGATCCCAATTGTTCCTGTTGGCAACTCCATATGCTAAATGCGTATCTGCCATTTCAGCATCCGAATTATAATAATGTAACTTGTACTAAAAAAAACTCAAGAAGTGTAAAGATAATATTTCATAGAATGCAGAAAAATATGCTTGAAAACTATCATCGAGAAACAAACAATCATTCATGTGACTGGCCTTTAATTAATTCCAAGGAAAATAATTATCAGACATAAATAGCTAATTACTCTTTGAGTACAAGACGACCCTACACGGTCAACACTTTTAAGATTTTGAACATCATTTTTTGAGACTTACCTGGTTTGTTTACCCAGAAGATCACGTGATAAAAAATCGTAAAATTATTTTTTAGCATCCTTGGGTTGGCCGCCAACTTTTATCAAACTTGCCCATGTCTGTGCCAAAATTTGCTCGGGCAAATCTTGAGTGTTTCAAAGTGTAAAAAATTTACATGAGAATTTTTTTTCTATTCAAGTGTCAAAAAAGATGCCAAACCAAACCGTAAAAAACAAAGTAGTGTAGCTAGAAACATCGAAATTTTGTTGGCTTTCTGCAGAAATGTTCAGAATCAACTCATCTTAAACAGGAAAAAAGTTCTGACCTGAAGAATAAGCCAAAGTCGGACTTTTTCAGAAAGTTGCAAAAAATCACTTTGTACAGTTATAAAGGCGAATCCGAAAAAACGGATTGCAGATCCGTCCTAGAAATGTCGTCAGTAATCTACCATTAACGGGTGTAAACGTTTTTTTTGGTCCACCCTGTATAATAAATATTATCAGCCGGGTCGCCCAAACGCAAAATGTGGACGCTGGGAGCTAAAATGTACATTTTGGCTTTCCTAAAATGAACTTGCGTTCGACCCAAAGAACGCAACATGGGGATGCGCGCGCACCTTAACGCTGGCAAAATCTACACGCTGGACCCTACCATTTCCCCTACTTTCCTGTTAAATTGCGTTCGCCCACCTCATGTTGGTGAAATCCTAGCGTCTACATTTTGGAGAAACGCAAAATCAAGTTTGAGGCTTGTTTGCATCCATTTTCAGTTCATTTTCAATTCGGTTTTTCTTCAGTGGTGATTTTTATTTATTTATTAAATAAGAATATTTTCAAATTTAATATTATTTAATAATTGAATTTAAAGTGAACAGTCTAGTTTCCTGTTTTTGTGTTTCATTCAGTTTTTAATATCTATCTCGTATAATGGATTAATATTATTTAATAATTGAATTTAAAGTGAACAGTCTAGTTTCCTGTTTTTGTGTTTCATTCAGTTTTTAATATTAATATTATTTAATAATTGAATTTAAAGTGAACAGTCTAGTTTCCTGTTTTTGTGTTTCATTCAGTTTTTAATATCTATCTCGTATAATGGAACCTGATTCAAAGAAAAGGAAGAAGCCATCGGTTGCCTTCTCTGAGGATGAAGTGGAAGAGCTAATGAGGTTGGTGACAGAAAACATTTCTGTCATCGAATGCCAGAATCCACCGACGGTGGGTGCTCCAAATATATTTTGGAAGAGAAAAGCCCAAGTGTGGGACACCATTGCAAGGTTAGTAGTGCCTAGAACTAGATCACAAATTTTAATTCTTGTTGTATTTCATATTCATATAACACCCAACACATGAGATTATCTTGAAATATCCCAGAATAGCACAAAGAAGGACATTCGACTCTCATCATGGCCGGAAGCCATAGTTGGTATCTTTGTATTTTTCTGTTCAAATTTTAGGTCGACACCTAGGTTTTGCGTTTTACGGGATCCAATAATTTTTCCATGAATATGCAATAAAAATACTAGCTAAAAGCACTTTGTTGCGGAATTTTTAAATTACCAAAAGGAGACTGTGCCAAATTGGGAGTCATTTAGTTTACCTAGTAATGTCTACCAAGTATCAATTACCCGTCCACGGAATTTTCTTTCGAGTGTCTCTGTAATTTTGTCTTCTTTCAGTTTGTCTAGTAATGAGTTTAGATGGTTGACATTGTCTTCTATCAGTTTGTTCAGTAATGTCCACTGAGTTCAGACCAAGTCTATACTAAGTATCAATTACCGGTCCACGAAGAAGTAAAAGGTGATCTTCCATTTCTCGTCCAGTGATCTTTCTGAATGACATCTTGGTGACATATCATTTGTGCGAGCATCATTCTTAATCCGCACCGTAATCGCTTCAACTGTGAATTTCCATCCATTCATTGCTCTCCTCTCGTAGATTAGGTTAGCGAGAAGCGGCTCGCGACAAAAAGAGAATTACTTCCGATGAATCACAACCCATAGTTCATTGAACATTAGAAGAATTTTATTATGAAATTTTAATTTTAACCGGAACAGTACGAAACATATTTACATGTTTTTGGCATTTGACTGTTTGCTCTGTTCCGTTTAAAAGAAAAAAGGAGATTTACATCTAGTTTCTAATTATGGAGGGGGGAAAATGTTCTAGTGTGAACAATTCAACACATGTACATATTGTACATACATGTTTACCATGCAAGTAGAACCTTGTCTTTGTTTACATACTTTATAGTCAAAGGAAACGATTAAATTTGAGTAATGGTGAAGAAGAGTAGAGGCATGCGACCGAAACGCGTGCATGCTTACTTCAGAATGTTGAAACCTATTCAAACCGAAAGCAGCTCTCAAATGAAATCTGTTCAAGCATGAGCCGCCTACTGGTTAGGTTTCTTAACAAATTATTGGATCTATTTATTAAACTTGAATTTGGATCCCGTTACAAGTAATGCTCAATAGAGATTTACGCCATCTGAATTTCCCGACATAACTACCTATCTCTACTTCATCTTCTCACAACAATGGACAACATGGGTTCGAGAAAATTGCGTTTCTCATAACGAGCGAATACTTCACTCTGTGAAAATCGAAATCAAGAAGTGATGATAGAAAATTAGCGAACTTCTTTCAACTAATTTAAACTTAATGAAAATAAGTTTCTTAAAAATAAGACTTTCAATCACTGAGTTTTTTACTTTCCTTATTTTGTCTTTGGGTTTCCGTTCAAATATGTTTCTTAGCTATGGAAAACAGTGTAAAAAAATCCTAGTTCTCGAACAATCTTCGTCGTATACAGTAATTACATACTAAGTTTTGACTGAAGGGATCTGATGAAGTAGTTATCACTTGTGCATGTTGTTGGCTGGAGTTCGGCTGGAGACCATCACACCCCCCAGCTGTAGCCAAGTTGTGCCAACAGCCAACAACAACAACTTGTGCATAGAAACACCACACACACACACACACACACACACACACACACACACACACACACACTTGACTTTTAAATTCCATCTCAGCCAGCATATCTGTGTCGCCGTGACTGCCAGTGGTTGTCATAAATCCATGACAGGCATGGCAATTACTCTGTCATGCCTGCATAAGGTTTTCTTCTTGACGTGGGTTCATATGATTGGCAATGTGCTTCACTTGGCTCAGGAGCTGACACTGGTGACTAAGTTCCTCATGCTTACGTAACGGTCATCGAGGATCAAGGACTTCTTCCACAAACACATAATACATAAATGTACGAGTACATAAAACAAACGTACAATACATAAAGAAATATAATGTGTACCCTACGTACAATATAGAAACAAATCATTAGTAACACCACCTATCGAGAGTGCCTATAGCTTGCCTAGTGATAGTCTATAACTGATATTACAATTTTCAATAGCTTCAATGCGTATAGTCATACAATGTGCACAACATAACCTGCAAGCTTTCCATGAGTAAGTATCGTACATACACATACATTATAAATCACCAAGATAAATAAATGGTACATCTAAGTAACTTTATGATACTCGTATATATGACATGTGGTATCGTAAATGAAAGCTAATTATACAGGAGTCAGTCTCATGGAAAATCGAATAAAAGTCGAGATTCTAACGTCACAATTTCTCGCTTCAAATGTCAATCCAGCTGGAAAACTGTGGGAGAGGACGGACACGACTCTACCGGTTTTCTTGGTTGAAAATGTGCACAAACTATTGGAAAATGTATGGACTAAAGAAAAATAATTGCAAAATCCGATGAAAACCGTAGGATGTGAACAATGTCTTCATTATTATGTGTACTCTTTAGTGGAACGTAACCATTAGGTGAGTTTACGTTTAAATGCATTTTCTAGCAATAAAAATGGAGATACCGCGTCGCGCATTTTCTTCTTGTCTCGTCTGTTTGATCTGTCGGAAAACTGTGGGAGATGACAGCCAGTTTCCTCGGTTGAAACATTGCACAACCTATAGAACACTGTAATACAAACTATGGGAAATAGTGATTGCGATATGTAATTAAGTACATTGCATTATCGCGAATCGCCCTATTAAAGCGCCGCGCCGTAACATACCACATATGTACGAGTATGTTAATTCGTTCAAAACATAGGAATCAAAGTTAGTAAATGCTTGACGTCAAAACTTAGATATAACACTAGTTCGTCTGTCTCCTCATTTAAAAATTGAGCTCCGCAATTAGGAGGGAAAATTACATTTACTACGGTTCAAGCAGTGGCACATTCAGAAAGCGCTGTCCACACAGAATCGACATGAGTAATAATATATCTCGATAACTCGATGGAGTTGATAAAGCAAGCCACCTACTCACTGTCCTCGGGAACAACAGAGGCGCAATTTTTCACAACATATCGCACACAATCTCAGTCCTGCCAACTGGGTAAGGTTACACTTATACTTAGTACTTCGTCAAGTTATTTCTAGTGGTTACATAAACGTTACTGCAAACTAACTATGCATGTTCTCGCAACTGAACTTTGGCATTCATGAAATGAACCAAAGGAAATATCCATAAAACCCATTCACGTTGACTATTGAACGTTTTTTTCTAAACGAAACCACCATGCGAGTAGCAAACCAGTAGTGGGCTCTCCTGGATGATTACTTGTGTTTCTAAATGAAACCAACATTGAAGGAGCTGGAAGCAACTATGAACGCAACATGGGAGTACCTGCTAGCAAGCCAGTAGCAGGCTCTGGGCTTGACTAATTTAATAACAAAAAGAGGCAGTTAAGATCAACTTACGACTACTGGTTACTGACGGTACCACTGGTACACCACAATATTGAATACGATGGGCGAGACACCGAGAGAGAGCAAGAGACACTTACCTGAAAAAATAAAAAGCGCAATAAAGAAATACATTAAAAAGCTCATTGTCAAAGTCACCGAGGTGAATGCACGACCAGTCTATCGCAGATTTTACGACTGGGAAGATAATCATAATCCTGGATTGCACGGACATATTTTCATTACAAAGCTCGGGCGAACGGTTCATTACTAGGAAATGAGATCCGCCGTACTCGGCTTGTAAAGATCCTGATGCTGTATGGCTTTCTATCATGCAACCTAGATACTGAACTCGGGTGTCATTTAGATCGAACTATTCGGACCGGATGTGTGAAAGACAGTGGTAAGATATAGTATGGGACTGAGGGAACCAACCGAAATCGAAATTTTAAAAGTCGTAACTCCTTAAAATATATTTAAACTTCCCATTTTCATAAAAAAGCGCTTCGACTCTTTCCTTATCAAGGATGTACAAATTCACAGATTAAAAAGTTGTCTACATCATATGGCTGTGTCTACTCAGAAAACTGACTATATAACTATAAACCCCAAAGAGGTTAGCTAATTAAAACCTTAATGTGTGGCCGTGGTAATTTGGCAAACATTGACTTCTGTTCTACTATAGTTTTTCTGAACTAAAAAACCCTCACATGTCTATTTTTCGATTATGTATTTTTCATATTCAAATAACAGCGTGAACTTGAAATTTGAATAATTTAGTAACGGACAGAGCGATCGCTTTGATGAATATCGAATTGCCTGAAGGGGAATCCTGAAAATGTTAGTCACGCCATGGATGTTCAATCCACTCAAGAACAACTAAACCCCTATCATTATAGGATTGAAACATTAAATTCGGTGGGTAATTATCGGCGAGATTTCGGATCCGAGAACAGAAGCTATGGTAATTCCCATTGTCAAAATCTCTTGGAATAGGTGATTATTAAATTATAGTGCGATGATGATAAAGATGATATATTGAAGATTTATAGTGGTGATAGTAATAATGGACTCTTTAGTGGAAGAACTGGAAGGTAACCACTAGGCGAGGTTATTTACTCGAAACATTTTCTACCACTTAACACCCTCAGGGAACTTGTATTATTACGAGGTCACTTACTCATATTGAAGAAAAATCCAAGCATTAGGTTTGATTCGAACCAATAGATCTCTACAATACCTGGATTACCAGAAGAGTGCCTTGACCACCAATAATAATTAGTGGCAGGTACCCACCAGGGGAGGTTTTTTTTTAGGCTTTAATGGGAGGATTCTCAAATTGATTGAGCTCTTCCACCCAACCATTTGTTGCTGACTACTAGTCAGCAACAATAGAAATAGAAGGAAATAAGAGAAGCAGCAGCAGGAATGAAAAAAAAAATGTAGAAAAGAGTTTTCCTCAAAGCTCCTTAACCCTCAGAGTCTAATTATTATGTCCCAATATGTCACATACTCATAAAAAGAGGAAAAATCCAAGCATTGAACCACCATATCCCTTCACTACCTGGCTTACCATACTAGTGCCTTGACCACGAATGCATGGTAATCTGGATTCAAGAACATAACGTATGTAATTCTAATTGTCAAAATCTGTTGGTCTAGGCGATTATTAAATTATAGTGCGATGATAATGTTCTTGATTATGACTATATAATTGCCGATGGTGATGTTGTTCATTTTGTTGTTGATCTTGATGCTGATGGTCTGGAACCTAATGGCAGACCAGACGCTAGGAGCAGTGGCAGGACGTGTCTTGAGTGCTCTCCTGATAATTTTAGCGTAGCGTGCTGCAGCCAGGTAGCTCAAGGACTTGACAGAGGGGTGAGTAACCTCCCTGAGGATTGTCTGTCAAAACATTCTCCACATCCTCGAGAGTTGTAATAATGTATGTGTTCAGTAAATTCTACCAAACATTGTGTTATTATATTTTCTGTCAATTCTATCAGATACAGTCGAACCTGGATAATAAGAGAAACCTTTATCTAATAGAATTTTTACAGGTCAAATTTTACTGTCTGTAAGGGAAAATATCAAGAGAACATCTTTATTAGAGAGACCTGGATATAAGAGAAACCTTGATCAAATAGAATTTTCACAGGTCAAAATTAACTCTCTATAAGGGAAAAACATCAAGATAACATCTTCATTAAAGAAACCCGAATATAAGGGTATCCTTGACCTAATAGAATTTTCACAGGACGAACTTGTAAGACCCACCCAATGCATGGATTTTACGTCATTATGTCAACTATGTGAACATATTCGAACCACCGATCTCCAGGATAGGTGAATAGGATACGAGTCTGCTGTCTTATTGATCCGAGTTTGGTAAATGGTTTCAGTAATAACTTTTTCTAATGGCAGCTTCCAAGATTTCACTGGAGTTGGTTATAAATGCTTGTTTATTGTTTGTATCATAATCATGAAAACTATGAACGGGATCTTTTTTTATTCCTTTTCAAAGTGCGGACAACAGTTTTCAAGTTCCACTGTCCAAGAAGTTTCCTCTGCTCAGTGAAATCCTAAGTCACAGAAAACAATTACTTGCAATCACATCAATTACCCGCAGTGATGAACAATTACTTTTTCAATTAGTAGGATACATAAAGGAACTTACTTCCAATTGGAGAGGAACTACTTTTTCCATTACAGGATTTAGGGCCACATTATGAAACAGGATTAATAAGCAAAGTCTGACACGGCCTCTAGACGGAGTTTTTAACCAATCACAGCGCACTATAGCCCGAGTTAAGGGATTGTGTCCACATAGAAATTTCCACTTTATAATTCGGTCCTTAGAGGTGCATTATCTGATTTCGGATTCACAGTTCTTCTATGAACAAACAGTAGGCTGACATTATCTAGAGGAGCAGTCAGTACCAAAGTCTAGTAATCCATCTAGAGTGGGGTCCGTGAGTTCAAATCCCACCCAGTTCATATTTTTTTCTTCGTGAGAAACGATATGAATGAGATGGGCATGCAAGATGAAGACGCAACTGACCGAGGAAAGTGGAGAAACTCCGCATGGCAGCCCAAATACCGACTAAGGTATAAGTGGCCATGGATGTAATGTGGGTGTGTAATGTATATTTTTCGACCACATAATAATAAAACCAATAGAACTGCTGTATCAGATAGGCTTTACACGTTTTAATCGTACAGTATTAAAAATAAAAACGTATGTCTTTATATGTATTTCAATTTGGCGCTTTAACTCTGTGTTAAGAAAGGTCGTTCCCGCCATATTTGCCGCCAGAAAAGATATATTAGAGCTGCCACAAGAGCTAGCGGAAAAATAAGCCGTAGTACGAGCATTTGGCTCAGCATGGCTCAAGCCGTGTGTGCAGAGAGCACTGAACTTGATCTGCCATATACTTATCCATGTACTCTATGTGCATGTGCACATCTATGTATGATGTATATTGTTCATACATATGTATGGATCCAAATACGTTTTCTATATATAATCTCTGCCATTCTCTCCACATATGATCTGTTCTATTATAACGCCATACATTATATTCTTCGGAGTGCAATTAATACAGGGTGGTGGTGGTGTACGCCAGAAAGTAACACAGGTGAGACACCCGTTCAAATCTAGAGGTATGATTTGGAATCAACAACCGATACAGAGAGAGTCGGTTTTGTCAAACCATTTCAAGTTCCGTTAAAGTCGAGCAAATCGAAACACGAAGAGACATTTCGATTCCCCAGAAATCTAGATTTTATTGGGTGGAAATATGACACCTCAATGAGTTATTTTCAGACTTGTAACCTGGAGGACGGTGGTTCAAGTCCCGGTTTCAGCATAGATTTAGTTGTGATATCACGAAAGTGATAAACACAAATATGATAACTTTATATTTTCAGTATTTTTAAAAGATTTTTTCCTATGTTTCTTTTAAATAAATACCAACATTTCATCAAATTTTCTGCTTCCTAGACATTTTCATTGCGTAGAGACATCAATCAGTGAGTAGGTCAATTATTGATCAGTGCGAGTAGTTCTCTTAAACGGTTCGATGAGTCATTAATCGTCGTACGTATGAGTCATCACGAGGACATGCACATGAGTCACCCTGTCTGCACAGTGTGGCACATTGTAACAATAACACATTACTGTACACACCTTTTCATTTCAGTTTAACCCGTTATCATCCTCATTATCTGCTCTGCAGCCATTTACTTGCGAGAGTGTGAGGAAAGTGAACACGCCTGTCAGGCCCGGGCCTAAGGGTCAACATAGGATTCACAGGTCCTAAGGGCAAACATTAAGATTCATAGGGCCTAGATGTCATCATAGAATTCATAGGGCCGGCCCAAGGGCCAACAGAGGATTCATTATGCCTAGAGGCCAACATAGGATTCATTGTGCCCGAGGGCTAACATTAGGATACATAGGGCCGAATTATAAAGTAGGGTTACAAAAATGATAAGCCTTACTTTCCTCGTTCACACTTAAACGAGTTTCACAACTGAAAAATGAATAAACAAAATCGACATAAAAGGTCACCCAGGGGGCTTTACTTACCTCGCGCCTGACATAATATGGAGAAGGCATCAAAAATTCCATATAGGATAATATTGTGAAGAAAATAATTGCTATACACGCTACCAGTGTTGGCTCCCTTTCTAACGAAAAAAAACTGTCAAAAATAGTCTGTAGAACGAATACATATAACAATGGCGCTTTATTATAGACACACAAAAAAATAGCGTCTTCAGGTCTTCAAGCACACAAACACACACACACACACACACATCACACACTCATGGGACACTAACTTCGGTAGACCGTCTCCTTAGTCCAAGTGTGTCTTTTAGGTCAGGCAGCCACACAATTGACAGATGCTGAACTGTTGGCGAAACATTGCTGGCACATCATTAAAACGGTGAGCCAATAAAGTGCAAAGTGAACGCCCAGGTGTGTCAAGAGATGTTAAGATACAGAATCATCGTAAACCATTATGGACATCTTTTGCAAAAGTTGACAGTAACGTCATTTTGTTTAATAAGTAGCAAAACTGAAACCGTAGAACCTAGAAGAGAAGGCCTTTCGCTTTCTATGTACGTTGACTATACACGCATCGCATCATACATCTCATCTAGAAATCATACATCGCAACTAGAAATTTCTCGGGGGTAACTAATATTATAAATTGGAAGTAATATTTTTTTTTTTTTTTTTTTTTTTTTTTTTTAATTTTCAAGCATAAAATGAATGACTCAATAAAACAATCTCCTACCTACTATGTGTCTGCGGCTAGGCTGTGGAATTCTCTTCAAAGGGACATTAGGGACTCATCTGCTGATTTTGGGTTCTTTCAAGGCATCCCTTGTGCGCTAAAATCTAGGAATGAATGAATATTAATATTCATTCCTAGATTTTATTATTTTCCTAGATAATCACAAAATATTAATATTCATTCATTATTTAGTGGTTGAATGGAAGAGCTCCATCGGGAGAGTCCTGCCACTTTAAATAAAGTGAGAAAAAAATCTAACCTTACATTCTTCTTAAGTCTCGCGAATGAGAGCCCTTGCTCCTACTATTGTTTAATTAGTCAAAACTGAAGCCCTAGCTGTCCTAGCAGACTAGATGAAAGGCTGCCAAATACTAATGGTAGCCTATTACTTTCAAGTCTTAAGAATACCCAAAAGAAACAATCCCCCACCTACAGAATTAGTGTGAAACCCACTGACATAAAGTTTGTGTTATTGACAGACAACTGTTACTGAACATCGATCAGCAAATTAAACAATATTAGAAAAACACACATACAAACACCTACCAATACTGACAAAATAAAAAAGTATCAATCTCACACATAAAATACAGCCTCACTAATGTGTATATCACTGATCAAGGATATGGTAGTGGAAAACACATCTTACTGAACATAAATAAGCACATTCAACTATACAACATTCAGACAAATACCAAAACCGATTAAATTAAAAAGTAACAACCTACCTGACACTTCTATTCCTCCTCACTAAACTAATGTGAAAACCACTGACACATCAGGTACATAGATTTTAGTGGCAAACATCTATTACTTACATCAATAAGCAAATTAAACAATACAAGCAAAACCACATTCAAACACCTCGCAAAGACTCAACAGGATTAAAAAGTTACAAGCTGACACTTCACTCGAAAGCGTATAAGCCTTTCGCGCCACACGCTTGATTGAAAATTCCCACACACTTAATCCTAACAATGAGCTTTGGAGCACAAAAAAATTATTTCCTCGAAAACACACACGGAACACATGAACACATCACCGAAAGAGATGAGAGGCAGATAGTGGCTGAACAAAGAGAGATACGCCTGACTTCTCAGCAATAGAAAAAAGTTTTTTAATTCATTTAATTAAGTGGTGAAATTTTCAAAGTTGGCACACAGGCCGCGGGGGGAGGGAGGGGGATGTGGAAATAACATGAAAGCGTCAAAAGTTTTGAACATGAAATTAAAACGGAATGTGAAGAGTACATATGATGCGGAACACAAGTTCATTGCTTCGTAACGAGAGATGGTGGTGGATATGCTGGAGCAGTGGAAACCCTCATACAAGGTGCAAGGGAAGCAGAGGGGGAACTTGCCGAAAATTTCGTCAATAATTAATAGACGTCACAATAGATCCGGTCATAATAGATTTAATAGAAGAGGTCGGTGTGATCATTGGAGCTTCTCTTGTGGGACTCCAACCATTTTAAAATAATAATGATTGATGTCACTGTCAAAGTGTATGGTTGGATGGAAAAGTTCCATCAGGAGAACCATGACACTTAAAGCACAAACAACTGTACTGTTGAAAGAGGTGATACTTGACAATCAAGAGAAGATTAGAAAAAAGTGCAGTGTAAATGAAATTTGAACAGTTCAATCTAATGATCATGATGTAACAGCTGTTCTAAGGTTCTAGGGATATTCTTAGAAGGTATTGCTTCAATGTGAGAAAAAAATTAGATGATATTAGACATTGCATGACAGTTTTGGGTTTCAGATGGCTTTTACCTGGTTTTCAAGTTAGTAGAAGTGCTATATTTATTTTAGACTATCGGCTTGAGACAAGGAGTCCCATTACGCATAAGTGAAGTTTCCTCTTCCAGTATTCGGACACAGGGCGGTCCTGCGGTCCATGAACTCTCTCATCTTTCGTGGTGATTAATTGGACGCCACTGTGTGTCGTGCTGAACCTCCGAGCCATCGTGTTAACCGGTTCATCTTCATACGGGGTACTTATAAATCTCACCCCACTCTCCGGCCATCCCGAAACTAACATAATCATAATATATAGGATAGTTTTAGACATTTTACTAAGTAATTGCTCTCGTTTGCAGGGCGTTAAGTAAAATTGAAAAAAAAAAAAAACATCAGGCAAGGTCGAGTCATTAAAAATATATCATATTTGAGTTATCAGATAGTATCTGATATCACAATTACTCGAACTCGCTTAACAAATCTTTGCTGAAATCGGACTCGAAACACCGACCTCCAGTTCGTAACCTGTCCGCCGCTTTGTCGATCGAGCCACTGAGGTCGGTGAGAATGAGTAGTAATGTTTTTTTTTTTTTTTTGTGGTTAAGAAGATTTCACAGGTTCAAGTCTGGTTACTCTGAATAAGAGAATTTCGCATCAAAAAGTTTTGTCTATCTCCTAATTACGGTTCTTGAGATACACGATGGAAAACGTAACGGTTCTTGAGATACAGGATGACAAACGTACTTGGGGTGAGACTTTATGCTCACCCTGTATAAAAAATATAAATACAAGAAGTCCACCGTATTACCTGGTTCATCTTCATGTAACGAACATACATACAATACAAGAATTTCATCGTGTTAAGCCGTTCAAAACATTATGTACACAAGAAAGCGCTCATGTAAAGAGTCTGCTGATGTTCTCTGTTTCAGCCGCGGGCGAGCGAGTCTACTGAAATCAGAACGCGATCAAGTGGCCCAACTACCGGGAAGCCAGAGGAGGAGCTTACACGAAGGTAAAACACTTGGGGCGAACATAAAATAGACAAAATCCGATTCACAAGATCCAGTCAGATCTTGGCATTTCCCCATTTAAAACCATACACAAAATTCGTACCAAATCAAATCAAAATAATATATTACACAGCACTATTTCGGCGATATTATTAGAAAATTACGGGCTCAAAAGGTCATTTTTTCGACTCATTGACTCGGCCCAAAAGATGCCCCATATCGACTACTACTAACGTTCTTGTTATACCTCTGTGAACAGTGTAATAGTTAATAGATAGAATCGAGATCTCAAGTCATGACTTAACATTCGTTTTCCCCGTCTAAGACAATACGCAAAATCTTGACTTACGTAGCTTCAGAGTGGTATTACAAAAATGTCGATTACTTTCGCTCTAGATCTAGATATTGCATATAGTTTGAAATGGGGATACTAATGTTCAAGTCCGAACAGGCACACTTGTGATCTCGATTTCATCTGTAAATTTCGCCCTTAACACTTGGGTATGCTATATTTCCTGACCAATGTGGATGAAATTATGGGTGGGTAGCTCTAGTTTACAAGTTTCAGGGGGAATTGAGGATGAACACTTCGTGAAGCATGACCCCGGATTTAAGAACTTCAGCGAAGGTAAGTTTAACCAGTCTAGATGGCTGCAAAGATAGCGCCTTTATCTAAATTGTGGTAAAAGGCATAAAGGGATCTGAAATGCAGACATGACTGAAATGGTTGCACCCGAGTCTCGGCACAAGGCATGGCCCTATATTTACTTCTCCTAACCCTACTCTACACAATGAGGTATTGCCGTACATCGTTTCAGGCCGAAACTTGGCGCCACAGGGTTGAAAATATACGAGAGTTCCTGATGGTGAATTATCAAATTCAGCAATATTCCACACGATACTAAACCGGTTTTCCAAACCGATTCGGAGTAATCAATTTACTAGTGTTAGTGTTTTGTCCGAAAAGAGACTCATACCGAAGCCGAAAGGTTCCCAGATAAATTCAACAGATAAGTTCCTCGTATGCGATGTGTGGATCACGAATTTGAGTTATTACTTTCCTCCTAATATGTCAACTTTCTATCCTTTTCTCAAGCTCCCAGTTGTCTTAATAATAATAACACTCTTTAGTGAAAGGTAACCACCAGGCGAGGTTAATGCTCAAAGCATTTTCTAACCACCTTAACCTCAGAGTCTTCTTATTATTATGTGGTCACAAGCAGGAAAAATTCATGCACTGGGTGGGATTCTAACCAACGGATCCCTACACTACCTGGATTACCAGACTAGCGCTTTACCCACTTGACTACCAGTGCACGTGTCTTCCTAATCTTATTCGTCCATAGTAAATAGTGAGTTACTCATGAATCTCATCATGAAAGGGAACTTCAACCATTCCTTGTATTGACACTCCTGATATATTTTTTTTTTCTCTCTTTAATTAGGCACTTTAACCATATGGTCGTTGAATACTCACTAAGCGACCAATAGCAAATCAATACTGACTAGTCAAACGCCAGTAAAATAGATAAAAAAAAAATTAATGAAATCAGATTTGATAAAGAACTAGCAGGCACAAAAAAGTTCGCGTTCTCGGTGGCTTTTAATAGTTGAGCACTCATCTAATTGATATCACCCATGGGCACTATTTGGGTCAGTCCACTTCCGAGAGTGGTTCAGTCCAGCAGCTCTTGCCCGTGGCTACACCGTGAGAAATCAGACCACCACCACCACTACTACTTTTGATAATAATAAGTTGATGATGATGATGATGATGATGATGATGATGATGATGGTGATGATGACGATGATGATGATGATAATGATGATGGTGATGGTGATGATGATGACGATGATGACGATGGTGGTGATGATGATGATGATGATGATGATGAGTATAATGACCACTGGGAACTGGGCTGGATGGAGATGGGACTAAACCAAGAAGCTCTGAACAGCCTGAACGCATGGGAGATGGTGCTAGCCCGTCGGTACTTTAAATTATTGTTTCTAGGTAAATAAATTGAAAATACTTTGATCTTGGGTAGACCATTATCAAATATCACATACCATAATGAAAATGGGAAAAAGGCTATTACGATAACCAAGCCGTTGTTATCATTAATGTTTAGAGCCGAATTATGAAACAGGATTAGTTAATCCAAGTGCTGGACACTATCACTTAAAACGTTGACTGCCAAGGTTATTTTTGGACACTTTACCCGTACTCCACGTTACTATACATAGTCACACATATTGTGTGACGTGGCATACAGAGGTGGTTTTTTAACGCTGTATGCCACGTCACACCAAAAAAGTGTGACACTTCTTTTCTTTCTATTTTTACTTTCCTTATCCTAGTGTGACACTGATTCAAAGTAGCATCGACTGTCACACAATATGTGTGACGTGGCGTATAGGTTTAACATTGTGTCACACATATAGTGTGACAAGGCAGTCAATGTGTTAACTCAGGCTATAGTGCACTGTTATTGCTTGAAATTCCCAGTAGCTATCTTGGCATCGTCTTCCTCATGCACCTGCTAGTTTTCAGCATAGACAACTTTTTCAGCAGATTTGAACTTAACTATAATAATTGTTAACTTAGAGATCCCATCAAACTCTTCCTGAAAAGAATGAGCTTAAACACCCTGATTTGAATACATAGATAGATTGGCACAAAAATCTGTTAAAAAGCCTTGCCAGCAAGACTCTGGAATTCGCCTATATGTAAATATAAATAGTATAAAGGAAACCACCATCATCATATATACAATTATACAGCCTAAAAGGGTTGGGTTCCGAATGTTATCTTTTACTACAGATACTTGGATTGATTGTATCGAGTCATTTTTTTGTAGCTAACAGATAGACTATAAAACCAGGTCCACTCTAAATCCTACCAACATGAGAGAATATTAATTGAAATCCGTATGTCAGGATAGTACTCAGAAGGGTCACGAGCAAATAAAAGCCGAGATCAAACCGCGATACGAGTGTGTGTATCAAAATCAAAATTGTGGAGAGCAAGAGAACCTATCTCCTGTTCTAAAAAAAAAAAAAAAAAAAAAAAAAAAAAACACACACACAGGCATGAAACCGGTTTCCATTTTCTGTAATTATATGCCTCAAAATTATATACATGCTTGAAAAGTTTGATCTCGGGCAGATCTCCTCGCGAGCACGGAAGCTTTGAACTTGAACTGGAGACGCGGGGTTTACCATCTGGTGTTCCAGAGGGTTCCTGGGGGTGCTTTGAACTTACCTGCGGCCATATTGGGTTCATAATATCCAAAAATTCATAGGACGTACACAGGCACGGCTGGTTGGGGGATTGAGGCAATTGCCAGCAGGTGCCCCCTTTCAATCGCCCAACAGGGGTGGATGGAGGGATCTTACAAAAAAAAGGCGCGGCTGGTGGGAAAATATTTTGGGGGTGCTACGACATAAACCGGACTAAAATGGGATTTATAGAGTCGTTCTTACAGTTTCTAAAGAGTTTGAGTTTGTCTACCATACCAATAATAATGATAATGCATTCATTATTCTAGAAATTTGTGATGATTTCATTATGTACGAGCTAGGACTTGAGAAAATCATCTCTGTTTCTCTTTTGTCTGAAGGTGCTGCAGTTCCGCAGCTCCTTAGCACCGGCCGCGCCTGGATGTACAAATGCGTCCAATCAATAAGTGTCTACAACGTCCATTGCTCACTCAAGCTCAAAGCAAAGATGATGGTTCCACGCTTTGTTGATGGTCTCAAAATCAGAATATGGAAATTTACTCGTATATATCTTTGCACCTTTAAAAATTCTGTTTTCAAAATATAAGATTTCACGGGTCCAAAATATTCACGTACACCACCTGATTATTTTTTGGTTCACTCAGACACAGGTGCTTTAGAAATAAAGACACATGTATTAAAATGAACGAATACCTTGGTTTTCAGTGTTCATAATAGAACCTGTACAATATTTCATGTGCTCTGGATGTATGTCTTAATCCTCAGTGAGCGTTTTAGCCTGGCTATGTTCACACAGGTAGTGATGGTAAGATAAATATGGGATAAGTGAATAACAAATCAACAGATGTGTAATCCTGTATACAGGGTCGGCGCATACTCGCTCTCTAATCGTTTAGCGCATTGTCGGCCATTCCTCATTAGAAAGAAATTCATTGGAATCTTTCCAACACTTTTTTGACGTCTAAATTTGCTTGATTTCTCCTTTGAAGAAACGCCGCCGCTTCGGATCGACAGTTGCAAAACCAGTCGAATAACTCATTAGGCGAATTCGCAGAGAACCTGGGTCGTATTTTCCCCTGAATGATTTCAAATATGCAAGGTCTATTCCGCCTGGGACCAGAGGTATGCCGAGTATGCGAGCTAATGCGCCCAGGAATTGATCCCGACTTGCAGAGCGAAAAATAGTAAGTACCCACTTGAGAAACAAAGAACAGAGGCTTGGCTAAGGTGAAACACGTTTTTAATTACAAGTGTTTCAGTTTTATGTCCAGCGACGAGCAATTCCACACAGAATGCTGTTTCCTGTACGCTTTTTTCTTTTCAAATCCTATAAAAAAAAGAACGAATGTGTACAGTGTACACACATAAAAACACATTGGAAATGTTCCGGTAAGGAGCACCAGAGATATCTTGAACCGATTAGAATTTATATGAAATTTATTACGTTATTTATTTCAAATATTAACTCTCTACTTTTTATTAGGACTTAAAAAAAGAGTTAATGTTTTAAATAATTGGGTATTTTATGAGTTTTTATATGATGTTTGTTTAGAGTCGGAGATATGAGATGTTTGGTTCAATTTATGACAAACTATGAAATCTTTCCTAGAGATTGTTAGTCTAGATTTTCTACATATTTTGTGCTAGAAATAGTTACTCGTAAGTAAAGGTACGTGTACTAAGGAAAAAAATCAATATAAATCTTTAACATTCAGCCATAAAAAATACAATTTTTTCTAGGATTATCTCTATTTTTGTAAGAAAATCGAATTACTCTACAAGAGAGCACTTAAGAGAGATAACCAATGCAATATGCAACAAATATGCAGATAATCTTGACTTATACACTTTGATTGTGGGAATATAAACTCTAATGGTATTAGATCTTGGGTATAGATTTCGACATACTATAGGGAGTGCTCCGTAACCTGAAGGACGATGGTTCGAGTACCAAATATGAGGGAGAAAAAAATTAGGGAAGGAGAGGGGAGAGAGAGAGAGAGAGAGAGAGAGAGAGAGAGAGAGAGAGAGAGAGAGAGAGAGGGAGGGAGAGAGAGGGAGGGAGAGAGAGGAGAGAGAGAGAGAGAAAGAGAGAGAGAAAGAGAGAGAGAAAGAGAGAGAGGGAGAGAGAGAGAGGGAGAGAGAGAGAGAAACGGGAGAGAGCGAGGGAGGGAGAGAGAGAGAGAGAGAGAGAGAAACGGGAGTCGAAGCAATAAAGATATAAATCAAATACATATACAAGTAATAAATTAAATTAGATTACAAGCGCCAGTGCGGTCAAAGGACTAATAATCTAATACGATCACTAATTTAATTTATGTATGAGGAAACCAGCATGATATATTCATGACTATATATTATTACAGTTATGTATGTATGTATGGCTAGATTTAAACGTAACGAGTCGTATACACATACGTAGTCAAGTGGTTAACGCGCTTGTCTGCTTATCCAGGTAGCGTAGGGATCCGTTGGTTCGAATCGCATCCAGTGCATGAATTTACATCATTAATTTGAGTTTGTGACCACAATACAAAATAATTAGACTCTGAGGGTTAGGTGATAGAAAATGACTTGGGCATTAACCTCGCCTAGGGATTGATTACCCTTCCACTAAAAAAAGTGTTATTATTAATATTTAGGCATACTTAGCTGGCAAGTTAGAAATATTTATGATATACTTACTCATATGTGTTAATCACGATGTGAATCACTAAGGGCGGAATTAATAGACGTTTTTGTAATACCTCTGTGGCGCTAAGTCACGGATTGCGTACTGTGTAAGGTAGGGAAAACCAACACTTAGCAGTGACTTGTGATATAAGAATTTGTCTCTTAATTTCGCCTTAAATCTTTGGTAAAACTTGGGACTCGACCACAAACCTCCAGGTTGAGAGTCCGCTCCACGTTCCTTGTCGATCGAGCTACTGAGGTCAGTGACAAGTGAGAAATAACATTAAAGTTATAATATTTTCTGTGCTAATCACAAGAGTGATTTCACCTCAACCCCGCCTTCCTATAATTTTCCGTGCTGGGGACTAAAAAATCCGAACTCCAGGTAGCCACATCGTTCACGGTCCATCATGTGTGATCCTCAGGTTAAAATTACGAACAAGAGCGCTAACCGGCAATCCAGGTATAATGGTGAGTAATACGTTATAGGATCAGGCTAAGGATGATAGATTACATGATTGCCTAGAGATGCTTCTCCGGTTCTAATGATCGAGCTCTTTCACCTCTTGTGGGTCTAGAGACTCAAGGGTCTAGGACACAAGAATCAATACAACTTGGACACACTCAAAAAATTACATTTGTGAACTTTCCGTGTTTTTTTTTAACAAATGGTCTTGACATATAATTATAAATGTCAGAAAAAGAACTAAAGAAACGATTAGAAATTAGATATCAAGTGAAATAATAATAATAACATCTAATATCATTTATACAATCCGGTAATGTTTTATAATTCGGTCCTTAGAACACCTGACTGGTCCAAATCAGGGTCACGCATCTCTCTCTTATAATTCCTACAAACTGTAGCACAGGAACTGAACCCATCATGCAGCATGAGAGCAGTCCAGCTTTACTATACGAGAGAGAGAGAGGATCCGAGAGCTTAGAGAACATAAAGAGAGATAGAGAGTTTATAGAGAACAAAAAAGAGGGATAATGCGTGATGAAGCATGAGAGCAGCCCAGCTTTACTATACGAGGGAGAGAGAGGATCCGAGAGCTTAGAGAACATAAGGAGAGATAGAGAGATTATAGAGAACAAAAAAAAAGAGAGATTAGAGGAGGCATATTTGGTAAACAATTAAATTTACATCCTCACAACTGGTCTCCAGCCGAGGGAGGAGACGAACCACGCCTGTAACGGTGGTGCTTCCACTCTCCGGGCGAAAAACCAAGCGTGCTGATGCTGACTATACCGAGAGACCGGGGCTTCCCCCACCTTCCCTGCAGGTCTCTTTGTATCCATGCCAAAGCCAGACCAGCGTAGTAGCCACTAGCCATACTGTTGGGTAGTAGCCACTAGCCATACTGTTGGGTATCGCTGGCATTAGTCATGCTGGAGACCACGCTACTCGACTTATGGAAGGGCCATTATGTGTATACTATTAGCTGCTTGTGGTGTACGCCACATCATTGTTTAGTCGATTGAATGTTCCACTGGTTTTGCTCTCTGATCTCGAGTGTATCGTATGCATGTGATAAGAGTGACAAATGGTAACCATCAAAGCCATGCTATGAGGCATCACCACCACGCTAATACTTGACTAAGTGCGCGGACACAACGGAGGCCTATACCCTGGACCCTATATAGGGTAGAGCTAGTACCAGGTAAAATAATCCAACCATGCTATTAAAATGTAAGCGACCACAACGGAGTCCCGAAAATTGTCTATATCAAGCTGTAGGTACCAGGGTGTAGGGCGAGGGTCTGTGGTCTAGGGTGCAGGGTATAGGCCAGGGCCCTCGTTGTGGTCGCCTACTAAGAATAATATAAGGACCATGTACCCATGTTAAATCTTCTTTCATTTTTCCTTTTCCCGTAACCTACTTTAAGTCGGTACTGATCAACCAGTTCCCAATGGGAAACGTTGTTCGGTACACCGGCACTCCTACTTCCAAATTCTAGGAAGCAAAAAATCTGAATATACTCTCAATATTTCTTCCACACATCTGAAATCGCAAATTCTGCAAGTTAGGAAGTTCTGAACAGATTTTCGATAAAGCTGAACCATCTAGCGACTAACCTTTTCCTCGCATAAGCTCTCGGATTAACAGTCTTAACATGGTACATTAGTGGTTACGAAAGTTCATTTCATATGTGTAATTCGTACGATCCATTTCTCGGGCTCGATAGTAGTACTCCTTTCGAGTTCACAGACTCGTGATGGAACAGTACATTCTAATCTTCTGCTAACTTGGCTACCTTGTAAGCTACTTGGCCGCTTTCAACATACCAATAATGCGTGATAAGGCATTCCTTAATCCTCGGATCACGCTCGCCAAACAGAGTACACACACTCACAGCTGATGAAATACCGCCATTGTTCCGGCGGGCGGGAAAGTGTAAAGCGGAGCGGGCAGGTTTTATAGACAGACGATCGTGTCGACAGAAATGGTGACGACCCTCTGAGACGGGCGAAACTCCATATCCTGTCGGTGAATCCCACATATCCTTGTGACTTGATGAAATACTGAAGAGATTTTCCTCCGTTAAAAATAATAATACGGGAGGCACCGTTTTCCGTCCCATTTACCTTTTTTCACCTTATTCCGTCCCGTTGATTCCGTCCCGTCAATATTTTAACACCTGATTCCGTCCGGTCATCGTAAGGGTTCAATACCCGATTCCGTCCCATATGTTCCGTCCTATATACATAAATAAATACATAAATTATAAATTCAACATTTTTCATCAGTTTATTTTCAATCACGTAAAATAAAAAATAAAGGCCATGCCTAGGGTTCATAGTATGGTTAGGTAAAATACAATGAAGGCCATGCCTAGAGTTTATAGTAGGGTTAGGTAAAATACAATGACGGCCATGCCTTGGGTTTATAGTAGGGTTAGGTAAAATACAATGAAGGCCATGCCTTGAGTTTATAGTAGGGTTAGGTAAAATACAATGACGGCCATGCCTTGGGTTTATAGTAGGGTTAGGTAAAATACAATGAAGGCCATGCCTTGAGTTTATGGTAGGGTTAGGTAAAATACAATGACGGCCATGCCTTGGGTTTATAGTAGGGTTAGGTAAAATACAATGAAGGCCATGCCTTGGGTTTTTTTTTCTAGGCGGCACCGAATTCATACATTTTTTTATTTTTCGCACCGAACTTGTACATGTACATAGCCCAATACATAATATCAGGTACTTATGTACATAGTACATATAGGTGCATAATATAAGTGACGGGACGGAATTCAGTGATTGATCTGAGAGGTTCGGGACGGAATCCAGTATCGACTACCTGAGAGAAAAAACTCGCGGGACGGAATCAGGTGTCGTCCAATAATACCCAACCGAATTAAAACAAAACACACTATTATGTTATATTACGTGAAAAAATAGAACAAAAAAAAATGAAACTCTTGTCAGAGAGGAAATTAGCCGGACATATAAGTCTGTTGACACTTTTCAGTGCGGGGGGTGTGATTCATGAGGGACATAATTTTAATGTAAAAATAAATGTTGACTTTAATGTTATGTATAATAATATTAAGAACACTCTTTAGTGGAAGGTAACCACCAGACGAGGTTGTTGCTCAATGAATTTTCTACCACCTAACCCTCAGAGTCTTATTATTATGTGGTCACAAACTCAAATTAATGAGGAAAAATTCATACTCTCGGTGGGATTCGATGTTGTAATATAAGACACGTCCACACCAGATTCTACTCTTCTGGACTTTTCACAGTATTAATTTCTTCGTATCTCTTATTTCGTCTTCCAGATGATGTGAATTTATGAAGAATCATCAGCAAAGGTTTCATCTACACACCGAAAAAAGCAATAACTACGAACAGGAAGTCTTGAAGAATGCTAGGATGAAGTTGTAGCTACACGAAAAACCATAAATTTGCACTTAAGTGTCTAATTTAAAAGAAAAGAGGAACAATTTGAAAGTGCATACTCAAATAACAAACACAATATTCATATTTTCCCATAAAATTGATCCAAAATACTGAGAACACTGAAAAGGTTCTGCAATGGTACACTCAGCCCCATCATGGATCACATGGGTCGGTGAAATCTTTTGTGGTCAAGAAGGAGAGAAACATCACCACAAAAGGGGATATGGTGAATTGCTTGCATGAAGAGCATTTGTACTACATTGTGATGGCGTAAAATTTTAAATTATGAATGATCTCAATAATCAAAAAGAAATGATGTTCAAATTCAACTGCTGACATATATAATTTAGAGGTTTTAGATATCAATAATGTTAATGCTTTGTATAGTGAAACACTCATATTCCATCAAAAACATCATGTTATATTGTACTAGAAAGGGAACAAGTTTTCAGGAACTTACTGTTGTAACAACAATAGCTGAGAATCTAACCGCATCTAGCAGGTTCAAATCTTCAAGAACTATACCACAAGACAGCAAAGGAAAGGTCACAGAATAATGGCTTGCTGGATTAAGTGCGAATTAATAGACTTCCTGTCTATATTTCTACGGAAAGGTAAAGGTGAGTTGATCTATACGAACATCAAACTGTGATCCATCAAATGGATGACTAATAGTAGGTGTTTCATCACCGTTAAAATTAAAATGGGTAGCAAGTGTGATGAAAATCTATAATTTAATGACATCTTCAGGCAAAGCACGTTGTAATATGTGACTAAGACCAAAAAAGTCTTGAAATTCTATCCTTTCGTTCAAAATATTGTGCACTCGTAGTCATGTGGTTAACGCGCTAGTCCCACCCAGTGCATGAATTTTTCCTCATTAATTTGAGTTTGTGACCACATAATAATAAGACTCCGAGGTGGAAGGAAATGCTTGAGCATTAACCTCGCCTGGTGGTTACCTTCCACTAAAGTATAATTATTATTAATACTATTTAACCCTGGCGGATTGCGAACCCGAAAACGAGAGGCTCAGAGCAATTCAGGTCCGAATTATGAAGCAAAGTTAAATTTAATCTTAGTGGACTCTTTTCTTAACACGGCCTCTACTGGGATTTTCAACCAACCGTAGTAGAGGACGTGTTAGAGGAAAGTGTCCACTAACACCCGGATTTATCAACAGCGTATTTTGGCTGAGAACAAGCAGGGTATTGGCCAATAATATTAAAGGAAATCATACTTAAGCATTCATAAATATTTTCATTATTGCATACTGTCTTACTCTCTTATCACCAAGAACCGCTAGTGCGAATTTTATTTAGTTTTATTTAACTACAGATAAAATATCTCCCTAATGTACTTGAAAATGGGAGAGTTCCCATCACACTCGCAGTATTACCCCGTTGAATGGAAAGAGACATACGTTCAACGAGGTAAGAACGAGGTAAAGACCATACTTGAGACATTGGTCGGACGGTGTTTTCTTTTCATAAATACGGCTTTAAGATTAAGGACGGAATTAATAGACAACATCAATAACTAAGTCCTCGCTAAGTGTCGGTTTTCCCTATCTTACACAGTACGCAATTCGTGACTTAGCGCCACAGAGGTATTACAAAAACGTCTATTAATTTCGCCCTAAATCTAAGTGCTCATCATTCGGCCCTTGGTCAGAATCAAGTCGTTTTCATTATCAGTCTTATCCTTGTCTGCACTGGGTGTTCTAGTCTACTGAGACGTGCGAAATTATAGGGACAGCCAGTGCACACAACCTTGAACTATATTCTCCTCACAACTATATGCCTAGTTATTGTGCGATTTGTGTGCAACAACGTGCATGAGCTTTACGCTACGATAATTATTGCACACGAACAAACACACATCATAGTATTACGTTACTCCGGCAGGAGTAGAGTAAGGTTCGCGTTCATGTAATGTTAAAAGTGAGAGGATGAAGAGAACCTATCTGATGCTGATGCCACACAAATCAAAGAGCTCGACGGTGATGAAAATCAAGTCAAAGAAATACTATACAACAATATCGTCTTATTTATACTGCCCGATTAGGACTATGAAGTCCCATTATTCCAGCAGTAAGCCCAAGACCTATTATTATATGGTAAAAATCCCATATGGGAGGAAAACTTGTCATGTCCCAGCTGGGTTTTGAACCCACGACCTCTGGATTCACAGAGTGCCGCCTTTACCACGGAGCTACCGAGACAGACTGAACCTGAATATAAGAGAACTGAAGGGACCGGAAGGATATTTTTTTTTTTTTTTTTTTTTATTGTTCAAGGGATACAGAATATGTACATAGAACATGATTTGTGAAAGTAAGAGAAAAAAAAAAAAAATACAAGATATAAAGGAAGTAGGTAAAAAAAATACAAAGTACAAAAAAGAAAAAAAAAAAAAAAAAAAAAAAAAAAAAAAAAAAACAACAACAGAAGAAGCTAGGATAACATAGTGGAAGTTCTTTCTCTTATATCCAGGTTCCTCTTATAAAGAGGTTATTTTCCCCAATAGAGAGGTAAATTGGGCCTGGAAATAATTCTCAAAAAATGACTAGGTTTCCGTTGAATCCAGTTCTCTTATATCCAGGTTTGACTGAAGTTCCTTCTGGGTTTGATTCGGGATAGCTGTATTTCTTCTACCCCATCATATTCTATTTTAAGATTAATTCTATCCTGTCTGATACTCTAATAACTGTAGATTAGTTGGCTTAGAAACCGACCTCAGTAGCTTGATGGATAAGGCGGCGGACTTGTAACCTGGAGGTCGGTGGTTCAAGTCCCGGATTCAGCGTAGATTTAGTAAAGCGAGTTTGACTAGTTGTGATATCACGAAAGTGATGAACACAAATATGATAACTTTAGTTGGCTTAGAATATCCCTTCTCTATGCCTAAAAATATACTTTTTGCGTAAGAAACTCTTGGGTAAATTCTTTTCTTTTGGCATGTATGGTTTCCTTCTTCACTGTATTTCTCCCATTTCTCATTTTTCTGTGTATAATAAGATTCTACATAATCTCAAAAAATGAAAATCTACAAGGCCAACTAAATAAATATAAGGTAATGATACGCACGTTACACACGTGACCCTTGCATTTACAGGACATGAGTCAAGTAAGTTAATAGTACACAATGGTCAACAGTCTTGGACGACTATACTTGTCTAAATTGGCTCAGTACAATGAGCAAGTGAAAACCTTTCAAGTAAAAGTAAGAAGTTTGCTAAAGACAGGAAGCCCATTGCACCAACAGATTAGCAAAGCTACTCCTTCTTGAGTAATGTAGGTCAACTGCATACGGTAATTGTAATCCGTCTAGTAGATTATAATAATATGAAGGACATGCATATTTCTCGAATCTTTAAGTTTACAAGACACAACTCAGTGGTCTCAATGCATGATCAGGATATTCTGAACTAGACATCTTCCGTCATCTAACGTTACCACACGAATATCTGATAACTGTGTATGAAATATCAAAGTCCAAAACAATATATCTGACAACTGAAAAATGCAACACAAGTACCTGACAAGAAAGTCAGGTCAGATAATCTGACCATCATCATGGCTGTGAGAAATTCGCTCGCTTCACACAACAATTTAGTTGTTGAGCGCAAAAGTTTCAAATGCTTTGAATGGAGAACTCGTTTCATTAACAACCATACCGAGACATGCATTCCTCGGTCGAGACACGCAGAAACATTTCCTATCAACATGATTACAACAGGGGAAAAAACACTCACTATAGATCTCGAGAGCCAATTTCTTCTTGCTGTAAATTGAAGCTTGTCGGCAAAAAACAAAAGACAATAATTAAAACCGAGAGAGCAAGAAAGAATTTTTTTCAAAAGGAAACAATAACACATGTGTAAAATGACCGTAAGTAATGTTGCGGATGAATTGGAGAGAACGCGACTTGCTCGGAAGAATGTCCCCAACATAGTCAACATACTAACAAGATAACTAGACCGATTCTTGGAAACCGACAGCAGATGTAATTCATCATATTGTGTCTATCATCTGGTACAGATTCCAGTAATTCCTTCTATGAGAGTCAAAGCGAATATTGAAACAGAAATAACAATTATAAATCATGTTGAGAAATAAATAATGAATCAGTAGGCAGATTTCATCAGGCTTCTAAAATTGAAAAAGGACGGCTTAAAAAAATCCGACACACGTTCCGATACAAAGGTCAGAGTTGAGTATTCATGCCACTTGAATGACAAGCTTCCCAAATATGGACTGATAATTTTGGATCTCATGAACTCCAGGCGTGATGTAGCGAGTGGTGTGACAGTGACAAATCCACACAATGAACAAATTGGAAAAAGGGTTTAAACACCATATTAAAATCACAAATAGAGGTATTGTATCATAACAGTGCGAGAACCGTATGAAACCAAATGGAGAACAATGAATGAGATAATAATAAAGAGAAATGGATTCACTGCTACACATGTAGAAATATTATACTTACAAATTCAAATGCTAACAGTGCAGAAGTTTCAAGCATTGTGACAAAGAGGATCAGGACACTGATAAAGATAGATTCTATGTTTTTCATATTTTTTATGTTTCTGTGAGCCTGTAGGCAATAAGCGAAAACTAGTATTGAATCTGGATGATTATCTATATAAAAAAAAAAACACTGAGCATAGGCAACGCTCATTGCTCAGCCTTTTTCAAAAGATCCTGCCTAGACTTTTGAAATACTATTGGTACCCACACCACTGAGATGACAAGAAGACCAGCAGGTGTAATAATAAATAAAAGAACTTGTTGATAATAAGGTAGATTTATTGAATGCATTGAACATGGGAACAGACATAAGAGGATGGAAGTTTTCAGGTTTTGCTTTTTGCAATAAATCACCACGCCGTATTTAAGATTTGCAGCATGGATGTGAGTTTGCAAGTAGCAAGCTGTTACCATTCAACAAGACAAATACAATAGTTCCAATAGGTACATCTCGAGTTGCTAACTACCTACTCAACTTGTACACAACGTGTTTACTCCAGACGAGATATTATTGAATTTATTGAACCCATTGAAAACTACAACGGGAAGAAATCACTTGTAATACGGATCAATAAACGTGGATAACCCCTTTAAACTTAAGTATAGAGGATTCCAAATTTCTCAAAAGACAGAATATGGTTATTCAAAAGATGTCAGGTTAGAATTGTCTAGTAACAAAAACATATACACGAAACTCATGAAAATCAGAAAAATAGTCATGTGTGAGTAAATTTAGTAAATTACAAAATACTTGTAATTGACCCCCATGAGCGTTATGGGGTACAAAATTTCCTACCCATCTAGGTATCCGAGTATGCAGTAGACGGTGACATGTGCATCAAAAAGGAGCTTCCAAACAGTGAAACTGTGAGATATTAAAAACTTACCACTACCAGACAAAGCACAGTATTTAATAGCAAGGATAGCTGATATGATTGACCAGGATTACTTACCTGAAAGCAAAAGAAATTGGGAGATTAATTTAGTTCGTAAAGTACATACATTATGATTCATACCAAATAAAAATTATAAACAATCCAAAAAGCAATGATGAAAAATTACTATAGGTACCAATACTAATTTAATGAAACAAGACATATTCCAGTGTGTATAAGAAAATATAGAAACAAAGAACTGCTGATCCTGTATAATGATTTAAATGGATAATGAAGAGATTTTGAAAACAAAAATATCAAAGTTGTTCTTTATGAGAACTATGGGGTGAATGTATGATGATATCTACTGTCACCTGTCAGTGTAAATAATAAATAAAACAAAACGTACATTTATAATTTGGCAAGTTAAAAGGAATTCACACCAGAAACAAGATAATAAATATATGACATTTACGATGGTCATAGTTGGGAACTTTTGCCTGGTTAGGACTATTAAAGAAGATATTTATGATATTGATAATTTCAATTTGTTTCAGTATTCAGTGTGAAGAAGAGCATGATGGACTATGGAGTTCCCTCTCAAGAACTTGATGATTCATGATCAGGACAATCTGCCTGCAAGTTGTAAGATAGAACAAACAAAATATAAGAGCTACACAGGCCAACCAAACCTGTTTCAAAAGATATAGTAGAGTCGGAACATTGTTGCCAGGCACTGATTTGGTTGGAACGTTGCCAAGTCTTGTCTTCAATACTACAAACCAGTTGGCCACTGATTTTCTTCTTCTTCTTCGAAATCGTGTGCCCTACAATCATGACTATTACAATATTGGAACATTTTTAAAGTCTACTTTTTTCGTGTTGTTGTTATTTATTCCTTTTATTTTTGGTCTTCTTTCTTTTTACTGTTTCCTCTCGCACCAATGCGGTCAATAGCATTGACTACACTGCAAATAGAACTAGCATAACGGACGATTATTTCAAGTTTTAGATTGTTCAGAAGTACACCACTATATCTTATAAATAATTAGATTATTTGCATACTAGTATGGACCCGACCATCTGAGGTTCAAACAATCAGATACTCAGTCCAAGCTTTGTCGATTGCATCAACAAAGACTAGCAGTCCTCCTTCATCATACACAAGAATAAGATTCAATTTGAATATGTGACTACCTAACCTAACGGAATATAAGGAAGCTGTGGTATTACATCTTTTCGTTCCATCTAAAATGACCAATTTGTTCAGATTATGTTTGTGGTGAAATCTATTTGTTTTTGTTGATCTCTTGACTTTTGATATTGTTTAACCTTTTCATGCTGACAGCGAAAAGAAGCTGTTGAGGTAGGTACTTCTGGTGAAGCTTCTGTTGTCCTGGTTTCATGTTCTTTGCGAATAACGCTAGTTGATGGATAAGATCAGCGTGCAAGGAATAGGTAATATCATCAGTAAGTTTGACGTTGAGTTTTTCATATTATTTTGTTTCCCAATACCGATAGTGGAAACATTACCAATGCTGTGAGTAAACTTTGTGCTTTATGATATCTACTGCTACGCCTTGCACAGAAACCACAAAGCTTACCAACTATATAGTCCTTATGTTTTACCATTTAGGTTTAGTTCTGATTTTTATCTTTTTTCTTACGTATTTTTACTACTCGAATACTACTTTTTCTCTGGGATAATGAGATGGGTCTTCAAACTTTTTTTATTTTCTTTGGATTGTTGAATGGAGGCATCATTAGGTCTCGCTTATTTTCTCTTCTCTTTTGTAAAAGTCAATACAAAACATGAGGCAACACAGATAAAAATAGTACTGTTCGGACGTCTAACCATTCTCGAGAAGTGTTCTGACATGCTAAAGCAGAGACCAGTGTCCTCTTCTCCTGAGTGGTTTATTGTTCTTTTGAAACTTACAACACCTCTTTCATTTTATTTTCTAATAATTCATGTTATAATTTTACATTTACATTGTATTTCAACTCTTGTTGTAATACTACGTACATAGTTCTCGTTCAAGCCTTTCAAATCTAGGGCAGCGCTTTTCGATTTAAACTTTCGCTGATATGATCTGAACCAATAACAACTTAATACACTATTGCATATGACTCTGACATACAAATACATTTGGAATATCAAAACAGATAACTTGCATTGATTTGAATATTGTGTACAGCACCAAACGTGTATGTAATATTGATTTTTGGCAAAGCAAATAAGAACCTAATACAGATATAAGAGTATCGTCGTTTCATAATAGCTTCAGAATCATCATAAACAAATCGAAAAATAGGTTCCAAACTCTTCAGTTATTCTCTGGATGGTCAAATTTTGTTGAAACACAATAATACTAACCACAACGTTACGAAATGAGTACGAACACTCAATTTTCAGCAAGATACTTGAAATTCGTCTATCATATCAATCAAGTTGCAAAATTGTTCCAGTTACCTAATAATCATTATTTTGGGATAAAAAAATAGCTCAAAAAAAAGTAAAACCAGAACTGTATGAACAAATATTTGTATGGTGTATTGGGCTTCTTGGTATGGTCGGGGGTGAAAGGAAATATTGGGTATGTACATATAACAAAATATCATGATCAGTCAGAACCGAAAATTGAGTAATTGATGTACATTGTACAATGTACATTCATTGATGACAAATAGTCAAATTATGGCTTTAAAAAGTCCAATACGTGATATCTTTTGTAGATATAGTCCAAATGATCAGATAAAATAATAATCGAATTATACAATCTAAAAGGGTAGTTAGATATGACCTCGTAAAAATAAAATGAAGTAATACAAGAGAATTCATTCATATAACGTTGTGTTCAATCATGTACATTGTTAGTATGAAACATTGAAACAGCAAAACAGAGAAGAAAACATTGTACGGTGTGTTTATGGACTCAAACCTTGTTAAAACATTGAAAGAGATAAGATTTTCAACGAAATATTAAATTCATTTCGCATAATTAAACGTTGGACAGTGACATCTCTCCATGCCCGACACGGAACAAGAGATAAATAACAAAATGGAAATGATATCCGAAGCAGACGAAGACAATCGAGATGAAATGAAAAGTGTAGAGGGAAAACAATTAATCTTGCATATTGCCCACACCACACAGGGAGATGATGAAAATACCCAGAGAAATTGAAAATAACGGTTTGACAGATTGAAAGAAGGAAGGGACGTGTAGACCCATAAGGAGAAAGAGATTATCTCAATGAACAAAATGATAATAGGAGCATTGGGAGTGGGGATGCCGATGATATCTCTTTGCAGCGGGGTAAAAACATTTAAAATTTCATTACGTTATTGGATTTTTTCACTCTTTGAATCTTTTATCTCTTGCACATTTCCATCATCCGTGGCGTTATCGTGCTCATTTTATAGCGTTTCCAATAAATATGTTACGATTGAGTTTCATGAAGTTTTCAGTTCTATTTGATGTTTCTTTCGCAAAAATTCAATGCAGGCGTTTTGTTTGATACCTGATTCATTGGTCATATAATATTTGAAATTGAGCATCTATCTATCATCTATATATTTACTCATTTAAAATTTGAATTCGGTTTTATTACAATTATTGTTAAATAATACATTAAATCATGCTGTTTGCTGAATGCTAATGTGACGTATGGAGATGCTCATTTACGTACAAACAGAGACCTTGGATTGAAGGGATGGATAGGATATTCAATAAAGGTTCCACATACTTCAGAAGTCTCCCAGCATTTCCTTTCGGATATTTAATAACGTTTCCATATTATATTATGTACATTGATACCTTAGATTAGAAGTCTCCTTTTCCAGGTCTCATAACCAAACATTTCCTCGATCTTTATTGTTGCCAAATTGAAATCGCACTATTTGTTTTTGTTAACAAGATAATCTACATTCAATTTTGATGGTCAGCCCTTGTCATTTTAGGATATTAAAGACTACATATTTCAACGCCTACATTTCAAATCTCGTTCTGCATCTGTCTAATTCATCAATATTTTCATTTATGTTTGGATATGGGACTATCATTAGGCCTTATAGCTTTTTTGCTCTTTCAATCCTTGGGTCTATTCCCGGGCACCACACGGGTTCAACTAGAAGATGGATAGGATGCCTGACATGAGCCCGGGCCGGCTGATTGGTTCACTGAGCTTATAATCCGAGGATCAAGTTCAGCTGAGGTTTCTCGTCTTGTCATGCTGTGCACTCTGTGTATTTCTTTCTCTCTCTCTGTCTTTCTCTTTGCACTCAATGCATTATTGCATTTCTCTCTTTCTTTCTCTTGTGTTCATGATGGAGAGGTTTTGAGGCGCAAGTGTTTCCATAACTTAAGGCCAAATTTGAAGCAGAATTAAGTTTGGACAAAAAATTGGTTTTGTGGCGGAAGAACTTATTTAAGGATTTTTTTTTAATTATTCAATTTGCTTCCGCCTCAACACAAAGTTCAAAAAAGAGTAAATAAATTGAAACTTTCATGAGTAACTACTTTAGTTTTAAATAAAAAAGAGTTTTTGAAAATGCAGAAAATGGCTCTTGCTGCATTGTGTGTGCACTTTCCCATAGAAAGTTCAATTGCTTCACTTATGCTGACAACTCAAAACACAAAATCCCATTAGAGCAACAGAAGGACTTGAATATTATTGCTTGCTACAGAAGATGTAAATCATAAAGAACTTTCATACCAGGGCTGCACGTGTGGTCAAACACTCAGGAAAAAGTTTTCCTCGCTATGAATACTGACAGAGATACTTTTAAACATGTATTAAACACAACTTTCGAAGGAATGACAGGAAATATGGACACAATTCGTGGCGGTTGATATCTTCTTATCGTTTGACACAGTCTACATTGTATGCAAAATGGGACAATAGGTACCTTTCTTGGAATTATTGGATTGATTGACATTCTAAAACAGCATTCTTTCTACTTAATTTGAACGATACACAAAATATACACACTACACACCATGTCAAGGAAGGTGTCTCTTTAGAATATGTATATAAGTATGTGTATATAAGTATAACTGAACATTCAAATTAGTAATTAGTATTGACTTGAGCCACCCGGCGCGCCGCACAATATATCTCCACAAACACGCATCAGAAATCAGAAGTGGCACAACTATAAATAGTATGACTGTGTGTGTATATGTATAAGATATAAGTATAAGATTGATATGTAGAGTGTGGATAGTATTCATATGAACTTCAGCCATTTGAAGAATAATAACTGCCGTTTAGCAAGTATGAATTGTGCCACTCTGGTGGAGCTACATAAATAAAACCAAGAAATCCTACTTTTGATATGCCCAGGATAAGATTATGTGGTGTGAAAACTCTAAATATGAAATATTCTATCAGAGGTAAGTAGTAATTATGTTTGTAATTTGATGGCAGTAAAGTATAAACGTATTTGCGTAGATAACTTAAGAACCGGATATAGTCGATAATAGGCGAAGATTATTCGTACTGAAACCGTTCCTATTGGTTTGAAAACGGCTCAGCCCACCTGATAATTACGATTTAGCCACTGGCACCTTCTGAACGAGGTCAATCGAGCAAAGAGTCCAAGATCAACAGATATATTGACCTCATGACTTTGACCTGGGTGAACTTTCAGCATGCAAATGTGGATGTTGAACCTATCGATAACAGCTTTCAGCTTCTGTATCAATATTAGGTGCCAAGATACGGTACCCGATAATGAAAATGAATTAAATGAATATTTTTTTAAAATGAATTATTTACTGTCAACCATTGGGTGCAGGGGCACAGCTCTATTGGAAATAAAATGGCAACATTTATAGATGAGTCTCAAGTTCTTATTCTTATTATCTCGCGAAAATAAATTATAAGGGGGACTAGCCGAACCAACCAACCTCAAACATGAGGAAGAGGTTGGTCAATGCCAACCCTAAGTAGGTTTGGGTAAAGGCAAAGTGAATGAGTA
Organism: Bactericera cockerelli; assembly: GCA_024516035.1. Classification (NCBI taxonomy): domain Eukaryota; kingdom Metazoa; phylum Arthropoda; class Insecta; order Hemiptera; family Triozidae; genus Bactericera; species Bactericera cockerelli. The sequence continues at coordinate 8,629,872 of CM044960.1, read as the reverse complement.
GAACGTACTTCCCTCTAAAAGGCACTCTCATTATTGCAAAATAAAATCTAGATAGTCTGTGCAAAATTATGACTGTTTCCGTGCGTGAGTGCAACATTATTTGATAACAAATTGATTTGCGTCATACCTTTTCAAAGATAATGTAAATTCAATTTTTTTTTAAATCATCTTGTTTTCGAGTGTGACTCAGTTTACGTTTACCTAATATTTTATGTTTATTATTTCAAAGTACTACCAGTGTGTTACTCGAGGAAAGAATGGAACCACAGACTGTCCCCGTGTCGAGGCAACAGGAACAAAATCCATAAAAAAAAACAACACGTTGTCAAAAAAATAAGGTAGGTACTTGAAAACCCGAAGTAATTTAATTAATTAACCTAATTAATGATTAATATCTATCTACCTATACCTTATTGAAATAAAATTTATAACTCGTATTATTTAAGAGAAGGCAATCGGCGCGAACGTCCTATATATTTGGACACAGCGTTTAGCACTTTATTGCGACGAAGAAAAAAAAAAAAAAAACATTGTAATAAAATTAATTAATTGGATTAACCTCACACAGTGGCCACACTGGTCAAATCAGCGAGAGAGATCCTTATCACTCGTTATCAGCCAGCAACAGACCAGCAGACGTCTTATCAGTGTGCTCACCTTCCTCTGATAACACATAATCATCGCCCCATCTTGATAGGCACTGCCTCTTAGCCAGGTGTAATGATCACCCTGGCCGGAGAACCACACTGATGTAAACACTGGCATAAAATATAATGATACTAGCTCAATCCCCGCACTTTGTTACCGGCAGATTTTTTGGCACTAGTTTTTCATGCCGGCCTCCGTGGGTCAGTGGTTAAGAGCGTTAGTTGATGACCCGGCGGAGGTTGCGGGTTCGAATTACGGTCGGAGCGGTAAATTTTTAACATTTTTTGAACATTTTATTTATTTATTAACAATTTTGGATTTTGTTCTGTTTCTGACCGAGTTTCCCTTTCCAGAATGGCTAAAAAAATACTAAAAAAATCAGACATTGCACTTTAGTGATTAACCCAGATATAGGATAGGCTGGAGTCCTACAGAGGGTTTTCAAAACAAATGATAAGTCTCTTGTGTTTAATTTTTTTACTATTAGGCAACTATGGATGGATATTTGGAAAATACAAAAACACACACACACACACACACATTGCACACTCAATATCGTGTCTCGTCAGTGACGAGACGAGTCGTCACACACAGGCAGGGTTTGGTTGAGGAGAAAGAGAGAAAACCTTGGAACCTGGACTGAGAATCACAGCGAGAGGATGATAAGTAAAGTTCAGACTTCATATTGTACAATGCACGTATACAGGATCTAGAGAAATCTTGGCGGGAGAAAGAAAGATAAGTAAAGTTCAGACTTCATATTGTATAATGCACGTATACAGGATCTAGAGAAATCTTGGCGGGAGAAAGATAAGTAAATTTCAGACTTCATATTGTACAATGCACGATATACAGGATCTAGAGAAATCTTGGCGGGAGAAAGATAAGTAAATTTCAGACTTCATATTGTACAATGCACGATATACAGGATCTAGAGAAATCTTGGCGGGAGAAAGATAAGTAAATTTCAGACTTCATATTGTACAATGCACGATATACAGGATCTAGAGAAATCTTGGCGGGAGAAAGAAAGATAAGTAAAGTTCAGACTTGATATTGTACAATGCACGTATACAGGATCTAGAGAAATCTTGGCGGAGAGAAGATAAGTAAATTTCAGACTTCATATTTGTACAATGCACGTATATACAGGATCTAGAGAAATCTTGGCGGGAGAAAGAAAGATAAGTAAAGTTCAGACTTGATATTGTACAATGCACGTATACAGGATCTAGAGAAATCTTGGCGGGAGAAAGAAAGATAATTAGTAAAGTTAAGACTTCATTTTAAGAGTACTATTCTTTAAGATAAACGGATTTTATCCAGCCTACCCCAATCCTATATCATACACATTACTAAGGGAACAAATGTCCATTGAATCTCTCGAAAATAGGAGAAATAAATCTAAATTATTATTTGTACACGAATTAATAAATAATAAAATAAACCTTCCAAACCTCATTCAAAAAATAAAAATCAAAGTCCCCAATTTAAGACTAAGAAATAGAAGAACTGAATCACAGAACAATGCTGATAGTGATTATTTTATCATACCAATAACAAATCAAGTCCATATAGAATCACCACTATTATCAGCCTTGAAACTTTACAATACATATTCATTACAACTTGAATTAAGTGATACAAAAGACAAATTTAAAGAACAGTGCACTCTTCTATTAGAAAATTGCAGCTAGTAATATATTATGCATACATATATAAATTTGTTTTGTTACATATAGATTTGTATGTAACGAAACAAGCTGTACACGTAAAGGCAGTAAACTACTGCGTGTGTACAGACTTAAAAAAAAAAAAAAAAAAAAAAAAAAAAATTTTGTACAATGCACGTATACAGGATCTAGAGAAATCTTGGCGGGAGAAAGATAAGTAAAGTCCAGACTTCATATTGTACAATGCACGTATACAGGATCTAGAGAAATCTTGGCGGGAGAAAGATAAGTAAAGTTCAGACTTCGTATTGTACAATGCACGTATACAGGATCTAGAGAAATCTTGGCGGGAGAAAAAAAGATAAGTTCAGAGTTTCAGACTTGATATTGTACAATGCACGTATACAGGATCTAGAGAAATCTTGGCGGGAGAAAAAAAGATAAGTTCAGAGTTTCAGACTTGATATTGTACAATGCACGTATACAGGATCTAGAGAAATCTTGGCGGGAGAAAGAAAGATAAGTAAAGTTCAGACTTCGTATTGTACAATGCACGTATACAGGATCTAGAGAAATCTTGGCGGGAGAAAAAAAGATAAGTTCAGAGTTTCAGACTTGATATTGTACAATGCACGTATACAGGATCTAGAGAAATCTTGGCGGGAGAAAGAAAGATAAGTAAAGTTCAGACTTCGTATTGTACACTGCACGTATACAGGATCTAGAGAAATCTTGGCGGGAGAAAGAAAGATAAGTAAAGTTCAGACTTGATATTGTACAATGCACGTATACAGGATCTAGAGAAATCTTGGCGGGAGAAGGTATTTACCCTCGATACAGGTCCGATTGAGGCTGGGTGAGATTATTGTGGGTAGCTGGTACGATTCCCAGCGAATGGAGGCTAAAACTCCTTTCCTGACTATCTATCTCAATCAGTACGTTAAAACCAAATAGAATCAACTGTTCACAGATCTAATAAATTAGGTCGCAGTGATAATTTTACTATAAGGGTTTTATGAAAAACCCTGCAACCAGGTCGGATAATATTAATAGGTCCGATTTACCTCTCTGTAGGGAAAATAACGTCTTTAAAAAAGAAATCTGCATATAAGAAAAAAAATTACCATGTATGTACAAAATGTGTATTTAAATTTGAAAATAAACAAGAGACCTTGTTTAGACTGCTGGAATAAAGGGACTTTTCAGTCTCATCTCGGCAGTATAAACAAGGTAATTTCTATTCTATATTTAAAACTTACAATAAAACCAGTTCAAGTCAATTGGTTTGATCGGCTCATCCTGTATACTATACTAATGCAAGCCTTACAGACAGGCAGTCGTACGATGATCACCGGTACAAATGGTTATGTTAGGATGACTTTAGAAGAATAGGAGGAAGAGTTCAATGAGACCTGGGACCCAGGGACCCTCTTCTCCCCAGGACAGTCAAGTGTAGGCGTGGCTCGAGCATTCTAAAGTCTATCCCATCTGGAACCCAACGGTATTGACATAATACAATGACAATAAATCATTTGTTTTATTTTTCATTTATTTTTTGTAAACAGAAGACCCATCCGAAGCCATTTTTAAATTGGCTTCTAAGATGACTTTAGACACGTATACCGAGACAGTATTTACTCTTTTGTCTCATTCTTGTAGAATAAACAGAGTATTGTATTGCACTGTATACAGTTTAGTACTGTATTGACAGTGATTTCTGTTTATTCCCTATGCCTTCCCCTTATTACTTAAATGTTTTACTGACAAACTAGGGTACATGTTCGAATTCTATGGGTCAGTGAAAAAAATCTACTATAATTTTCGACACTTTTTTAAACCTTTTTTCCCTATATATTTGTGTTAATCACAATCATGATGTCACTATTACTCTAACTCACCTTCATAAATCTTTGCCATACTTGGAACTCAAACCTACGAACTCCAGGTTAAAAGTCTTATCGATTGATCTACTGATGTCAGATATAAACCATTAATTCTATAATGGAGTCAACAGATTGGTAGGGATAGTATTTAGGCCGAGATAAAAAAAAAACCACCACATCATCAGGATAAGAAAGGAAGATTCAAGTCTTATTTAATCTCCTCTTCTGCCTCTCCTGTTTCTTTTACTTCTTCCTAGGAAACCAGTTCTAATAAGGACGAGACAAGGAAGAGCAAGGATAACTGAGAGAGAGAGAGATGGAAAGATCTATGATTAATTTCTTCATGAGTAATTTTGACAACTGACACCGTCATGTCAAAAACACTAAAATTACACGTGGACCCATACACCTTTCGATAAAAGTTGAAAACTATGGTTGTAAGGTTGTTCATGATTTCATAATAAATACTAAACCAAAAGACAATCAAAACAATAGCCTCATAGGATAGTAGGATCGTGTGGATGTAGAGTATGTAGACCGATCACTTACATTGAAAAATATTATGACGGTCCCATAAGGCTATTCAAAGGTTACTACTTACCTACCGTGACCGTGAGACTATGATTGTTATTTGTTATTGTACAACTCGTACGCCCCAAAAAAAAAATTATAGGCTCCCTCCATGTCCTGTTGTCCAGTGTGTGTAGTGTAAGTGTAGTGGTTTGCGTGTAAGTGTAGTAAATGATGCAACTCAAACTATCTAAAGTGTAGGCTGAGGAGTCAATACTGATTAGTGGAACAGCGAATTCTGCTCGTTGTTCAGTTTGTCATATTTATGTTAGTCACCAAGCGAGATATCCCAACTAAACTCAAATCCGCCTGACTAAAGCTCGCTTGCTTGGGAGTCGAACCACCGACCTCTAGCTTGAGATGAAGTTACTGTGGTCGGTTTTTAACTCCTACAACATTAAACCCTTTCAACAGAAATCATAAAAAGGTTTTTTGACCCCAAAAGTTTCAGAGGTCCGTCAAAAAAGACACTCTATACATGGCAGGTCTAATAATTAGTTCAGTGAGTTTAGTCCATTAAAATCAGGTACTCTCTGTTTTGTTTTGCTAATTGAACCACTCAAATATAAGTTACATCAATTGATAATAACACACTATCTTCATATACAGGGTGTCCCGTATACAGATGCAAATATTTTGAGGGTAGGTTCAGCCCACCGTGGACTATCATATGAGCGAAACTTGCAGTGGGGCATTTTGCTTCGTTAAAGAGTTATGGCCAAATCCCTGTTTTTTCCCACAGGTCTAGAGGTCACTTGGATCGATGCACGTTTTTAAAGAAATGATAGCCAGTAAGTAATTTTTGACTTCATGTATGGATACTGGATAGTCATGCATATTTCCCTTGAAATGCAGTTGGTTGCATAAAAAAATATTGAAAGACCAGAGAGATATTTAATCATAAGTTCAATACTTTTCTAAAATTTGATTTTTCCCTGTTTTCCCTTTCGTGAATTTAGAGTACTTCTACAATTGCAATTCTGCGTATCACTAGTTAAAAAAATACCCTATTATGTTTAGTTTTATAAAAAAGAAAGCTCATTTATATTACTTTAAAGATCATGGAACGCAGTACACACAAAGCTCAAAAAACACTTCTGAATCATGATGGAAAATTCAAAGTTGGCTGAATTTTAACAGAATTGGCGCGTAATTTGAGGTATAAATACACTGCTCTGGGATGTTTAACAGAGGGAAATTGATCATTCACAGTGGTCGGTCGGTGTGAACTTTTATGTGAATGCGGTTACGGAATCACAGGGTTATCATGAGGAAAAATGAGAGAGGCTGCAACGAAAGCAGCAACCAGTGGTGTAATTATGGAAAAAGAATACACATGGAGAAAGACTCTGTGCTACCAACAAAAATTATGATTTTGTTTTTAGAAGTAAAAATAAAAATATCATTTTTGTGTTTATCACAATCATGATATCAAAAACATAACAAATAGTGCCGAAAATTAACCTTGGGTAAAACTCGAACATCCAACCTTAGGGTTACTATTACTATTAATACTTTATTTTTATTTTATAAACAATTGGGCCAAGCTTTCTTTACATTTTTTTTTACAATGAACATGGTAACAATTTGTGAAATAAATATAAACAAAGACTGATCAAGGGTGGTGATACAGTGATACATGTTTGTAGTTTATTGATAAACTACAAACATGATACATTCTGCAACACAGGACATGAAATGAAAAGAACCCAAAAGAATATGTAGCGAACCAAGGGCGAGGTTTAAAGCTTGTGGCTTTCTCTTCCACCGAACAAATTGATCGCCTTGTTATTTTAACTATTAGATTTGATTGATATAGTTGGTTAATAGAACTAATTGTACTCAGAAATTTTTCATTTATAACTTGCAGTTGGCACAAAAATGGTCACACAGACGGCTTCAGGCATCGAGTGTTCTTCAAAATGCAATAGCGCCCAGATTCAAAATTTGAAAGATGTGTTTCTCTCCTTCTGGTACCGTTTGATAAAGCGTATCTCATTCGTTCCTTCACGCGTCTGAAAGAACTTTGTATTTATTGAAACAAAATAGCAAAGGGTATTTTTTTACCTAGTGATACGCAGAATTGCAATTGTAGAAGTACTCTAAATTCACGAAAGGGAAAACAGGGAAAAATCGAATTTTAGAAAAATATTGAACTTATGATTAAATATCTCTTTGGTCTTTCAATATTTTTTCATGCAACCAACTACATTTCAAGGGAAAAATGCATGACTATCCATACATGAAGTCAAAAATTACTTACTGGCTACCATTTCTTTAAAAACGTGCATCGATCTAAGTGACCTCTAGACCTGTGGGAAAAACAGGGATTTGGCCATAACTCTTTAACGAAGCAAAATGCCCCACTGCAAGTTTCGCTCATATGATAGTCCATGGTGGGCTGAACCTACCCTCAAAATATTTGCATCTGTATACGGGACACCCTGTAGATGCACTAATAAGTTCCTTAGTTCATAATAGCAATCCACATCTAGACTTGTGCGTCAATAACATTTTGAGCTTTAAAAAAAAAACCGCGTCAAAAGTGCCCAGTCATGCAATAACGTGCAGCCACTTTTTACTATTACTAGAGAGATGCACTTCGTCTCGTAGCACTTCATCTTTCATTAAAACCATTTCGTCTTTTTATGCAAGAGGTTAGATTTGTGAGGGCAGTGCGGCAGATATCGATGCGTTTACAAGCTGACCATTTTCAATAAAAGTGATTTTTGTACTGCAAAACTACCCAGAAGGACAGTTAGTACAGAGTAAATTTAGCTACAAATAAGATACATCACATTTTTTGTAAATATAACTTGGTAGTGGTTAAGGCGCTAGTCTGCTAATTCAGGTAGCGTAGGGATCCGTAGGTTCAAATCCCACCTAAGGAATGAATTTTTCCTCATTTATTTGATCTTGTGACGCCATCACGCCACCGAGACCACAATATAATAATAATTTTAGGTGGTAGAAAACGCTTTCAGCATTAACCTCGCCTAGTGGTTACGTTCCACTAAAGAGTATTGTTAAATGGATAAAGCTTGGCTTTTTTATCAACGATAGGTTTTTGGGGGTACTTCTTACTGTTGCTGGAACTAAACTCGAAGCTATAGTTCTCAACAAGATCAGATTATGTTCCAATGCTTGTTTCTTTTCTTCTAGTTTTATGTTTTTTTTAATAATTAGACCCCATTAGACACTTGGCCGAAGTGACTACTGGTTCTTCATTAGACACTTGGACCGACTGACTACTGGTCTTCTTGAGAATCTTAGAAGTAATGACGATAGAGATACAAGGAGCCATGATGGTTTGATGTGACTGATGTCTGCGATGAACCCACCAGGTCTCAGAGTGATCTTATTTTTCATCTCCATAGAAACCGACCTCACTGGCTCGATCGAATAGGCGGCGGACTCGGAACCTGGAGGTCGAAGGTTCGAGACCAAAGCACGGAATTTTTTTAGCAAGACGAGATTTTGTAAATCACGACTGTGACTGACACAAATATGAACCCTTCATCTTGATAACAATTAAGCTCGGAGTTGTATAGAAAATAAACTCGCTGAAACCCGGTACTTGGTCGCCGTTAAGGTTTTTGCCCGTGGCTGGCGTCCTATTCGGAAATTTCAAAAATCTTTTCCAAGTTTTCACCTATGTACAATGTACATATACACACATTAAGATATACATATGTATAACAATTCATTTATATATTTTTTAAGAAGACAAGGATTTTTTTCTTAATTTTTTTTATTTTTGAGAAAAAAAGTTATGACTCACCATAATGTGGACCGAAGTAAGAGGGATGATACATGCTAGTCTTTCGACGCTTTTCCGACAGATGATAGGGTTCCAAGTTATCCGTGGAGCACATCCTCACAACCCATTCATTTGAGAAAGCGTAACTAGGTCAACTTTAGGAGCCTTAATACACTGATGGAACACAACATGATTGGAAATCAGAACTTAGCTCAGGGTAGATTAGCAATGTAGGTTGAAAGATATTCACTCTATTGTTGATAAAATTATTTTTTTATGGAAGAAGAATCACAAATATCACAATATATAATAGTCAATGTGTTAGATTAAAAATTGTTAAATTCTTAGTGATTAAAGAGAAAAATGCACAAGTTTTTTTTTATATTTTAGGAAGGTTTCACTTCAATTATAGGACCTTGAAAATTAAAATATTAATATGAATAATTACAATATTCTAATTTTGGCAATAGCAGAATATTATTGTTACTTTTAATTTTCCAAGTTCAGTTAAAATATAATGACATTTTGTTTGAGAGCTATAAATAAATTAAAAATCCAAATGAACACTCTGGAGAATTATTTAGCAAAAAATATTACCTGGAGATAAACAAGTAAGCTTATTATAATTTTAAATTATTTAAAAAAATATTCAGTACTTCTTGGTCCAAAACAAGTATCCTTGGTTAGTGAAATAACATTGAGTAGGTAAGATCCGGAAAATTCAGACGGTTAAGGACCCCAAAAAAACTACAATCCCTAATACTGACGCAACAAATTGGTTAACCTAATGCAGCCACTAACTCTGAACAAGCACGCAAAACCATCAATACACACACACACAGTAATGAGTTGCGAAATTTAAATTTAAAACTTGCGATTCTTGCGAAAAACACAAACAAACTGCCGCAAGATCTAAAATTAGATTTCGTAAATTTCCGAACGGCACCGGTAAAAAAAAATAATATGTAAAGGTGAGAAGTTACATGCGAAAATTTTCAACACACTATCTGATGCTCTACACACAGAAGCAATGTAGAAGCCTACGCACACGCACTCGCGTTGGTTAAAAACAAAGTTCACACAAATAATGATGAATTTCTCACAAGAACTACGGACGGCATGAAGTGAATATGTGAATCAAGTGTAACACGGACATAGTGAACATAACACCGAGTGTATCAACACTACGAACAGAATGCACTATATTAGTGTAGGAACAGGACGGGCAGTCAAGAAGAACTTATCACCGCGCGTCATGACTCTCTTATCAATTCGCGAAAAAATATAAAAATCCATGACGACTAACAAAATATTAATCTATTAATGTGTGCAGCACTAAACAAGAATACATAAAAAATATATGTATGGACTTGTACAAGTATGTATATGGAGTTTTTATGATCAAACCTGGAGCTGGAGTGTGCACTACCTCATGAGCATATTACTAGCAGTTTGAGAGATCTATAACTTGGACTTTACTGAGTACAGTCATGTATTTAACGTTAGATTCGCAGGTATGGTAAATCAAAAACCCACGACAAAGAAGATTAAAGCTGTAACAGTGCAAACAAAATTTACGAAACGTCCGACAAGTTCGCCGAATTCGGTGAAACATCTTGGAATTTGCGAAACGGACACATGTAAATTCCCCCGATTTTTTGAAAGGTTCGTATTTCCGGTTGTAAATTCCCCCGGTAAAATATTTGATTACCTGAGGGTTACATGGTAAACTCCCCCGATTCTGTACGTACAGGTATAAAATTGTATATTGTAGGTATGTAGGCAATCTTTTTTTCCTTATAGGCATAGTTTTCAATTAATGAACCGAGGCATGGCCTACATAGTATTTTACCTAACCCTACTATAAACCGAAGGCATGGCCTTCATTGTATTTTACCTAACCCTGCTATAAACCCAAGGCATGGCCTTCATTGTATTTTACCTAACCCTACTATAAACCCAAGGCATGGCCTTCATTGTATTTTACCTAACCCTGCTATAAACCCAAGGCATGGCCTTCATTGTATTTTACCTAACCCTACTATAAACTCAAGGCATGGCCTTCATTGTATTTTACCTAACCCTACTATACACCCAAGGCATATCGAAACTTGATTACAAAAATTCAATAAACTGACATTTTTGTTTTTTTTTTTTAGGTTGACCATCGGGGGAATTTACATTATACCTTTTTTTTGCAATCGGGGGAATTTTCATGTACCTTTTTAAGTCTTAAATTTGCAATCGGGGGAGTTTGTATGAAAGCGGGGGAATTTACAATCGCCCTGCGAAACAATTTAATATTGGATTATGAGAATAGCAGCTTTTCTTATGAAAACATTAGCTTTGTGAAGTACTTCTCTAACTGCATGAGTTCTAATGAATCAGTTCGTGGTCACGTGTGATCCGACTCGAAATGAAATTCATAACAAGGTTGTCTAAGTGAAGCAGAGATTAGAAAGAGCAATCAAAAAGGGAACAGGCAGAGAAATGACCATTTTGAATTCTCGAGGTTAGGAAACCAATATCGTTCCAGATAAATTACCTACGGGTGTACTAAACTATGTGTTGGAGAACGAGAAGGAGAAAGAGAGAGGGCCACAAATATCCAATTCATTTGGCTTGTAATTCAAACACAATTAACACAACAATGAAAACTGTTAGATCTACAAATAAGAGCAATTCGCCACACTCGTAGAGTGTTCAAGGCCGCAGTAGGTAATAATGGACACTGAGTGCCACGACACCTACCTAGCTCAAGACTTGCTACCAGTCAATCAAACGACTGACGGTCAACGGAAAAATATTGAGAAAAAATAATTAGGAAAGAAAATGTGACACTGGTAGGTCTAGAAGAAAATGCAGGTAAACCACACAAATTACTTGAGGAAATACCTACCTACACACAGAGGCGGGAATTTAGGAGAGAAAGAAATGTGGGATTAATTTAATCCGTAAGGTAGGTAAACAAGAAAAACTGCTATAGTAAGGCTAAACATCTAGACCATTAAATTTCCGGAAATACATACACCAATTGGTAGGTACCAAAGGAAAAGCTAATAATTTTACAGCCTAAACACCCAGTCCACAAAGACACAGGATATGCAGACATTAGAGGCTTGGGGAAAGAAAATACATGTTGAATAAACACTTGGATTAACTTTCTAACATTTTCTACTTCTATTTTTAGTCACTAGGTTAAGTGGTCATTTCACTCCAACTTCTGATGACGTTCCATTTTGACAATAATGAACAATATTGTATTTACTAAATTCAGAATTGAAAAAGATACTCGCTCCTTATTAAGGAATGAAAAAAGGAAGAAAAATACTCACTCCTTATCAAGGAATGAGGAGTGGAAGGAGTAAGGAATGGCACAGCGGAACGTACTCATTCTGTTTCGTTATGATAAGGTACGGGAGCGACAATAATAAAATCTGAGCAATTGAAATAAATAGAAATCATTTCGAAGAAGAATTTCAAATAACGTTCATAAAAATGACAAAAATCTCTTCTGTTTTTATTCTGCTCAGAGAGAGAAAAAACTCAGAAGGTTAAATAAAAATCAAAAAGCACATAAATAAGAAGACAGAAATTCCGTTTGACATTTTTGCAATGAAACTTTGCGCAAATTTGAAAGAAATAAAAATATCAACACAGCAAATATGCACAGGACGACAGAAGAGATACAGTATACTCACTTCTAGATGGAGTAAGTAACTCAGTAATGCAGTGAATATAGGAATTAAATAAACAATATAAATAATTTATCACACACTCATACTAATTTGGGTATCGGTATAAGTATAGGGCTGTCGGCTACAAAAGCTCTTTCACACTACGACCATTAGTAGATCTTTTGTGACATGCCCTTGTTACTCTAAAAGAGATCTAAATTTTTGATGTACTTTATAACATTCTTTTATTAGATACTAGCCGTTTGCCCGGGCTTTGCAACGGGACTAAATTTCAAATTTACTAAGGCATGGCCGTACTGCTGGACAGCAATGCCTTCTTGAACTTTTTATAATTTTTCTGGACAAAGCGATAATGGTTTTGGGGGGGGTCAATTCTGAGACATTTTTCGCTATCTCTTACCGTTTTGGCTAAACAACTCCGGACAAACAAACAAACATAGGTAGGTAGGTAGGTAGGTAGTCCTTTTTTCTGTTTTATATATAGAGATTCTAATAGAACTCAACTGAATGACTATTAGCACCCTAAAAGTGAGTGAGTGAGTGAGTGAGTGAGAGAGAGAGAGACAGAATGACATAATGTACAATACTTTGACGAAACTATGCTCAAAGCAGAGATACATAAACAACAACAAAAACACCAAAGTATAGTAATAAATTGTTTCGTATACCTCAAGGTTCTTCTTAACTTGAAGCAAAGCATTACAGGCATTCGTTCTGGACATTGCAAAATAAGAATCTACATTTGAATAGGAGTTGAGTGACAGAGTTATTACCCGTTTAAATACACTTACATTCTAGATAAACTCAATTATAAGACACTATTAGCACCAGATGTCCACTCACGTAGATTATTATTATTATTATTATCAATGTAAAAAACACAATCCTGCTGGTAACATTCATCTTGTGAACTAGGTCAGATCCATGAGATTAGAAAAAAACCAACTCAAATGACCACAGAAATAAATGACGAGACCTTTGCTTTAGACACGTCAGCACGTCACTCGTCAGGTACATTGCTCTCAGAACCGAATCGCATCGAAACAAGACGACCGACGACACAAAATCAACTACCGAAATCAACACGCGAAAGTTTCCCAAAGTTTCGACTACAATCAATTCCCAGAAATCGACCGTAAACAATCGATCCGTCATCACGTTGCTGGAATCGTCGAGAAAGAACAAGATGGCGGCGAAAACAGTACCTAATATTTCTCGCGGACATTCCTCAACATTCCATCAGAGATCCGATGATATCTTCTTTTTTTTCACCCAAGAAAGTTTGATGCTAGTTTCTAACCTGTCAAATTCTGCTGGTAAAAAACATGAGACCCAGAACCTGGAGGACCCAAGTCCAAGATGGAGACTTGGAGAGTGTGGGAAAAGCCAACCCGACACAGTTAAACCCAAATATCTCCGCGCCGCATTTCTCCCGATTAATCTGATCAGAAATGCGACCCAACTTAAATTGAGGAGAGTAAAAAAAGACACACACACACACATTTCTTTTGAAGATATTCCGGCTTATGCGACGACTCTCATGTCTAAATACGAGATCAAGATATCTTGTGTTATGCTATGTGAAGTCATGGGATATTGAGGTAAAAAATAAATAAAATGAAATCAAACTAATTAAAAAATATGAAATAACTAGGCACATTCCGCGGTATGAAAAAAATCGTCTTGTTCACTTTAACCCTTTGAAGTTTTAACCTGATGGTAAGAAGAGCAATACATTTTTGGGTACATTTACTGGTCACAAAAATTGACGCAAAAACAACAAGGAAATTTTACTTTTACTTGCAAAATGGCCATTCCAGGATTAGAAAATAGTTTAATTAATGATATAAGGAAGAAAAACCTGTATAATTATTTTGGGGCAAATTAGTATAAAATTAAGGTGGATAATTAAACTAAGAGAAAACGGGAAACTGTCAAATGAAGGCTTAATAGGCTTCTCATAGAATTTGATAGTAAAATAGCTAGAAGTCGCATAGGATACTATACGTGATGTCAAGAATCAGGCGTTAAACCTAAAATAGAAAGATCGAACATGGCATGAGCCTAGACAGTGGATCTGGGCGTCCATATAATCCTTCCACCACCGTGATATATGTTTAGTTATTCGAGCCTATCTTACGGGCAAGGATTATTTATTACTGATGAAAATTATAAAGAGAAAATCGAGGAAAGTGATCAGAATGTCTGAGGCTGAGAGAACAGAAATTATAGATGAAGACATGGTAAAAAAATGAATTAATGTAAGTTGATATTTTCATTTTCAGCTCAGAATGTCTGATGATACAGCTACATATACATAGTTATATTACTGATGGTGCAGCTACAATTTTTTCTTCTGATCTTTTAATTAACTATTAAATTTGCAAAACTTTACAAAACAATTAACTCAGAGACTGGGTATTGCCATAATTAGAGGCAATGTTGCATCTATACTTGACACACTACCCAGGGATGATTGTTTAAAAGAAGTATATAACATTATATAAATAAAGTTGAAAAATTTGGATGAAATGTACATAGTACTGGCAATAACTTTATAAAAAAAGGTCCTATGTATTCTTTTGGCAAAATTATGTAATTCTCAAATACAAACTTTTCATCACTTATTGATGTTGGCAAGTATTGGCGATTTCACCAAAAATGGTAAAATCTATTAATGTATAATGTATCATGAGCACAGAGTTAGATTCGGATAAATGACTCCTAGCGCTAAAAACAATTCAGGTATGCACTAACTAGTCACAACACAATTACAAAAAACGATGCAGTTGATAAAAATATCGAATAAAATAATTATAATTATTATCAAAAAGAATATGTGTAAGTATTCCAAAAATTAATTTACAGCAAAGAGACTTTCAATTTAATATAGAGAGCTACATTACCAACCAAGAAAGAGACGTTAATTTAAAATAGAAATGCTGCATTACCAATCCAAATAAAAAAAGATTCGGATGGTAAAAAAATTCATACTAATTACTCATCTAAAAGGCTGATTTGAAAGTTGGCCCGATCTTTTTCAGCGGAAAAATCTACTTTGGGTGCGTTACCTTTAGTAAAACAAACTTCTATGAGACACAATTAAGAAAATTGCGAAGAAGACCAAGACAGAAATCACAACTTTCAATCATGTAGTTTTTGTGATTCCAAACAAGACTAAACACAGAAGAAAATTTAAAAAAAACAACAACAACAAACAAAGTAACTGTATAATTATATATCCTGGTTCACTGTGTTGAAAAAAAAACCGCTCAATTTTAATCGAAGTGAGATTAAATTAAAAAAAATAATTAATCATTACCTAGAGAAATACCAGAATTAACTTTGGCTAAAAGGCTGAACGTGCATATCTAAAATTTGAGAAAAATAATTACTGTTATAAGTTCAAAAGATCCAAATTGCTTTTTTTTTTAAAAAACATTTACAATCAGTATCACACGCGTAATTTTAACACCAAACGAATTTAAATTATTAAAATATCTTTCTTTCTTTTTTTAAAATTTTAACACAAGTCAAATTTATAATTAATTAAATTATTCTTAAAGTTCCTCACTAAATTAATCAAAAAATTACACCACGGTCAATTACACAGGAGAGAGCGCGAAAAAAAAAATATTTAAAAATAATTTAAATCGTAACTCATACATCACTCGGGTGGGGGATAGAAATTGAAAACTCTCACATTCGTAATAGAAACACACATGGGTAGAGTAGAAAAATTAATATGGAGAATTGTGAAAAATATATAAAATAAAAAAAACACAATTTTACACTCTTTCACGTCACATGAGATGGCGTTATCAAAAAAGAAGTGATAAAAAAATACAGAGAGGAGTACGGTACAACCCGCGCTATCAGAAAATGATAAATCAGTGATTGTTATTTAATTCAGAAGCTGTTATTACCAGCACGAAACAATTAACTCCATAGTATAGATTAGAGGTAATTATGTTGACATAGACTGTGTTGTCCACGGTGTAAAATATTGAAATGTGAGACTTCTGGAGGTGTTATTTTTTTTTTATTATTCTTTTTTTTTAGCGCTTAACAATATGATTGAACTTATCGTTTTTTATTATTATTATTAATCATCATTTAGAACATAAATTGTATACGTAGATTTATTAAAAATAATTACAATGAAGAAAAATTATAGTATTAAGTTTACAAAAATACAAAAAGATTATACCTAGTAGAGTATTTTTTTTTTTTTTTTTGTAAATGAAGCAAAACAACTCGGTAGGTACTAGATAATATTTCAGGAGGTAGGTAATATTCTACGTTAGGTAATAATTTAGTAGGTAGGTAATTCACAAAGTAAATCAACCAATATCTCACTCGTTCGTTATCCGAAAAAAACCGAGTAGCGCACATGTCCTACTATTTGCAAACACACACACATCGCAAAATCAACAATGAACAGTTCCGCCAGATATTTTTGCGGCAAGAAGTTGTTTACACATTTTTGCAAATACTTATTGGGCAAACAGTTCCAAATAGCGGCCGACCAACAGGTTATGTACGGAGTTTTTTTTTTTTTTTTTGCACTTCCGAAATGAATAATTGTTCTCCGCCGTATGTATATATTTTGGGAATACGTGTAATGAAATGAAATGTAGGATGGTGCGCTATGAGAATAATGGAACACGCCACTCTCCTGTGGTGTTGGTTGCCAAAATTATAAGAAAAACTAATAATACTACGACGAGAGAGGGAGAGAGAGGAGCAGAGAGAGAGGAATAGAAAAGAATATTGGTAGAAGATTCTTCTATTCATGTTGTTAATATTCATTATTCTGTGATATAATCAGAGGCACGCTTCCTCTCGGTAGTGAGTTTGATGAAATGTTTTACCTTTGAAATATATTTTAGTACAGTTAAGGCCAAAAAAATGTGGTATTTCGGGGGTAAATTACAAAATAGATATTGAATAAATGGCTGATTTATCTGTCCATGAATTCATGATATCAATATGCCTTCGCCTGATGCCTTGTAATACTTCGTTGGAGAACTATTAGCTTTATACTATACAAGTGAGCAGGCGAGTGTGTTGTTAATATTCTCGCCATGCCTTCCTGTTCACTTCTACTGCTACTTTCCTGTCCTGTACCTGTACTCTCTTGCAAAAGTACAAGTAGAACGTATAGCAGGCGAATAAGGAGTATCGCATGAATACATACGAGTACGAAGAAAAAAATCTACCCTGTCGGACATCGAATCTAGATCTCCAGAATCCTAGTCCAGACACTTCATGTACCCACGCTACCTGGGCCACCCTTAACCACTACAGACTAAACCACCAATGTAAATCGCCTTAACCACTCAACCACCTATGTATATGGCGGTCTATAGTAAGTAGGTACGTACGTGGTGTCCCGTATGGTGCTAATGTTCCTTTGTGGTTTATGGAGACAATAGTATAGACTGATAGCTAACTCTGTATTAGATACATAATTCTGTATTATTTAACACCTCAAACAGATAATAACCTACCAATTTTCCTCTGTAGCTTGTACTTATGGTACTTTAGAGGCATAACGGAGAGATAGTAAATATAAAGATTATTATTTAACATCACCTTATAATAAATAACAATTAATTATTACTATCCAACAATTACTTATCTAATGAAAAATCCAATATTCATCAACAGGTGCCTTCAAGTCTCCAAGAATAGCCGCGGGGAAAGAACAAAGTCTCTTCTACTATGCCAAATATTTAATGACACATGGAACATACTATATACTAAGAACTATTAGTGATTCACTGTCTGGCGGTGGGTGGGGCACATTAAACACAGAGAAGACCAGTGTCCCGCTAGAGGACATTGACAGTCTTTTTTTTACTTTTCTTATCCTATAATAAGGAAAATATTGTATTTTAATTTGGGTTTAACGTCGCTTTCAATTACATGGTCATATCACGACGGGGAGGTGTTACCTTCCATTTGCAGGAAATGTACAAACCTGCTACCTACATTAACCTCACCCAGAATGGTTTGGGCCTCGCTGGACGTTGCTTAACTTCGGAGATCCTACGCAAACCGGAGCATTCAACGCGCAATCGACGCTGGGCATTAACAGAGTCTGTTACGAGCGAACTTCGAATCCTGTAAGTTACGGTTGGCTTGAAGTTTTCCCAAGGGTTAAATGACTTGTAGAGAAAAAGCCCAAGTTCCAAAGTTGGATCATAGCACAAAAGAATATTATGGTTCAGGAGGAGCCAGCTGGAGTAATGCTGGTTACAACAACATAAAGGAGCCACCAACTACGGGGGAAAAATGCAATATTTACACGAAAAATTAAATAAATAAATGATAGTATAGTATAGTAGTGCTTTATTTAGACTGTCGGCTCGAGACAAGAAGTCCCATTACGCTAACAGTTTATTTGAATTGAATATGCTTACGACCGCACCACAAGCACCATAGCACATTGTTCCATTGGTCATATGCATTACAAGTTGGTACACATTCTATTAACCTTGGCTGACCGAAGAAATAGCTAATTATCTCTGCTTACCGGTCATAACATTCACATTCAGCTGATTGGACCTCTTCAGGTACCAGAGGGGCCTTCCGAAACTTGCCCACGGCAACAAGCATTGGTGGGCTTTCGGACTGACTGCTCCTCTGGAAAGCCACAGACAGCCAAGTTTGTTAAAAGGAGAAGGGTGGAACCGAGCTAGCGAAATCACGAAAAGTACCGCTTTTTCGTTTTAAAATATTTTTTTTTTTTTGCATCTTTGGTGATTGAGTGGTTAAGGCGTCTGTTAATCCAGAAAATGTAAGAGATCGTTGGTTCGAATTCCAATCAATACATGAGAATTAATTATTGAATTTTTTTTATATTTTTTTCAAATAAAATATTTCCTCCAACTTCGCACCACTTGGAGTGGTACCCAATGAATTAATTTATTATCATTGCACTCTGACAACATGAAAAAAATACTATTCGGGCAGTATGAGTGTCCAGTTGTCCACTGTCCACTAGAATAACTCAAAAAGTTCGCAGTATACTGAGGACTCTGAGAACTTTGCATACACCATCAGTTTACCAGTCCAAGTCGGGCTGAGTGAGGTTAATGTGGGGTAACTGGTTAATAAGTTTCCAAAAAATGGAAAACTCCCATAGAATGCCCTAGATGTAAAAGATTAAAAGAGACACTTGGGTCATAAGTACGCAGACCCATCGAAGAGTGCGGATAAGGCCGCTATCCAATCTATTCATTACTACACAAGTAGATACATAGATAGTATATGCACAACTGTACATTACATAGTCGACTATAGTATTTTGAGTGAAAGTAGTTCTCCGCGTGGCAATATGACTAATGAGACAGCCCAGGGTACCTCTTCATAGTGTGGCACCTTCCTTGTCATTACATCAATAGATACGTATATAAACTATATTCAACAGGGGTATATAAATTTCATACCATGTACATAATATCAATAGCTAACATTCGTATCCTGTACACAAAGGTTTCATAAAGTAATTAATTATTATATCAGTAAAGAAATGATTATCCTTCAATAAGGCGGGCGCGTATAGCACCATTGTTAACCTGTGTGGCTTACGAGATAAGTATCTCAACAAATATAGCAACAAAAATACCGTTGGTGATTGTGTGACCTATATCTCTAAACAAGCGGGCTGTCGCCCGCTTTGCGGGCCGAGGCATGGATGGCCGTGAAAGCAAAAAATCCTTTTTCGCCAATGGCAGGTGTTGTAGTGTGAATTTCGAAAAATCCCGTCTTATTGCACATCTAGACTATAAGACAAAGCTACCTACCAAATTTCAGCTTCCTAGGACTTACGGTTTGGGCTGTAGAGCGATGATCTGTGAGTGGTCAGTCAGTGTCTTTGACATTTATATATTAAGATTATTCTGTTAATCACAAGAGTTATATAGTCAAACCGGGATGTAAGAGAAATCTCGATGTAAGAGAACAATTTCCAGGTCCAATTTACCTCTCCATAAGGAAAATATTTTTTTATGATCAGTGGTTAAGCACTAGCTTGCCATGCGGAAGGTCCCGGGTTCGAACTCCCGTGCCGACAAAATTTTGTATTCAAAATTTGGTTACAGTTGCTTGTAAGGGATATTATCTGAGGGACGGGAGTCGATTATGAAATTTGAAAGTCAATCTTCTCGTCCAAAAGTTGCCCACCCCTGGTTTAGAGTAAAACCACACTTGGCCTTATAATTTAAACTCGTAAATAATATGTACAAGACAAATAAATTATCTCTAAAATTTACATGATTTCGTACCGAATGAGCTAGAAAGGTCCCCTATCTAGCATGTGAATCATTCACTGCGTTGGGTCGAGAAATTTGACGTCGAATTTCACATGTCATCAGATAAACGATTTGGAGCAGGGGGAATAATTAGGAGTACTTTCAACTCGACGGCGAAATTCTCCAGATAAGAGAGAGCAAACAGAGGGCATGCTAAACTTACCGACCATGGAAGCGACTGGAATTCAAATCAATGTGGTTGAAATCAATCAGGAGTACTTACCTGAAAAAGCAAAATACATGGCATCATGAGCAACAAAGAAATCCATAGAAAAAAATCTATTCTCTCTAGAATCTCTAAAAGAGATAAAAAAATTGACAAAGATCGCGAGTACTACTCGATATGTGTGTGTTTTTCTGAACAATTTACTTTAAAAAAATATATTTATTTTAAATAATTATTCATACTGATTTATACTTCAAAATTACTCCACTCGATGTGTGTGTGTTTGTGTGTGCGTGTTTCTGAACAATTTACTTTAAAAAATACATATATTTTTTTTTTAAAAGTCAGGCTTATTTAGAAAAAATTGCTGATGCGGTTTTAGGGCGAGCTTTTCACAAGAAAATTAGCCTCTACTCAAGGCTTTAAATCAAGACATGTAGACATATTTTATCGAACAAATCATTTTGATCATCCACTAGACAGCAATGGTTATTGCCCAGGGAACGAAAGACCTCGGTCCGTAGGAAGCCACAATCTGGTAATCCCTTAACCGTCGTCTATTTCAACAGTCTTCCTACGATCCCATTATTCCAGCTATTACAACACAGAAATTTAAACTGAAATGCAGTCACACAGCAACAGAAGAACAGTCAGTGAGCTTTCTGATGATTGTGCGGATGATTTTGACAACTTAATTACAAAAAACATTCGCCGCGATGAAGAAGAAGGCGGAAATACGTTTTTGCCCTTCCACAAATGATCTTGTGAAGGAAACAAAAAATATGCAGAGGAAACTGAAAGGATTTTCGCTGGAAACGTATCCAGAGAGATATACACGGAGTAGAAGAGAAGGAGGAGAGGAGGAAAAAGGGAGAGGAGGAGGAGGAGAAGGAGGAAGAGGAAGACGAACAAAGCAGAGAAACAAAACAAGCAGCAAAAAATATATGTTGGAGAGAAAAAAAAATGAAACAGTTAGTAAACATGAAAAATGATAACGGTTATGCTGACTTGTGCCGGACGGCACGTGATGGGCGCTCCATTAGTAAATCATCTTGTACAGTCCTTCCAGTACATTTTGCCATATACATTATTATACATAATAATAGTAATAATATCGCCTTATTTATACTGCCCGATTAGGACTATTAAAGTCCCATTATTCCAGCACTAAGCCCAAGACATATTATTATGTGGTAAAAATCCCAAATAAGAGGATAACTTGTTATGACCCGGCTGGGTTTCGCACCTACGACCTCTAGAATATGGTGGATTCACCAAGCCTTTACCACTGAGCTACGGGGCCAGAATCTAGTTCCAGTACACACGGATGTAATATGATGTAGTGAACTGGTAGTCAAGTGTTAACGCGCTTGTCTCGTAATCCAGGTACGTAGGGATCCGATGGTTCGAATCCCACCTAGTGCATGATTTTTTTTTAATAAAAGATGAGTGTTTCAACAGCCATTTTATTTCTAGCTGGAAACAGCAGCTACGTAGCTGCTTGTGGTCTGTGTGTAGCCTGCCATCCCGTAGTATCCTCCCCTCTGATGGCGATAAGTTGAACACAATACTTCGAATAAGTGCTGGTCAAACGACGCACCGAAGGTATCCCTTATAAATAATCGTAACCAAATTAAAATACAAATTTTTGTCGGCACGGGACCTTCCGCATGGCAAGCTAGTTTCTTAACCACTGAGCGCTGTATTTTCCTCATTAATTTGAGTTTGTGAGCACCACAATAATAACACTCTGAGGGTTAGGTGGTAGAAAATGCTTTGAGCATTAACCTCGCCTGGTGGGTTAACTTTCACTAAAGAGTGTTATTAGCATTATAAATCAAGTTCCAGAAAGTACGAAAGTGTTTCACACTGTTGTATTCTTCAATTCTTTTGAACACAAAGATATGAAATTTGACAAACCATCAAGTTCAACAAAACTTCAAAAGCCAACAAATTTTCAGAATCTAGCGGATTAAGTGTGATATTCCTTATTTATACATAGTAATATTTTCAACTTAAACAGTTTATAAAACGTCAGAGCTATAATCATGTGGTCCTATACTGAAATAAATAAATAAAATTCAACGTATTGTCATCAAACTTGGGTAGGTGTATTCGAAAGATTACAGATTATAACTCGTTCAATGCCTTTCAAAATTCATATTCCAAGGGCTTTTTTCAATTCGCCTAATATCCATTTGAATTTCCTTTTTTAAACTCCCAAAACTGATTTGAAAGTGGATGATTCTTATTTGATTAACACAGTTGATTTTACAAAAATCAAAAACATCCATAATTTTCTCCCACAAAACTTAAAACCTGACGAAACTTTGAAAACATGTCTGGTTACGGTAGCTCAGTAGTAAAGTGGCAGGCACTCGTGAATCTAGAAGTCTCTAAAATCCAGACAGGACAAGGAAAGTTATGCTCCCATTTGGAATTTTTACCACATAATAATACGTCTTGGGCTTAAAGCCTTAATATCCTAATGGGGAGTATAAAAAAAGGGGGATACTATCAAAACATGAAAACGGCGGGGAAAAAAATCACCTGCGCATCACACGAGCCCCCTTTCATCAAAAAAGAGATGAAAGTTTACAACAGAGAAACACGGGTACATGCTGAGTGGGAGAGAGAAGGAGAAGGAGGAGGAGGAGGAGGAGACTGGGATGTGGAGGCATGGCCGGATGGATAGGGGGCACGCTCCTGTGTATATGAATAAAAACAAGGTGGATGATAATAAACAAAGTATTACAAGTGGAGGTGGAGGAGGGAGGGGGACCGGGGGTGCTGTGCACATTCCAAGCATATTTGGCAGATTTCAGCTCGGGTAGTACAGTTATGTTGAAGACTTCATACGTTCGAAATTGTATAATGGAGAGGAAAGGGGGAGGGACACGCGTTGTGGCGGACCGAGAGACAGCACAAAATTTGCTCACCGACAGTTGAAAATGAAAAGCTCAACTCGGAACTTTTGAAAAAGTAAAAAGGAGTAATTTTTCCAGTACTTGGGACTCGAACTTCCGACCTCCAGGCTACGAGTCCATAGCCTTATCCATAGAGCCACTGAGGGCAGTTGTCAGTTCCTATGAATAGGATAAATACGATGGTGAGACCGGGAGTTCAGCAGACATCCGGGGCTGCTAACTCTATCGGCATTACCTACTTCTATCGCGATTCCACCGACCGCGCGCCGATCTCAGTAGATTGATCCATAAGGCGGCGGACTTGTATCCTGGAGTTCGTGGGTTCGAGTTCAAGTTTCGGTAAAAATTAAGAAGGCAAGTTTGAACAGTTGTGACATCTTTACGAAAGTGATTAACACAAATATGTTAACATTTGATGTGATCTTTCAGTGGTCAAGGCGTCGATCTGGTTATCCAGAGTCACGGCTTCGAAACCCAGCCGAGACATTACAAGTTATCCTCCCATTTTTTTAAAAAAATACAAAATTGACAAAATTAAACAGGAATATAATAAACAACATTGATAAAATATATAGTTATAGTCTGATAAGACTGATTAAAATAGAGAGGTTAGTTGATGGCATGTATTGAGAACTATTCAGAACCTGCTGATGAGAGCAAATAAGCTTGATACAGCTGTCAGGTACTCGTATGTACTGATATTCATGTACATAAGTACAACTTCTCACTTTCTGTTTATATACTGATGTACGATATCCTAACTAAAGGGCGGGTTTATTGCCTAGGGCAATCTCTTCCACCCAACTCTTCCAGGAATTCACAAACTGGAGAAGTCCCGTCAGCAGCAGAGGACGGGATACAACCGAGACCTTGAGTTCCAGCAAAACTCCACCGAGGTGAAGGTAGCACAAGAAAACATCAGAAGCAAAAAGTTCCCGAGGGATGAAATTCCTGGAGTACTGAAAGCACGTGCATAAAACAGGGTTGTCGCAAGAGCCCACCGACGAGAAAAACAATATTAATGTCTCTGTTCCGGTAGCTCAGTGGTAAAGGCGGCACTCTGTGAATCCAGGATTCACAGAGGTCGTGGGTTCGAAACCCAACCAGGACACGACAAGTTATCCTCCCATTTGGGATTTTTACCACATAATAATATGTCTTGGCTTACTGTTGGAATAATGGGACTTTAGTAATCTAAATAGGGCAGTATAAATAAGGCTATATTATTATTATTAATTATATTATGCATGCATGCAGAGTATAATAATTAATATTGTTTTGTAGACAAAATAGAAGGTAATAAAGTACGATCTACTGACGTAATATTATTGAAGTTTCCAACTATTTTTTTATTTTTTTTTTTTTTTTCAAAACTGAAAATAACAGAAACGATATTTAATTAGAAGAGAGATTTCATCAAAAACGAGAAAACCTCTCGAAGTGATTGAAAGTAATTTTATCAGAGTTTAAGATAAAAGGAACTTTCCTGAAATTCACAGAAATCTCAGCGGTCAAATAGGTTCAACATTATTTGTGGTAATCACCAGACTCAAGAGTGATCGACGAGCCCCTTACTAAAATTTACCGTACATCGGGACTCGAACCAAAGACCTCCAGGTTACTAGTTCGTGCTTAACGATTGATCTACCTAGGTCAATAAAAAAAAAAGTTATCATATTTGTGTAAATCACTTTCGCAATGTCACAACTACTCAAACTCACTTTACTAAATCAACCCTGAAACCAGGACTTGAACCACCGACCTCCGCGTTACAAGCCCGCTGCCTCATCGATCAAGCTACTGCGTCGGTCTAGTCAATATAAGACAATATTTTGGCAGATATATTGACCTTAAAGTTCAAGTATAATGTCAAAGATCTGCCAATAAACGACTCGACTACTAGACATGGTATTCATGGATAGAAATTTCAATAATAAGATTAAATAAGCCTTCGATCATTTAATTGTCGACAGAATTCTCGAGTTCCAAACGCTCCACTACCCAACCAAAGGTATGAACAGGAAACACACCTCATTGCACGAACGATTGCAGGAGAGAAAAAAAGCCTCCATTACATCAAAAATAGTAAATTGACCCCTCTTTCGCAACACAATAAGGCAAACAAACCTATGAGTACGCCATTTGTACAGAAAAAAAAAAACCTTATTTACATACACACACGTTAAACATTTAAACAATGAAATAAATACAGGGAAAACTGGGCTCATGCTGGAGACATAGAACAGCACATAGTTTTCTCCTGAAATATTCCAGTGTTGTAGTGTGCAATTTTGAAACATCGCCATCGCCGAGGGTATCAATAAATATTACTCTACATAGAGTGCAAGGTAACAACCACCAGGCGGGGTTATTGTCACAGGCAATAACCCGCCCTTTAGGTAGACATTTCTCTCTTTTTTTCCTTCTTGTATATTTGTTTAATCTTTTTGTTTTTCTTTATATTTCATTGTGTTCTACTGTATATATTTTTTGTTCTACCTAATAAAGCTAAAAAAAATAAAAAAAAAACAAAACATGTTCTATACCGACCAACACTCAGAGTGTTATTGTTAAGTGTCACGTACGCAAAAGAGGAGGAAAAATTCATGCATGGGTTGGATTCGAACCACCGGGTCTCGAAGTTACCTGGACTACCAGATTCCGACTATCGCCTTAACCACTTGACTAACATTGCACGGACTGTCACTCAGGTCGGACTATGCTACGCTGTGATTTGTTAAACTCCAACTTGAGGGTCTGGCTTATCTTCGTTATAATCCAATTTTATAATTAAGAAATACTGTCGTTAGCGTATGGAATACTTCGTGGCTCAGTGGTTAAGAGCAGTGCTTGCTGGCCCGGAGTTTGAAGGTTCAAATCCCGGTCGCAGCGGAAAATTCTGAGCGAGTTTTTCCGTTTCCGGAATGGCATGGATGTAAAGGTAAAGTGCCCTGAAGTAATGCGAAAACGGTTCCGGGGCAGCTTTTTTTTTTAAAAAAAAAAAAAAGGTCAATCGAAGTTAAGCAACGTCTAGCGAGGTGAAGACTACTTGATGCTGGCTATTACCGGCCAAACCCGGACTAAGTGAGGTAGGTTAATGTGGTAAAAGGTTTGTGAAGAATTTCTTGGTCCACTTTATATGTAAAGTGAAAATTGAGTATTTCATATTGTAGAACGAATGGGTGCGTGCGTATCGGGAATTTTAAAATCCAATAGTGGACAGGCCCTTGTTCAATATATAGCAGGAAAAGTGTGCATTGGAAATAAGATTGATGCAATCAAGAAGAAAGATTTAACCTTTTTTTTTGTTAATATTTAGAGCGTAATATACGTAAAGGGGGCACACACAAACTATGTTAGATAAGCCTGAAGGGGTAGAGAACACAATAAAAAACCCAAGTATGTACATAGTATTTACATTACAATAAATATATGTACATTACATTGCACAAGACACAGAGGGGGTGAAATTGAGAGGGGAGGAAGAGAGAGAGTAATGAAAATTAAAACTACTTGAAAAAATAATTTTCATTTTTATTGAGTAATAATTTAACGACAGCTTTTCCTGTGTTGAGTAAGGGGAAAGGGGGGGGGGGCAGAATAAAGCGAGAGGAGAGAGGAGGGGTGAAATATTTTCATTAGCTTCAGAGAGGGCTTTCAGAGGTGAAGTCGAAGGCTTTTTTTTTCGAAACACATTTTTTTTTCTTTCTTTTTTCGAAAGCACAATTTCGAACCCCCACGCTCTGCGATTTTGGCGAACTATCAAATAAAAATTCGACTTTTTTTCGCCCATAAAGTTGCCCCAGACATGCAAGTTCTAGGCCATTTCATTAGCATGTGCATGAGTCTAGCTAGCATGATGAATTATGAACGAGTTCATCGGGTATGCACATAAATTAAAAGTCCAAGTTCAGAACTTTCGAGAGTCGACGAGGAGCGGTCGAAAGCGTGCACAGTAGTTGCACACGCCAGCCACACATACCTGACTGATCGTTAACGGAATGAGAGCAATGTCTCCTGTTCTTACAGAGGATCATTTTTTGAAGGAGGTCATATTAATAAATAGAGTCGAACCGGATATAAGAGAAAGATTTCCAGATCAAATTTACTTTCTAATTTACTCAGTCTGGCTGGGGGACTATAAACAGGGAGTAAACAAGCATTGGCTTAGTTATTAGCCTCCTTGTGAAGACAGTGGTAGAAGTGCTAAGTCATTCCTCCACTGTCTGGCTACCATCGTTCACGATGACGCCACCCTATGATGATGAAAGAAAAAATTGCGGTCGCTTCAGATATTTTATTCTCAGGTTCGTCTGTATATCTAATAGAGGTCGTTGTGATAACTAAACAGGGGCTCCTCTTGAAGGACTCCAACCAGTTTTCAATATTAATAATTTACCCGAGGAAACAGACCGACAGACAGACAGACGGACACAAAACCAAATTTGCTCAGGAGGTTATGAAACGTCCAGAAATATGAAAAATTGAAATCGGAGCAAAAAAATATTTTTTTTTACAAAAACGAACACAATACTTCCGATTTCTAATATTAGAAATTTCTCGGAAGTAAAATAATACAAGGAACTTGATTCAAAACTATACATAAATGATTAATAATTTTATTGATTTGTTGGATTTTGGTAATCCGATCTTAGAAGAGCACATTATAAATTTCAACAAATTATTTACATACTAATTTGCTAAATTGGTTTGAACTAAATGATTTTGATTTGAACTATTTATTTCCAAAGTATTCATTCCAAAGGTATATTTCAAAAGTAATACATAATTATGCTTTAACTCCAATGAATAAGCATATTAGGCTCTCGCTAATTTTGACCGAAAACAAAATCGTGAGGAGGAAAAAATCTACAAATAATCTCATCACTTGATCTTGGATTTGTACTGATTGAGAAATTTAAAAGCGAGTAATTTCCTGAAAATTTCTACGTTCTTTCAATGCCAAGTTTCGCTTTCAGTTACAAACCGTGCACCAGAAATTCTTCAGAATCAATGCGGGGCGAGGGTCTTAGCGGGCTAACAACCTTTCTTGATGAAGTCTCAAAATAAAAAAAATTCATCTAAGAAAGTCGTTTATGTGTTTTCGTTTTTGTAACTATCAAAAAATCAATTTTCTATGAAAAAAATCATATTTCTAAAATAAATTCCCATATACTCTAGTAAATTCTTATTTCCAACTTATATGAACATAATATACAAATAAACATTATTATTCCTATCTATTCTATTCTATTCAATTCTACCAAAAAGTTCATCTAGTTTCCGATCTGCAAAAATTCACTGGTCAGCTACCTCAGGAGTCAGGACGCTGGAACGAAAGGAACTTCTGATTATAGGATTAGAAGTTATTCATTAAATTGATAAAAACCGGTTTTACAGAGCAATAATTGTTTTCGATCAGCTAATTCAGGCTGAAATTGTGGGGGCAATTCGCCTTAAACTTTCGATCAAACTGCATTATCATTATCGTAACGAGTTCAAGAGCTCTTAGCAAGTCCAGAGTCCCAACAGGCCAAGTTTACGGGCACGACTCTTCAATACCAGGGCGAATCCCGTGGAGCTAATTCTCTTCACTGCTTCTTTATGTACACTTTAATAGCATTTTGATAGAAATCGGTAGAAAAAATATTATTAAAAAAATATATAATATATATTATACTTTATACATTAAGCTAGATAGGCCAAATATTGTATTAGTTATAGTTAGCCCGTTTATATATGTAAAAAAATTAAACATGTTCGATCAAATTATATTTACATTTAAATTAATACAACAAAACTTGATCAAGGGCGGTGCTAATGCCAATGGCAATCTCTTCCTCTAAAAATCAACTGATTCCAGTTATTTAAAGAGTTGTATATTATCTAACTTTCTTATATTGACAACACAAAGAAAGTAAGAATATTTCATTCAACAACTGTAATAATCAAACAAATTCTAGTTTAGCAACGCCAAGAAAAACAAAACTAGCGTAGACAACAGAACAACGTCCCACTAGTAACATAAGACGTACAAAATTACACTATGAAAATCTACAAAACTCGATATCGTTAGAAATAGAAACACAAGATAGTCACATAAAACTATTCAAGCAACAGTTATAACAGGTAATACAAAAAAAAATCAACTCACCATACAAAAGCACAAAAGGTGACGAACAAATCACACAAGACTCAATCATCATAAACAAAACAGCAAAAATCTCTCACAAATCCAGCTCCAAGAAGGTTGGCAAACCCTGAAAGGACTCCTAAATGCCGGAACAAATCCAGAGGCACGTAGCGGACCGAAAAACGTGACGTTTCACCATTTGAGGGACTTAGAGGAACCTGTCGAAATCAAAAGTATAACACCTGGCAGCACTGGTGACCCAAACGCGCCAAAAACATGAGGGGACCCAACGAAAGTGACACTGAAATCGTTAACTGACTGGACCACACAGCTAATGGGGTATTGAATTCAAATCATCTGGAGAATGAACAGCGTTTTGATCTTCCACCACAAAAAAACTTTAATTTTTTTTTGGCCAGCGCCAAAAGAATAAACTCAAGTCAGTCTTTTGTATTGAATGTAAAGCTTTTTTGTACATATTTTACTCTCATGGGACCCCAATTTTTGACACTCATTCGATTACGTTTTATTGGAGAAAAATGTCGCCGGAAATGTGCACTCACACGATTCAAAACAAACTGCAAGATTAGGCAGATAAAAATGTTAAAGATACTAGGAAATAACTTATTCATAGCGATCCTTGAATATGTTAAATTGATGTTATATTTGTACAATGTACTGTACAATATGTCTTTTATTAGTCCGATTAGAGAGATGAGGGTTCTCTGATTAATTTATAGTTATGTACACGTATAGTATTATGGGCCAAAAAAAATGGTGATATGTGTGTTTACATGCGGTTTCTTTGTGTTATTATTTTTAGTGCTTATTCCCTAAATTATAACCCATCTTTAATTGGGTAGCACAGAATTACAAGACAAAATTCACATTATTTGCCTTGGCAACATAATTCCTTTCTCGCAATGCCTTGCTAGCGGGAATCGAACCCAGGTCACCAGTGAGCAAATGAGCTAGCCACTCATCCACGGTTACTACGTGATAGAACAAAGTGCTACAATTCAGTAACTATAAAACTATTACATAATTGTGATTATGTTAATCACGGATTTTCCTAACTGCGTGGATCAATACACCCACGGTCCATTAAAACACATGTAGGTTTATACATGGTTTGTACAGGTGTTTTAATGGGAAAAACCTTAACAGCAGTACATGCCAAAAATGAACAAATATTAATTTCATCAGCCCACGCTGTATTTCGGTCTATTTTTCCAAAAATTTCAACTATCAAGAATGTGATGATGATGTTCAAACAAATGGATTGGAACCACAATCTATAATTTCATTTGTCAAGTACAAACTCTAACGTCTCTCACCAAGGAGCAGACTCATATCCTGCAAGTCGTGTGGTTCGAATCTCAAAAATTAAGATATAATTAATAACTATGTGTTCAACTAATTGTGACACGACTTTTGTGATTCAACACAAAATTCATAACTAAAAGAACATATTCCTAGAATCACTATATATGTCAAATCAGTCAAACGTACTTAGATCGAAGCCAAATGTTTTTTTCTTAAAATATTCATATTATCGACTTGTAGAATCTCATTGTTAACACTAAAACTTTGAAAACCACTGAAAATTGAATTTTACAACTTTTTATCCACATTATAATAGCCAGAGCGTAACTCGATACATGTCGAGAAGTTATGTCACTTCACATGGCTCACAGATTGTCCTTGATCGAGTATCGGTGGGGACTGTTTTTTTTTTTTTTACACTGGCTTCAAGGATTTCTGAAAATCCATCGCAAGTCCTGACTGTTCCTACGCTCGCTGGATGTTGGCATTTATCGAGTCGAGCATGGAGATACGATCTCGATTACAACTGTTGGAACTAGGGGAATAGCCAACTTAATGATTGTGCAGCTATCAATGTGAAACCACATGACACGAACTGCATATACAAAACACACATAGATGAAGAACTAGCAGCAATCCTGCGCTCAAGTTGTATGACTCGTATGTTAGACATCATCACAAGTTGGATAATAATATTAATAATACTCTTTAGCGAAGGTAACCACCAGGCGAGGTTAATGCTCAAAGCATTGTCTACCACCTAACCCTCAGAGTCTTATTATTATGTGGTCATAAACTCGAATTAATGAGGAAAAATTCGTGCACCGGGTGAGATTCGAAACAAACGGATCCCTAAGCTACCTGGATTACCAGTCTAGCGCGTTAACTATTGTAAACACTATGTAGCAGATGTACCTGTCCTCCTAATTGACTTAAGGAGGATTTTATTTTATTTTTATTTTTAAAAAGTTAGATATCCGCGTAAAATTGATAAGGTTAGATATCCGCGGACATTTGTATACAAAGTATACATAATTTTATCTATATCATCCATGTTGTTTATCTTTTTTACTTGTTTATATTGTTCTAATTTGTGAAATTTTTATTTTTATCATTACTTGTTTGTACATATTATGTCCTATTAATAAATAATTAAATAATATAACACTTGTATTAACAGAGTACTGGACAACCATTGACCAAGCTAATAACATAACGCCCTCACGGCCCTCATAACGATCACTTTGTACAATAAAACTTTAATTCGCTATTCGCAACAGAAACTTTAATAAAAGTCATAATATTTGTGTTAATAACTTTCGTGATATCACAACTACTCAAACTCGCTTCACTACATCTACGCTGAAACTATGCAGGACTTTGACCACCTACCTCCAGGTCACAACTCCGCCGCCTAAAAAAACTTTGAAGAAAAATGTAAAACATACCAGCTAAAGACAAATCCCCGCAACACCAAAAAAGCACATCTCTATAACACCAGATGAGATATAATACAGGAACATTACAAACCCCATCAGGCCAGCATCAACAAGCAGGGAACTATAGCCAAGAGAATCCCCACACAACAAGAGCACAAGATTACCCGAAGGGAAATTCAAGATAATGTAAAACTGTGTGCACAAGACACAAGAGAGGACAGGAAAATAATAACGCATATTTGTCCGCAACCTCCCCCCTGTCGGACTCCGCAGGAAACGCGGGGAGACAGCAAAGGAAAGGGCGGGGTAAAAAGCGCACAAAAAGGAAATAATATCCTAATGAAATATAAGGAGGGTAAAAGTGACTGGTCAAGTGTTGTACATGTTCCTCGCTCCTTCGACTGAAAGCCGAACGGAGATCAATAATGCTAACTTTCTGTCGAGGCGGCGGCGGGCGGAAGGCAAGCGTGTGGACAGGGCCTGCAGGAAGAGAATAATATATTGCTTCAACAATGCACAACAATATTTCCTCCCACTCCTCTCTATCATGTCTTCTGCAAGGGTTCGTTCGTCTTCCTCCTTGTCCACCTCTTCTGTCATGTCTTCCTACCTCTCTCCTCCACCTGCTTTCTCTTACGTTGCGTCTCTCTACCTCCATTCTCTTATTTTCCTCCACCACCACCTCCTCCACCTTTTCTCTCTTATATTTCCCCTTCCACAACCTCCCTATTCTTCACAAGCAATTCATTTTCTTTCATGCAGTTACTCTGTTTAAGCTTATAGTCTCTTTTCTGCCGTTACCCTCCTTGCTCTCTTTGTACCGCCAGAATGCTGAGGTAAACCTGGGCGCTCTCTGCACAGACTTCAGACTGCGTTTATCAAGCTGGAGTGTCCGCACATGTCAGCTCTTAGGGGTGGTCAAGCTATGAATAATAATGGGACTTATTCTACCTGAATATAACTAAACAGAATATCTAAATGGCGGCAAAAGGTAGAAAAAAATTCGAGTGAAAAGTTGAGGATCCAGACGCCAACTATGAAAGCCAAAAGGCATTTTAAACGACAGAAAGTGACGCGATCGCCACATGACCACGTATGATTAAAATATACTTCTAGCACACATTGGTGGTCAAGTGCTTACGGCGCTAGTCGGGACTCCAGGAACCCTAGGGATCCGTTGGCATTTATTTATTTATTTAGAAACTCTTTATAAGTAGGAAGAACATATATATACAGACAAATAATGGTTTATATAAAAATAGACAATAAAAAAAATAAAAAAAAAATAGCATGAAGTTTGCGTCATTTGATTACGACGTTGACCACATAATAATGGCAACCGACCTCAGTAGCTTGATCGATAAGGTAGCGGACTTGTAACCTGGAGGTCGGTGGTTCAAGCCCCGGTTTCAGCGTAGATTTAGTAAAGCTAGTTTGAGTAGTTGTATATCACGATAGTGATTAACACAAATATATCGCCGCTGCAAACACAAACTGTCGTATCTGCAAATTTTTGCCATTTTCAGTTAAGAAGCGCACATAGTGGTTCGTGCTTGCTAGAAATCTTGAAACTCACATACGACTAACCTAAAACTTGAATACTTCGGAAGGATTGAGATACAGATACGACAGTTCGTGACGTGAAAAAGGAAGAATGTGCTTTAACTGAAAATGGCAAAATTTGCAGATACGACAGTTTTGTGTTTGCAGCGGCGATATGATAACATCTCCACATAATAATGGCACCAACTGCTGAAATAAAGGGACTCTAAGTCCTCTTCGGGCAGTATAAATAGGTGTACGTTATGATTTTCAAATTAACCAAACTAATACCGTACAGTGTATGAATAATATGAATATGCACACAATTGAACACAAGAATAGAAATTTTCTCTTGTTTAAAATACTCCTCACAAATCTCCTTCCAAAAGAAAAGCTCGGGTTTCGCTCACATCACCATGTCCACTGTCCAGTCTCGACTTGTCTATGAAAATCCAAGTTTTTTTTTGATGTGGAGGGGAAAAAAAGTCGGCAAATTACAAACGCAAATTTTAGTCTTGCGACTCCTCTTTTTTTTATGCTCCCCGCTTTTTATTTAAAAAGGCTATATGGGGGGTCTATAAACTACGTATAGTTATACAAACCCCTTTAAAATTTTTAAATTTTCTTTGTTTTTGGGGGGAAAAAAAAAAAAAGGGACCGACAAAATTTTTTTCAAAGTAAAAATATGCAAAGAATGAAACTCTCGCAGAAAAGATGGCAAAAAAGGATCCCCTTTCCCCCCGGCAATTTTAAGGGGAAGGGGGGTCGTTTTCCCTTTTTTTCACAAAAATAAACACTAGTTGATAAAACCCGAACTGAGGAACTCATGCATTTAAAAAATTTTTTTTAATAAGGGAGGAAATCTAAGGTTTTTCCCCGTTTTTAAAAATTTACGATGACATTGGAGCAAAAGTAAATGGGTTTTCAAAAGTTATAAAACCGGGCCTCAGTAACTTGGGGGGTAAGGCGAGGGAAAATTGTAACCTGGGGGTTTTGGGGGTTTTTTAAAATAAAGGTTTCAAGGGGGGGTTTATTTTAAGGGGGAAGTTTTATACTTGGGGATATCAAGTAAGTAATTAACAAAAATTTAATTTTATGAAAAACTATTTTTTAAATTATCATATTTTTAAAATCACGATGTGGGGAAAAGCAAACCCCCCTTAAAAAAATTTTTTCCCG
Organism: Bactericera cockerelli; assembly: GCA_024516035.1. NCBI lineage: Eukaryota > Metazoa > Arthropoda > Insecta > Hemiptera > Triozidae > Bactericera > Bactericera cockerelli. Next base: position 8,594,607 of record CM044960.1, on the reverse strand, counting down.
AATTTGGGGGCCCAAAAAACCCCCAAACCCCTCCAGGTTACAATTTTTTCCCCCCTTTAAACGAACAGCAAAAAAGGGGCCCCCTAATTTGAAATTTTCAAAAAACTTTTTTTTTTGGGGGGAAAAGCAAAGCCACCCTGCCGGGGGCCCCAAAAAAAAATACAAACAGTTCTCTTTTATCTGGGGGTTTGGGGTTTTTTGGGGTTTAAAAAAAATTTTTTAAATTTCGGGGGAAAAGGGGCAAAACAAAATTTCCAAAGGAAGAGAAGAGCGGGGAGCTCCCACGTCACCGACCGCTTTTTAAAGCTGGCTTTGTTTTAAAAAGGGGGCCCCCGCTTACTACTTTTTTTTCGACCCCACCCCTCTCCCTTCCTTCGCGTACAATTACATCACATGAAATTTTTAACAAGATCTTACCCAAAAAGGGGGAGGAGGGGGGGTTCCCCTTTGTGGGCCCTTTTCCCAAAAACCCCCGGAAGGCATCTTTCCCCCTTTTTTTAATTTAAAAAAATATTAGGCTAAAAAAAATCATTGGCGCCCATACAGGGTTTTAAAGTTAGGAAAAAGGGGTCCCGGGGGGAAATTGGGCTCCAGGCCAAAAACCCCCTTCCCATTTTAAAAAAAAGGTTAAAAAAACCCCCCCATAAGGTTGGAAAAATTTTAAAAGGAAAATTTTTAAAGGGGAAAATGACATCCCAACCAAATGAACCCTAATTTTTAATTTTAAAAAATTGTTAAAAAAATAAAAGGCCCCCAAAATTTTTTAAAAAATGGTTTAAAAATTTTAAAGGCCAAAACCCCCCCCCAAGGGGTTTTAAAAAAAAAAAAAAATTGGGATTCATTGAAAAAGGGGAAAAAAAACCAGGGGGTTTTACAATCCCTCCAAGCTGGGGCCTTAATTTTTTTTAAAATTTTAAAAATATTCAAAAAAATTCCAAAATTTTCGCCCTTTGCGTTAGGGGAAGGGGGTCCCCGTAAAAATTTAAACCCCCCAAAATTCATCTCAATATTGTTTTTTAAAAAAAAAAAGGCTTTTGGGTTTTAGGGGTTTTCTTTGGGGCTCCGGGAAATGTGAAAAAAAAAAAAAATTTTAAATTTTTTGTAAAAATTTTAAAAAAAATATTTAAAAAAAAAAAAATATTTGGCCCCCTTTTTGGGGGGGTTGGTCCAAAAAACAAATTTCCATTTATAAAATCCCGCCCGGGTTTAGGGAAAAAGGGGGCCCCGGGGAAAGGGGAAAAAAGGGCCCGGGTTTCGAAGGGGGGGCCGGGAAAAAATTGGGGGGAAAAAGGGTTTTTTTTTAAAAAATTTAAAAAAATTTAACCCCCTTTTAAAAAACCCCCACCCCCCCCAAAAGGGGGTAGGGGGGGGAAACCCTTTAAGAAACAATTAGGGGTTTTTGATAATAAATTGGGAAGGGGGGAAAAAATTACCCGGTCAACCCCCCCAAACCCCCCTTTAAAGGGAAAAAATTCCCCGGGGGCCCGGGGGGGCCCCCCCCTCAGGGGAAAGGGGAAAAAAAAACAAAAAACATCCCCCCCAAAATGTTTCCCCCTTTGAAAAAAAAATATTAGGGAAAAAAAAAAATATCCCCAAAAATTTTTAAGGGGCCCGGTTTTAAAAAATTTTTTTCCCCAAAAAAAACCCAAATTGGGGAAGAAGGTTTAAACCCAAAAAAAAATGGAAAAAAAACGGAAAAAAAACCCCAAAAGGGAAAAAAAAGGGGGAAATTTAAAAAAACCCGGGGCGGTGGTTAAAACCCCTTTGGGGGTTAAAAGATTTCGGTAAAGGGGTTTTTTTTACCCCTTTTTTCCCCCCGGGGGTTTTTGAACCCCTTTTTATTTAATTTTTAATTTTTAAAACCCCTCCAAAGGGTTGTTTTATTCTCCCCCTTTTTTGTTTAAAGGGGAATATTTTTTTAAATTTTAAAAAGAAAAGGGGTTTTTCCCCGGGTTTTTAAACCGGTAAAAAACCTTCCAAAAGCAACGTTAACCCAAAGTTTTTTAGCCCAAAATTTTTTTTTCTTTTTAAAAGCGGGGTTTGGGTTGGGTTTTAAAATTTTTTTCCCCCCTGGTTTTTAACCCCGGGGGAAAAATTTTTTTTGGGGTTAATTTTTTAAAAAAAATAAAAATTTATTTAAGCAAAATGGAATTTTTAAACCCCAACCCCTTTTTATTTTTTTTTGAAAATTTTTTAAAAAAATTAAAAAAATTTGGTTATTTTTTTTCGTGGGGGGTTTTTGCCAACCCCCAATTCCCCAAATGTTTTTTTTAAAATTTTTTCTTGAAAACCCCCGGCCCTTTTTCCCCCGACCCCGGTTTTTTTTGTCCCCCTTTCCCCCGGGTTTTTTTTAAATTTTTTAAAACAATGAAGTTTTTTTTTCGGCCCCACCACAATTTAGTTTTTCCTTCCCAAACAACCCTTATCCCCCCTTTTTTTAGGTAAAAATTTTTTAAAATTAAAAATTAAAAATTTGGGTTTTTTTTTCCCCCCCCAAAAATTTAACCCTTCGCCTGATTTTTTTTTTTTTTTTAAAAAATTGGAAAAACCCCTTTTTTTGGGAAACCATTGGACCCCCCTTCCCTGATAAAAATTTTTTTAGTTTTAAATGGTTTTAAAGGGGGGAAGGGGGGGTTATTAAAAAAATTCCAATTTTTAAAAACAACCCAAACCTTTGAAACAGGGGGTTATGGGGAAATTCCCCCTTTTTTTTTTGTAAAATTTTTTTATAACCTTTTTTAAATTTTTTTTTTAAAAAAATTAAAAAAAAACACATTTTTAATTAAAAAAACATTTTTTTCCCCCCCAAAACCCTCTTCGAAAACCCAAATAAAACCCTTTTAAATTTTTTTTGTTCCCCCTTTTTTAAAATTTAAAAACACATTTTAAAAAAGGAAAAATTTTTGTTTGAAAATTTTTTTAAAATTTTTTTCCCCCTAAATTTTTTCTAAAAATTTCTTTTTAAAGTTATTAAAACCCGTTATTTAAAAACTAATAATTTTTATATTAATTTGGTTTCAGCATTTTAAAACGTCAACCTGTATGGCGCCAATGATTTTTTTTAGCCTAATATTTTTTTTAAATTACAATAATGAAGATGCAGCTTTGGCCGGTGTGTTGGAAGTCCACTTAAGAAGGACCCTCCTCCTCCTGTGTAGTAAGATCTTGTTGAGAATTCTCATGTGATGTAATTGTACGCGAAGGAAGGGAGAGGGGTGGGGTCGCAATGAAGTAGTAAGCAGTGGCCACTTAAAACGAAGCCAGCTTTGATCAGCGGTCGGTGACGTGGTAGCTCTCCGCTCTTCTCTTCCTCTGGAAATTTTGTTTGACCTGTAGCCCTGAAATTTGAAATTTTTAGCCCTAAAGTCAAACCTAGATATAAGAGAACTGTGTACTTTTTTCGGACACGCATGGGTGGCTTGCTATGCCCCAAAAATAAAGTATTTGCATTACAATTACGGACCTTATTAGCTCGATCGATAAGGCGGCAACTTGTAACCTGGAGGTCGGTGGTTCGAGTCCCAAGTTCAGCAAAGATTTATTAAGCGAGTTTGACATCACACATCGTGATTTATACAAATATGATAACTTTAGAACTAGTTATCATAATTATTTGTGTTAATTACTTACTTGATATCACAAGTACTCAAACTTGCTTTACTAAATCCCCGCTGAAACCGTGACTTAAACCACCGACCTCCAGGTTACAAGTCCATCGCCTTATCGTTCAAGCTACTGAGGTCGGTGATAACTTTTGCACCTATTTACTTTTGCTCCAATGTCATCGTCAATTTAAAATCTGATACCTATAGATTTCCTCCCTTATTAGAAAAATATGAAGTGCATGAGTTCCTCAGTTCAGGTTGATCAACTAGTGTTTATGTAGTGAACAAAAGGACACGACTCCCCTTACTTCTCATGCCGCGCGGGAAGCATCCATTTCGCCATCTATTCTGCGAGAGATACATTCTTTGCATATTTGTACATCGTAAAAATTATGTCGGTACCTTTTTTTTTCCTCCATAAGCAAAGACAATTAAAATGTAAGTTAGTATAGACTATACGTAGTATATAGACACACATATAGCCTTGTAGTACATAGCTGGCAGCATAAAAAAAGAGGAGTCGCAAGACTAAACTTTGCGTTTGTAATTTGCCGACGTTTTTTCCATCCACATCAAAAAAAACTTGGATTTTCATAGACAAGTCGAGACTGGACATGGTGATGTGAGCGAAACCCGAGCTTTTCTTTTGGAAGGAGATTTGTGAGGAGTATTTTAAACAAAAGAAAATCTATATTCTGTGTACAATTGGACATATTTCATATACTGTACGGAATCAGTTTGGTTAATTTGAAAATCATAACGTAACCTATTTATATACTGCCCGAATAGGACATAGAGTCTCTTTATTTCAGCAGTTGGTGCCATTATTAATGTGGAGATAGTTATCATATTTGTTTATTCACTATCGTGTTTATCACAACTACTCAAAACTCGCTTTACTAAATCTACGCTGAAACCGGGACTTGAACCACCGACCTCCAGGTTACAAGTCCGATGCCTTATCGATCAAACTACTGAGGTTGGTTATCATTATTATGTGGTCAACGTCTTAATCAAATGACGCAAACTTCATGCATTGGGCAGGATTCGAACCAATGCCAACGGATCCCTATGCTACCTGGAGTACCGACTAGCGCCGTAACCACTTGACCACCAATGTGTGCTAGAAGTATATATTTTAATCATACGTTGTCATGTGGCGATCACGTCACTTTCTGTCGTTTAAAAATGCCTTTTGCCTTTATAGTTGGCGTCTGGATCCTCAACTTTTCACTAGAATTTTCAATACCTTTGGCCGCCATTTAGATATTCTCTTTAGTTATATTCAGGTAGAATAAACCCCATTGTTATTCATAGCTTGACCACCCCTAAGAGCTGACATGTGCGGACACTCCAGCTTGATAAACGCAGTCTGAAGTCTGTGCAGAGAGCGCCCAGGTTTACCTCAGCATTCTGGCGGTACAAAGAGAGCAAGGAGGGTAACGGCAGAAAAGAGACTATAAGCTTAAACAGAGTAACTGCATGAAAAGAAAATGAATTGCTTGTGAAGAATAGGGAGGTTGTGGAGGGGGAAATATAAGAGAGAAAAGTTTAAGGAGGTGATGGTGGAGGAAAATAAGAGAATGGAGGTAGAGAGACGCAACGTAAGAGAAAGCAGGTGGAGGAGAGAGGTAGGAAGACATGACAGAAGAGGTGGACAAGGAGGAAGACCGAACCGTTGCGGAAGACATGATAGAGAGGAGTGGGAGGAAATATTGTTGTGCATTGTTGAAGCAATATATTATTTCTCTTCCTGCAGGCCCTGTCCACACGCTTGCCTTCCGCCCGCCGCCGCCTCGACAGAAAGTTAGCATTATTGATCTCCGTTCGGCTTTCAGTCGAAGGAGCGAGGAACATGTACAACACTTGACCAGTCACTTTTACCCTCCTTATATTCCATTAGGATATTATTTCCTTTTTGTGCGCTTTTTACCCCGCCCTTTCCTTTGCTGTCTCCCCGCGTTTCCTGCGGAGTCCGACAGAGGGGGGAGGTTGCGGACAAATATGCGTTATTATTTTCCTGTCCTCTCTTGTGTCTTGTGCACACAGTTTTACATTATCTTGAATTTCCCTTCGGGTAATCTTGTGCTCTTGTTGTGTGGGGATTCTCTTGGCTATAGTTCTCTGCTTGTTGATGCTGGCCTGATGGGGTTTGTAATGTTCCTGTATTATATCTTATCTGGTGTTATAGAGATGTGCTTTTTTGGTGTTGCGGGGATTTGTCTTTAGCTGGTATGTTTTACATTTTTCTTCAAAGTTTTGTAGGCGGCGGAGTTGTGACCTGGAGGTAGGTGGTCAAAGTCCTGCATAGTTTCAGCGTAGATGTAGTGAAGCGAGTTTGAGTAGTTGTGATATCACGAAAGTTATTAACACAAATATTATGAATTTTATTGAAGTTTCTGTTGCGAATAGCGAATTAAAGTTTCTATTGTACAAAGTGATCGTTATGAGGGCCGTGAGGGCGTTATGTTATTAGCTTGATCAAGGTTGTCCAGTACTCTGTTAATACAATTAGTGTTATATTATTTAATTATTTTATTAATAGGACATAATATGTACAAACAAGTAATGATAAAAATAAAAATACACAAATTAGAACATATAAACAAGTAAAAAAGATAAACAACATGGATGATATAGATAAAATATATGTATACAAATGTCCGCGGATATCTAACCTTATCAATTTTACGCGGATATCTAACCTTTTCTTTTTAAAAAAAAAATTCCTCAAGTCAATTAGGAGGACAAGTACATCTGCTACATAGTGTTTACAATAGTTAACGCGCTAGACTGGTAATCCAGGTAGCTTAGGGATCCGTTGTTTCGAATCTCACCCGGTGCACGAATTTTTCCTCAATAATTCGAGTTTATGACCACATAATAATAAGACTCTGAGGGCTAGGTGGCGGAAAACGCTTTGAGCATTAACCTCGCCTGGTGGTTACCTTCCGCTAAAGAGTATTATTATTATCCAACTTGTGATGATGCTAACATACGAGTCATACAACTTGAGCGCAGGATCTCTGCTAGTTCTTCATCTATGTGTGTTGTGTATATGCAGTTCGTGTCATGTGGTTTCACCTGGACTAGCTGCACAATCATTAAGTTGGCTATTCCCCTAGTTCCAACAGTTGTAATCGAGATCGTATCTCCATGCTCGACTCGATAAATGCCAACATCCAGCGAGCGTAGGAACAGTCAGGACTTGCGATGGATTTTCAGAAATCCTTGAAGCCAGTGTAAAAAAAAAAAAACAGTCCCCACCGATACTCGATCAAGGACAATCTGTGAGCCATGTGAAGTGACATAACTTCTCGACATGTATCGAGTTACGCTCTGACTATTATAATGTGGATAAAAAGTTGTAAAATTCAATTTTCAGTGGTTTTCAAAGTTTTAGTGTTAACAATGAGATTCTACAAGTCGATAATATGAATATTTTTAAGAAACAACATTTTTCTTCGATCTAAGTACGTTTGACTGATTTGACATAGTGATTCTAGGAATTTGTTCTTCTAGTTATGAATTTTGTGTTGAATCACCAAAGTCATGTCACAATTAGTTGAACACATAGTTATTAATATATTCTTTATTTTTGAGATTCGAACCACCGACTTGCAGGATATGAGTCTGCTCCTTGGTGAGAGACGTTAGAGTTTGTACTCTGACAAATGAAATTATAGATTGTGGTTACCAATCCATTTGTTTGAACATCATCATCACATTCTTGATAGTTGAAATTTTTTGGAAAATAGACTGAAATACAGCGTGGGCTGATGAAATTAATATTTGTTCCATTTTTGGCATGTACTGCTGTTAAGGTTTTTCCCATTAAAACACCTGTACAAACCATGTATAAACCTACATGTGTTTTAATGGACCGTGGGTGTATTGATCCACGCAGTTAGGAAAATCCGTGATTAACATAATCACAATTTTGTAATAGTTTTATAGTTACTGAATTGTAGCACTTTGTTCTATCACGTAGTAACCGTGGATGAGTGGCTAGCTCATTTGCTCCCTGGTGACCTGGGTTCGATTCCCGCTAGCAAGGCATTGCGAGAAAGGAATATGTTGCCAAGGCAAATAATGTGAATTTTGTCTTGTAATTCTGTGCTACCCAATTAAAGATGGGTTATAATTAGGGAATAAGCACTAAAAATAATAACACAAAGAAACCGCATGTAAACACACATATCACCATTTTTTTTAGCCCATAATACTATACGTGTACATAACTATAAATTAATCAGAGAACCCTCATCCTCCTAATCAGACTAATAAAAAACATATATGTGTAATGTGTACATTGTACAAATATAACATCCATTTGAAATATTCAAGGATCGCTATGAATAAGTTATTTCCTAGTAAGTTTAACATTTTTATCTGCCTAATCTTGCAGTTTGTTTGAATCGTGTGAGGGCACATATCCGGTGACATTTTTCTCCAATAACACGTAGTCGTACGAGTGTCAAAAATTGGGGTCCCATGAAAGTAAAATAAAATATGTACCAAAAAAGCTTTACATTCAATACAAAAGACTGACTGAGTTTATTCTTTTGGCGCTGGCCAAAAAAAATTAAAGTTTTTTTTGTAGGTGGAAGATAAAACGCTGTTCATTCTCCTGATGATTTGAATTCAATACCCCATTAGCTGTGTGGTCCAGTCAGTTAACGATTTCAGTGTCACTTTCGTTGGGTCCCCTCATGTTTTTGGCGCGTTTGGGTCACCAGTGCTGCCAGGTGTTATACTTTTGATTTCGACAGGTTCCTCTAAGTCCCTCAAATGGTGAAACGTCACGTTTTTCGGTCCGCTACGTGCCTCTAGATTTGTTCCGGCATTTAGGAGTCCTTTCAGGTTTGCCAACCTTCTTGGAGCTGGATATTGTAGAGTTTTGCTGTTTTGTTTATGTGATTGAGTCTTGTGTGATTTGTTCGCACCTTTTGTGCTTTTGTATGTGATTGATTTTTTTTTGTATTACCTTTATAACCTGTTGCTTGAATAGTTTTATGTGACTATCTTGTGTTTCTATTCACGATTCGAGTTTTGTAGATTTTATAGTGTAATTTTGTACTTCTTTGTTTACTATGGGACGTTTGTTCTGTTGTCTACGCTAGTTTTGTTTCTTGGCGTTTGCTAAACTAGAATATTGGGTTTTAGATTATTACATTGTAATGATAATTTTTTTTACTTTTTTGTGTCAATAAAGAAGTTGTAATTCACTCTTTATAATGGAATCATTGTTTTTAGAAATGCCATGCATTAGCACGCCCTATCAATTTGTTGTATTATTAAATGTATTATTGATCGAACATGTTTATTTTTTTACATATATAAACGGTCTATTTAATTACAATATTTGGCCTCATGTACTAATTAAAAGTTATCTATAATTATATATAATTTTTAATAATATTTTTTCTACCGATTTCTATCAAAATGCTATTAAAGTGTACATAAAGAAGCAGTGAAGAGTATTAGCTCCACGGGATTCGCCCCTGGTATTGAAGAGTCGTGCCCGTAAACTTGGCCTGTTGGGACTCTGGACTTGCAAGCTCTTGAACTCCGTTACGATAATGATAATGCAGTTTGATCGAAAGTTTAAGGCGAATTGCCCCCACAATTTCAGCCTGAATTAGCTGATCGAAAACAATTATTGCTCTGTAAAACCGGTTTTTATCAATTTAATGAATAACTTCTAATCCTATAATCAGAAGTTCCTTTCGCTTCCAGCGTCCTGATCCTGAGGTAGCTGACCTGTGAATTTTTGCAGATCGGAAACTAGATGAACTTTTTGAATAGGTAGAATTGAAAGTTAAAAGTTGGAAATAACAATGAAAGCTAGAGTCATTGGAAATTTATTTTAGAAATATGGATTTTTTTTATATAGAAAATTGATTTTTTCATAGTTACAAACAACGAAAACACATAAACGACTTTCTTAGATGAATTTTTTTTTATTTTGAGACTTCATCAAGAAAGGTTGTTAGCCCCGCTAAGACCCTCGCCCCCATTGATTCTGAAGAATTTCTGGTGCACGGTTTGTAACTGAAAGCGAAACTTGCATTGAAAGAACGTAGAAATTTTTCAGGAAATTACTCGCTTTTAAATTTCTCAATCAGTACAAATCCAAGATCAAGTGATGAGATTATTTGTAGATTTTTTCCTCCTCACGATTTTGTTTTCGGTCAAAATTAGCGAGAGCCTAATATGCTTATTCATTGGAGTTAAAGCATAATTATGTATTACTTTTGAAATATACCTTTGGAATGAATACTTTGGAAATAAATAGTTCAAATCAAAATCATTTAGTTCAAACCAATTTAGCAAATTAGTATGTAAATAATTTGTTGAAATTTATAATGTGCTCTTCTAAGATCGGATTACCAAAATCCAACAAATCAATAAAATTATTTAAATCATTATATGTATAGTTTTGAATCAAGTTCCTTGTATTATTTTACTTCCGAGAAATTTCTAATATTAGAAATCGGAAGTATTGTGTTCGTTTTTGTAAAAAAAAAATATTTTTTTGCTCCGATTTCAATTTTTCATATTTCTGGACGTTTCATAACCTCCTGAGCAAATTTGGTTTTGTGTCGTCTGTCCGTCTGTCGGTCTGTTTCCTCGGGTAAATTATTAATATTGAAAACTGGTTGGAGTCCTTCAAGAGGAGCCCCTGTTTAGTTATCACAACGACCTCTATTAGATATACAGACGAACCTGGAATAAAATATCTGAAGCGACCGCAATTTTTTCTTTCATCATCATAGGGTGGCGTCATCGTGACGATGGTAGCCAGACAGTGGAGGAATGACTTAGCACTTCTACCACTGTCTTCACAAGGAGGCTAATAACTAAGCCAATGCTTGTTTACTCCCTGTTTATAGTCCCCCAGCCAGACTGAGTAAATTAGAAAGTAAATTTGATCTGGAAATTTTTCTCTTATATCCCGGTTCGACTCTATTTATTAATATGACCTCCTTCAAAAAAGATCCTCTGTAAGAACAGGAGACATTGCTCTCATTCCGTTAACGATCAGTCAGGTATGTGTGGCTGGCGTGTGCAACTACTGTGCACGCTTTCGACCCTCCTCGTCGACTCTCTCGAAAGTTCTGAACTTGGACTTTTAATTTATGTGCATACCCGATGAACTCGTTCATAATTCATCATGCTAGCTAGACTCATGCACATGCTAATGAAATGGCCTAGAACTTGCATGTCTGGGGCAACTTTATGGGCGAAAAAAAAGTCGAATTTTTATGATTGTTGTTCGCACAAATCGCAGGAGCGTGGGGGTTGAAATTGTGCTTTCGAAAAAAAAAAAAAAAAAAGCTTTAAAAAAAAAGCCTTCGACTTCACCTCTGAAAGCCCTCTCTGAAGCTAATGAAAATATTTCACCCC
>CM044960.1:8567006-8583492 GCA_024516035.1 Bactericera cockerelli | reverse complement strand
ACCTTTATTCCAAGGCATTTCCACAGGACAGTTCTGAATGTAACTTACCGCCCGGCCTCCAAATTACCTCTTAGTTGCGTTCTTTATCAAAGATACAAAGTATAATCAGATTGATCAGAACTTACCTGAAACCAAAGAAACAAGAACAAAATATTGAGTACTTAGAATTCACAGAAAGTTCAATGATTCATCATCATCATCATCATTGAGTACCATCATCGTGTTCGATGGTCGCCAAACTTGATGTTTTCATCAAGTTTATACAAGAAGGCTAATAATTAACAAGGGCCCGTAGAACCATGTTAATGAAAATCTGATATTTAAACTTCTATACTGACTTTGCTCAAGGTGGCTAATAAGCAAAGCCAGTGCAAAAGTGAAAAGTACAGACTTTATGCTTTAAGTATGGCTTCTACACCATCAATCAGCTCAGGTGGACAAGGATCTTCGAGATACCAGTCTCCAATAGAAGTTCTCAATATTCTGTTTATTATGTACAGCAACCGTTTTGGTTATACACAATAATTTTCGCATTGCAAGCTTGTACCCCGTCGGGAGTTCAATGATTACAGATAATTTAAAATGAAAATCTTTGTAAAACTAAATTCATTTCCCTTGAAATAATGAAATTAGTAAGACGAATTTTTAATCACAAGAACAGACACACCGAGTTAACACAAATTTCGATGCATTTTCGAAGAAATACATCTAAGATGATGTATAATAACTATGTTATTTACTCATTACGAAACTTGGTACTATGAAATTCCAGCAATTTTCAATATTATTTATTTCTTCTAAGGACAATTTGGTTTAACGATTACTAAACATGTTTTTCAGCAACACTTTTCTTTCAACTTTTCATAGAAAATAACAAAAAAAAAAGCGAGACATGATAAGGCTTAGTGAAGCAAAGAAAGTAAGTTTCTTAATAATTTTCAGACGTAATGTACACATGTATATCCTTTTCAGCAAGAACCATTATATGCACCGTTCTTTTCATTAATCCTTTATACATGGTAATTCTTTATTCTCAAGTCATCAATGCAATCAGAACTTGGAAAATTCTTCGTGGAAGACTCGTCGAAAGCTGCTTAAAACTTTTCAACTTTGTTTTCATACGTGTAAAGTGTAATACAGTTCCTTACAGAGGGCGCGGGGGGGTAATACAGTTCCTTACGATGGGTGAAACAGAGAGGGGGGGGGGTGTTTAATTTACTGCACTAGTATGCAGACATACGTGTGTGCTCGCAATATACTTGGTACTCTGCACCGACGGAGAATGGAGAGAAGACGTTTAATAGATTTTCTTCTGCACTAGCAGGAGAGAAGTTTACAAGTTGTGGGGCGAAAGTTTTTCGTTAAAACTTCCGAGGTGGCGGCTGGCGTGAAAATATCGTGTGAAAGGACCTTGCTCGAGTCATCGTCTCAGAACAGATGGTATTGAGTGTGAAAAGACCTTAACGTTTTCGTCTCAAAGCAGCCGAAGTGTACTGCCGTATGAAAAGACCGAGAGGTCTTCCTTTCATATTCCCCGAAAGAAATTTTTCAAGGTATCCCAACATTGGCTTGGTTCTGGGGGCCCTTGTCAATTATTAGCCTCCTTGTAAAGACAGTGGTAGAAGTGCTGAGTCATTCCTCCACTGTCTGGCTACCATCGTTCACGATGGCGCCACCCTATGATGATCCCAACATGTGTTGCTAATAGGTTCTAACCCAAGGCATTGTCTTCCATGTATTTTGCCCAACCCTACCATACACCCAAAGCATTGCTCTAATATAGTTAAATGTAAGAGTATCAACCAAACAAGGTAATTCCCTTATATTGTGAAGTAGGGGTGTGAAGAGGCAAGAGTTTCTAGTAAATGTTTAGCCTTTCCAAGTTGCTCTGAATTTCTTTTTAAAGGTGGAGTACATAGTCACTAACAGCCTGATTAAGCACGGCCATTAGCCATTTGATTGTGTATAAAGTTGATCGATTTAATCTGTTCATTAGCGACTTAAACTTGGGCCTAAGTCATTTTGAAATTAATTTGAACTCTTCATTCATTTAATATCGCCTTATTTATACTGCCCGATTCGGACTATTAAAGTCCCATTATTTAAGCAGTAAGCCCACAACATATTATTATGTGGTAAAATCCCAAATTGGAGGATAACTCGTCATGTTCCGGCTGAGTTTCGAACCTACGAACTATGGAATCTTTGTATTCACAGAGTGCCGCCCCTACCACTGTGAGCTACCGGGACAGACAAAGTCACCCCATCGCAAATACATTAAAGGAGTGGAAAAAGTTAATAGATTTGGAATAACAGGATAAATTCAATATGGGGGGGAAAAAGATTTAGTTATCAGTATCAGTAGATATACAAAATAATGTATTGTCATAGAATAGCCAAGTAAAGCTGAGTCCTTTTTCGTGATGTTATCCACAAAAAAAAGTTTGTTTCATTTCAACTGCCACTTGACACCCTTTCGAGTTGGATTCAGTATCGACACTTTAAAGTAACATATCCTCAAGCCACCCCTCTCCTTCATTTAGGTTAGGAAGCTTTTTGTTTTACAATATTATTTGAACTTTATATTACAAAAGTTAATTTCTCTCATCTTCTTCTGTTTTCTGCTTTGTGTTCTGCTTTGAAACTTTTCAATATTAAAAACTTGAGCAAAGCTTTTTTCCTTACGGAAGAAAAAAAAATTAAATAGAAAGTAAAAATGATTAATTTTTCGTGCGCGCACTTTTTTTCTCCAGCAAAGTCATTTAAAATGTTTCCAACAATTTCTGTTTCTTTGTTGTTGGTTTTTTTCTGCAGAAAAGAGATGAACTTTTTTTTTCATGTTCAAAATTAATTGTGAATTTCAAACTGATTTCCACGAAATTGAATCTTTTCTGCCATAATTCTGGCGAATTTTGCTTTTACATAAAATGTTTCAATACTGTCCCGACTTTTCAATTGTTCATGAGCAGACATCTGTTAACAAAATACTCAAAGTGCAGTGAAATAACAAAGGTAATTGTTTCACAAATTGTATAACATACATACACAGAATAATATTATTATTATTTATTATTATTATCGAATGTTAATCATTTTATTAAATTCAGTTATGGGAAGAGTGTAATACCTGAAACTAAACAAAGTTCTGTCAGTCTTTTTTAAATCTTTATATTATTATTATTATTGTTATTCTTTCATTTTTATTGAGCTGAGAAAAAAGCATACTATGTCATAAATGGGCTATAAAACGGTATCAATTGTACTGATATTTTGATAGCGATAAATAAATTGTCATTTTTTATGTCATGAAGATGATATTTTTTTCATCAATAACAATCACAATAATTCACAACGCAATATAATTATTATTTATTATGTTTTAACTCTCTCTTTCTTTCTTTCTTTCACTCTCACTCTCTCTCTCTTTCTCTCTCTCTACGTTTGCCACCACTCCTTCTCATATCAAGTCTTAAATTTTAATTCATTTCTTTCTAACAAAACACACTTCTTGTGTTTTGGTCCAGCGCCAATTCAATGCCCCTTGGCACCATGTAATAATGAATGTAATATTAAGTCACTTCTCACACGGATCTCTGTGTGTGTGTGTATCAAAACAAAGAAGCAACAGGGTGACTAAATTGTCTGAAAGCTCTGGATGAATCGAAAATGGAAAATCAAATGGAAAAGAAGGTGAAAAAACACGTACATTAAAAAAAAAACTTTTTCCACTTCTCTAATTTCAAGAAACGGGAAACTATCATTAGAGTGACACAAATACATATACGCATATACGGGGATAAAAAAAAATGTCCAGTGTCAAATTCGACAAAGCATTTTTTTTTCGCCTTACTCACTTCACCATCCTGTAGATTGCAAATATATTTTTATGTATATTATATGCGCGGATTCGTTTCAGTATGTTTTTGAAGATTTGACGTCACAGAAGTGAGGAAGAGGGATAGAGGAAGAGAGAGAGGGGGAGAGAGAGAGAGAGACGAAGAGAGGAAGAGGGAGAGGGAGAGAAAGAGACGAAGAGAGAGAGAGAGAGAGAGAGAAAGAGACGAAGAGAGAGAGAGAGAGAAAGAGGGAGAGAGAGAGAGAGAGAGAGAGAGAATGGTCAATGGAAATCATCAGCTTGTCATAACACAGCAGAAACATCTCAAGTCTGGCCGTCTGGTTCGGGCAAATTCACGAGGAATGAAATCACTCTGTTGCCAATCTGTTCTTTTTTTGTGTAAATTTGGATACAAAAAACTGTTAAAACAAGTAGTCAATTTATCATTTATATCGACATAGAAATGATGTGCCTCTTACAACATAATAATAATACTCTTTAGTGGAAGATAACCACCAGGCGAGGTTAATGCTCAAAGCAATTGCTACCACCTAACCCTTAGAGTCTTATTATTATGTGGTCACGAACTCTAATTAATGTGGTGAAATTCATGCATTGGGTGGGATTCGAACCAACGGATCCCTACGCTACCTGGATTACTAGACTAGTGCGTTAACCACTTGACTACCAGGGCACGGTACCGTGTACTTGTATTTCTATTTTCCATTGAAACCGTAACCTGTATTTCACTTGTAATCTAACTTATGTACTATATTTTGTCAATGTAAAATACTTAAATATCCGTTACCTTTACTTTCCCATTAGAGCTAGAGAGTGACATGGGTTGATTTCGGGACACAAATTCCAGTCCCCAAATCAACCCATGGATTCAGCCCCTGGTGAATAGCATGGTGAACTGTATTAGAACATTTCGAACACTCATACATATTATGACGTTACATTACACCCACATTTCATTGACATACATGATCGTACATCGTACGGATTCATCATTAGAGTAATATTGTTAGTATTGCATGTACATATTATACATATACTGAAAAACTTATTCATACCATTTCCCGACCAACTGTCAGTAGATATACGGTTTTATGTATTAAATATGTACAATTGTACATACATATATACATAAGAATTTTAGTAAGTATAGTAAGTACTAAGTAGGTACATATTTATATATATACTTAGATCCACATTTCATTCAGTATGAATTTCATCTAGTATGGACTGAATGACTCATGCAGATCAGGAACGATCAAAAAGAAATAGAAATGCTTAGACTGGCAAAAATAAATAAACAATATCCTTGGTGAACCTGCAATGAATAGCCATCTCTTCTGGGATAGTCTAACGATAATGACCACAATCAGTGCAGTTTGATTGACATTGTACTTGTATGTATTAAGTATTGCCATTATGCACCGACCTCAGTAGCTTGATCGATAAGGCGGCGGACTTGTAAACGGTGGTCGGTGGTTCGAGTCCCGAATTCAGCAAAGATTATGTAAAGCGAGTTTGAGTAATTGTGATATGACATTGTGATTTAACATGAATATGTTAACTTCTATTACCAATAAGTCAGTAACTTTTTTTTAACGTCAATTTCAACTGCATATACAGTATGTCTCAGAAGTCCTGGCAATGGCCTCATAACTTTTGAATGGGTACGAATTTTTGGATTCTGTTTGTTTCTAAGGATAGGAAGTGCCCTATGGCCAATTCACTGGTGATGTCAAAATCCAGGTTCGAACTCCGAAAGTGACACTTTTTTGATAAAAATGGCCATTTCTTCAGAAATTTAAATGAGAAGGTATTTTTTTAATTTCATATTATTAAATAACAGATAAAAATACAGCATTCCTCAAAAAATAAATTTTCTATCACTATCACTGGCGGAGCTATGGTGGTTTCAAAATTAAAAATCTGGTTTTTTGAGTCACCCTGTAGCTTTGGTACCACGGGACTCAATACAGTCCTCAATGATTTAAAATTACGAAAAAAGTGTCTTGGAAGTACTGAAATGGATAAAACTCCGATATATCACCTCCATCAGTGCCGGAGAGCAAAGTGTTTAAAGTCAATAATACTTGTAAGATCACATTTTACCTATTATTTAACTAGGCTTCAATTATCCACCATACAAACACACAACCTTCACCAAATCGCAACTTCAGTGGGTATCACAGCATTACAAGTCTAGTATAAGTAAGTATCCCTCATTCTTTCGAATTTCATTTAACTTGTAATTTCATTTAACACCACTGATTGCTATTCTCAATTAAAGTATTTACTCATTTGTCTTGATGAGGTTGAGTGAACCGCCAACACACCCAACCACATAGTCGAGTTATAATATTTCCCACTGAGAATCGAACCCTGGGATTCCGCAGTCTCATTACTGAATCTAGAAAGGGACACATTGGAGAAGAAACTCATTGCAATGCCATGAGGATCGAAGAGAGTAAACTTTTAAATCAAATAAATATTTAAGTAGGTACCTACCTAGGTTCAGGAGTGAACTAATTTTGAACCTACATGGTCCTGAATCAGGTCGACTCAAATCCATGATACATAGGTTATTAGGAAATAAACAGGTAGGTAACTAATATGAATGTGGATAAATTAGATATGTAGTTAATAGATAAATAAATCTGTTTCTCTTCACTTAACTAAGAGTTGAAGTTTGAAAAAAATAATGTAGTAGGTAGGTACCTACACATTTTAGTAAACTAATCAATATCTATTTGTTGTTGTTGTTGTCGTCATTCTAACAATTTTTCGTAAAACTAAAGTAAGTTGTTATCGATCCCTTTTTCACTTCAAGACAATACAACTAATAAACAATGCAACTAATAAAAATTGATTCTTGTCATGAAAATAGGCCATTGTTATCCAACCCTACGGCACAGATGGAGGTGATATATCGGAGTTTTATCCATTTCAGTACTTCCAAGACACTTTTTTCGTAATTTTAAATCATTGAGGACTGTATTGAGTCCCGCGGTACCAAAGCTACAGGGTGACTCAAAAAACCAGATTTTTAATTTTGAAACCACCATAGCTCCGCCAGTGATAGTGATAGAAAATTTATTTTTTGAGGAATGCTGTATTTTTATCTGTTATTTAATAATATGGAATTAAAAAAATACCTTCTCATTTAAATTTCTGAAGAAATGGCCATTTTTATCAAAAAAGTGTCACTTTCGGGGTTCGAACCTGGATTTTGACATCACCAGTGAATCGGCCATAGGGCACTTCCTATCCTTAGAAACAAACAGAATCCAAAAATTCGTACCCATTCAAAAGTTATGAGGCCATTGCCAGGACTTCTGAGACATACTGTATAGTCATAGCACGAAAAAGATTTTACCCTTCATTAGCTGGAAACTCAGAAACCGCACCCAATTCCGTCCGAGTAGATATGGGAATAGCCAGCATCACGGTTGTTCGAATTTGAATGGTCACCCACCCAAATTCTAACATCGATAGACGTTGCTTAACTTGTGTGACAGAACGAGAACTGGTGTATTCACCGTGCCATTGACACTGGCTCAATCCTTCGTTTGAAGCACACGAAATTGGCAAATCTCACACGACACCATAACAAATAAGAAGTTAGCACTGTTTTCATACTTTATTGGACTAACACACACTGAGCAAGTATTTTTTTTCAAACATTTACCTAACGCTCAAGTTTAGTGGCCACATAAACTATTCCGCACAGCTTTTACTTTAAACTTCAATGCTAAGTTTGAAACTTTTGTCTTTACAATAGAAACAGAGTAAGTTCCAAGCTCTGAAAGTCCTTTGTTAAATGGAGGACAAAAAAACGTTGGTGGAAAAACAAGAATATGAAAGTTTTCTATGTTTCCTGAACGTATTTACAGTAATGGGGTCCATAATGGGACTTCTTTCTTCTTTAAAGGCCACATCGACAGTCAAAACGCTATCATACTTATCTTAATCACTTTCGTAATGTCAGAATTACTCCTCACACTGCTCAAATTTAGCCAAACTTGGGACTCGAACCACCAACTTCCAGGTTACAAGTCCTGGGGCCTTATCCATCGCACTACTGAGGTAGTTCTACGTAAAGCAGGTTTTCCCATGAACTGACAGTCTAATAAATAAAACACATCCAGGCACACTATTTACAATAGTCAAGTGTTATTTTTAAACTAATTACTACTTGTATAATACGTAGAGAACTTAATAAATCATTGTTCAACTGAAATAGTTTTACTAAACCACCACAGAAACCAGTAGGAAAAGGCAACCCTGGATTGTGAAGTTGTTAAACCGTTGCGTTGGTTAAGGTGAGATGGTAAACGTTCACCTGATGTTGGAGAAACACCGGTTTTTCTCGTGTTCTCTAGTAACCATACGTATACAAAATAGCCTTCTAACTGAACCAGACAACATCGAAACTATGGTTTACACCGTTAGCAACAACAACAACAAAGACAACAACAACAACTACAGCAAAATTCTCATAACGAGAGCTTTTAGTAGCCAGCCCTGACAGTAATGGCCCGCAAAACTACCTCATTAACCTTATGGCAATGTACCAGTCGGTATGATTTGTGTGAATGGATTTTACAACCATCGTTACTGAAATCAATACATCTGCCAATTGGCGGATCGGTCTCAGTGCTAGAGAAACTGTTTAGAAATGAGACGTTAGCCATTGTGGCTACACCATCACATTTTAGTTACCTCGATAAGTATATAAATCAGCGGACATTGTTTTGCAAAACTGCTAGAAACCAATAAGAAAATGTAATGAATAACCAATAAACCAATTCATATTACAATGGAACTGGAATAGAAATAAATATATTTTTGATTAACAGACAGACATGGTCTAATTTTAGAAATCTTGTTATTTTTTGTAATTTATTGAAATCAATTAAGAACCGACTCATGAATTAATAAAAATACTCATTAATTACAATTATCAGCTAATGAACACCGACCTCAGTCGCTTGATCAACATGGCGGCGGACTTGTAATCTGGAGGTCGATGGTTCAACTCCCAAGTTTAGTAAAAATTTAGTAAAGCGAGTGATATCACCCATTTCTCAATCACAAATGTGATAAATTTTCAAATGTTTACTAGCTAATTACTAATTACCTTCAAGAGGTTTGGTCTCCCTGAGGCTAGTTCAGCAAATGAAAATAATGCCTGAATTGTCTCATCAATAAAAGATTGGACACATAGAATAGGTGGTCCAACATTGGAACCAGCGATCTAATAATAATAATACTCTTAAGTGGAAGGTAACCACCAGGCGAGGTTAATGCTCAAAGCATTTTCTATCACCTAACCCCTCAGAGTCTTATTATTATGTGGTCACAAACTCAAATTAATGAGGAAAAATTCATGCACTGCGTAGGATTCGAACCAACGGATCCCTAGGCTACCTGGATTACCAGACCAGCGCGTTAACCACTTGACTACCAGTGCACATATCTACGATAAGAGATCATAGTGCATCATACGATACATAAAACTTTTAGCATAATGGGACTACCTGTCTTGCGCTGACAGTCTATATTACTACTCAGACGTTTGAGTGTTATAAAACGGTACCTTATTAGAAATATAGAAATTAATACATACATATTTCATATTATGCACAATATATATTTTCAGGTACATACAATTATACATACACACAATCACTCGACACATTTACATACAAATTAGATTCGCTCAGAAAATCTCACTGGAACATAAAAGTCATGTTTATATTTACAACAAGATGTTGCTGTAATTTATTGAATTCAACGCGGAGCTCCCCGGGATGACTAACATCGGGATCGTCTGGCAACACTGCTAGACAGGGTGGCACTGGCATGGACTCGTACACCATTATGATTGAGTTGAAAGGACACACAGTAACGTAAATGAAAAAAAAAATTGAGGATGAATTGCAGAAAAAGCTCAATGCTTTGATCTAGCCCTAAAATGACTGAACGTTGCTATTGGTAATAGAAGTTTGGTAATAGAAGTTCGGAGATGAATCAGTCAGTCAGTCAGTGAGTGAAACTCTCTTTTATAAGTATAGATTAAAGTTAAAGTTAAGATAAGCCAGACACTCCCTCAAGTCGTCGTTTCAACCAGTCACAGCACACTATAGCCTGAGTTGAGGGACACTCTGGCTTATCGTAACTTTAATCCTATTTTAATTCCTGGGTCAATTTTTCCAATCTTGGACTATAGAGCCCCTTTATACGGTCTGCCCCATAAGTCAGTCACATAAAACTCAAACAGTTTTAAAGTTACAAACCGACCTCAGTAACTTGATCGATAAGCCGTGCGGCGGACTTATATCCTGGAGGTCGGTGGTTCAAGTCTCGCTTTCAGCATAGATTTAGTAAAGCGAGTTTGAGTAGTTATGATATCCCGGCAGTGAATAACACAAATATGATAACTTAAAAAAAAGCTACAAGAAGAGATCTCTTAGAAGCCCTTCAAAGCACGACGAGATCTCTTAGAAGCCCTTCAAAGCCGCTGAGATATAAATGTGTCTTTATCTTTATAAAGAAAATAAAAAAAAAAATAAACTTTTAAAACAGTATTCCAGTTGTCCCGCCGGGTTTTTCAACCACCCTGTAGGATTTAAGCACCCAGGTGTACTCTGGCTACAGAAGAAGAGGAGGGGGGGAGGGGGGTGGAGGACGGTTTGGTTGAGACATGAGCGGAGAGTGAGTGGGCACTCCCCAGACCCAGCAGAACCCGAGTCAATACTCTGGCTCTGCTGAGCTGCGCTATTAGTCCTGCAGGCTCCCCAGTGTTCCAGCCAGTCTACAGGGTGTCCTTAGGATGAGTCACAAAAACAACTACAGTAGAACCCCGTTATTATGATCTTTTACATTGAGCCCCGCTATTATGAACAACCCCTGGTCCCCATTAGTTCATTATAACGGGGTTCTACTGTAATGGCAAGATTAATGAGCAAAATCGGACTCACAAAATTTCATATAGTTTTGTATTCAGACCGACATATGATAAGGCGGCGGACTTGTAACCTGGAGGTCGGTGGTTCAAGTCCCGGTTTCGGCGTAGATTTAGTAAAGCAAGTTTGAGGAGTTGTGATATCACGAAAGTGATTAACACAAATATGATAACTTTTAAACTTTTTTTTTAGTTTTAAATTCATGGCTGTATGTTATCATTATCATATTTGTGTTGCTCACTTTCGTGATATCATCACAACTACTCTAACTCACTTTACTAAATCAACGCTGAAACCGGGACTTGAACCACCGACCTCCAAGTTACAAGTCCGCCGCCTTATCGATCAAGCTACTGAGGTCGGTCCTATGGCTGTATGTTTTTTGTATTTCAAATATAAATATTTCTTGGCGCTACCGAAGATAAATATTTCAAACTGTCGCCCCTTCGGATATCTCCTGTGATATTTTTTGGATCAAGAACTGAAGCGGGCGAGAATCACCAGAAAAAGCTCAACCTAGTCCATGTCTCCGTTTCAACAATACCAAAAATCTAGACTCGAGTTCCACACAAATGTTACAAAATGTCGCGATTTTTCAGAAATGCACGACTTCATTACCATGCTCAAATGAACACAAACGGTATTGTGCATTGTTAGTAAGATCACAGCAATTCACTTGATAGAGCTGCCTATGTTAGTAACTCCTAAGTATGAGTATGAAGAGGACACGGAAAGTAAAGTCAACTTAGTTATCATGTGTGTGTTAATCACCTACGTCATGTTACAACTACTCAAACTAGCTTTACTAAATCTAAGTTGAAACCGGACTTGAACCACCGACCTCCAGGTTACAAGTCCGCCGCCTTATCATCCAGCTACTGAGGTCGGTCCGAAAGTACACTAAGTTCAATCAATTGCCACTCGATTAAACATTTACCATATCTGATTCCAGAGTTTTTGATGTCTTTTGTCAGAAGCTCAGACTGAAACCGTACACATTTTAAAAATTTCTTCGTGACGGGTATGTGGGAAATTTGAACGTTATCGACAAGCATTTATGCAATGAGTCTCAAATTGGTTTCATATTATTAATAAAAAATAACTATCTCACGGTGGTGGGAGGATTATATGGACACCCAGAGACTAACCTCCTGATCTCGTAAGCGATACTTAACTTATTATGACCCCAAAAATGATATGAATTCTTCTTTACTCAAAACTAAACAAACAACACCATGAAAATGAATACAACTATGTATGCAATAGTTCTGTCACCCATGATTTTTTTGAGGTAAATTTCATGGGACACCCTGTTTAAGCATAATTATAGGCTTGTGCACTAGGATAACTCTACTACAGGTAGCGTGATGATCATTTTGGTCCATGCACCATCTGACGACCATGGCATTGGACTTGACTCTCATCAGATGGCTTGAATTAAAACAGTTCTGCTGCATCAGTTGAAAAGAAGATAGATACCTATTATAATCAAATTTTATTTTTTTTAGCTCGTACACAATAATTTTTTTAAAGGTTCCCGTCATTCACGATCGTACACGATGAAATTTTTAAAGGATACCGTCGTTCACGATAACGTCACCCTATGATAATAATAACACTCTTTAGTGGAAGGTATCCACCAGGCGAGGTTAATGCTCAAAGCATTTTCTACCAGCTAACCTTCAGAGTCTTATTAAAATGTGGTCACAAACTCAAATTAATGAGTCCTTACGCTACCTGTATTACCGGACTAGCGCGTTAACCACTTGACTACCAGTGCACTTAATTAAAACAGATCTGTTGTATCAGAAAATAGATACCTATTATAATCTAATTTTATTCTACATTTTTAACGGAACAGAGCGAACGATCATAATAAAATGCACTATTTATCGACTGATTCTCCTATGTATTCTCTGTTACCAGTGTTACCTATGTATTCTCTGTTACCGATATATTGAAGAGTAGAAGAGCCTGATCTAGTATTTCTTACGATATCTTTGACTGTTTACACAGAAGGTATTAAGAAAGCATTTATACCTATCAAGCGCAGCCAGTGAGAGAGCTGCGGAACTGCGGGAACCCCAGGATTTTCTCAAGTCCTAGCTCGTACACAATGAAAATTATCACACATTTCTAGAATAATTAATGCATAATTACTATGATTGGCATATAAAACAAACTTAAACTCTTTAGACACTGTGAAAGAGCAACCCTATAAATCCCATTTCAGTCCGGTTTATGTGGCAAAATCCCATTTTTCCACCGACCGCGCCTCATACCTATACAATTTTCAGCTCTATCCATCAAAAACAAATCTCCAAACCACAAAATTTCGTACATGCCATATTAAGCATTTCGTTCATCAAGTATGGTGTCACTCCCTGGCTAGCTCATCAGGCAACAGTCGCGGTCCCTAGGTAACTCATCTAACTACACATGTCACAAGAGACATCCGCCCGTGTTTGATTAAGCTCACCCAGCCGCAGTGGAGACACGTCTCCGCGAAAACGTCTAACAGAACACACGCTCATCTGTTCACACTGTTCACCCATATCATTTCAACAGCGTCACCCCTCCATCAAGCGAGGCGTTCACTCCAACCGCCAAGGGTGTGGTACCACCGCCCTCTATAGCCAAGGGATTTGCAAATTAGCCCCCACTCCAACTTCACCACTACTCATTAGTACCTACCCCACCATTCTTCCTCACATCCCACCAAAACCTACCTTGGCCCCTCCCTCTATAAGAACATACCATTATACCCCATACTTCCCCCCTATGGTACCTATTACCCACCACCAACCAGTACCCCCCTTCCCCAGCCCTACCGCTAGTAAGTACCCACCCCTAACCAGTACCCCCCTTCCCCAGCCCTACCACTAGTATGTACCCACCCCCCAACCAGTGCCCCCCAGCCCCATCAGTACATACCACCCTCCTACACGAGGGACCCATGTCGCCCTGTCGCCCGGGGTAGTTTCATGACAAGGTGGAATTAAGTGAACGCAATAGCGATCTGAGTACTCATAAACAGGGAAAAAAGTCAACAACGTTGGACAGGGTGGACATCAGTATTCATTAGCTCCTAACAGCTGTCGTGGCATGATATATACAAAGCTATGTTGTAGACATACATACCTAGTATGTACAATTAATACAACATCTCGCTTTCCCGTTTCAACTGATAAGTTAAGTTAAGTTAAACTATCTTTATAATGACGATTGACTATGTACTCTGTATCTTTATGTCTAAAATTGTAAATATCATATTTGTGTTAGTCACTTTCGTAATATCACAACTACTCAAACTTGCTTCACTAAATCCAAGCTGAAACTGGGACTTGAACCACCGACCTCCAGGTTGCAAGTCCACCGCCGCCTTATCGATCAAGCTACTGAGGTCGGTGTTTCAACTGATACATAATAATAGTAATGATATCGCCTTATTTATACTGCTAGATTAGGACAACTAATGAGTCTCAATCGGGCCAAAATCCCAAATTAGCGGGGCGGATAATTTTTCATTTACCAGCTGGGTTTCGAACACGCAACCTCTGGATAACCAGACCGGATGCCTTGACCACTGAACTACAGGGACGTGTGAATATTTTTAAAATGTTGGATGAATTCAGTGCCTAATACATAATATGTATGATTGTATATCCATAGCCGGGATCCAACTGAGGGTTAATTTACTGAGGTCCGTGACTACCTTACAACGTAGTAAAATATCAACCCTCTAGATTCCCTAGATGTATAACTTGTATGAGTCATGACTCATGAGGAGGAAATTCTTCGGGTCAACCCTCACTCAGTATCAACAAAAGCCAACAAGAACAAACCATTTCCGTTGTTCACATTTGGGACAACAAAAGCAACAACAAGGATAATAAAACAACAATGGATTCATGTCAAACAAGATAATTGTTTATGGCGCCACGAAACCAATTCCGATAGTGTTCATACAACAAAAACAAACGATTCAAAATCACTAAGCAATTCCTAACAAAGAGAGCGATTAAGCGCGAACGACGAGTATTTTAGCTTACTTAAAAGAAATGCTGATTTTTTTTAAAGTATTTTTTTGCCAGGGTTTTTTTTTCTTTCCTTATCCTATATAATAAGGAAAGTATTGTTTTTGGACAGACAGGTTATACCATGTTCATATTCAGGTTAAGACATGTTTCAGAAATATTTTGAAATCACAGCATCTTTGTAAATGCAGAAACAGCAACTGAGCTAAAAAGTTATCATATTTATGTTAACCACATCTTCGCTGAACTTGGGATTTGAACCACAAGTTTCCAGGTAACAAGTCCGCCGCCTTATCCCATTGCCTATCAAGCCATTTTTATGAAACTTGCCCTGGGGACCAAGGGTATTTTCCTCAAATGTGCAGCATGCGGTCCCCCAGACAAAATACCCATATTTCCTTGTCACTGGAGACCGTGTATAGCATTATGTGCTAGACAAATCGTCTTGCATATATGCTATACATGGTACCCAAGAAGGTTCAAACGTGTCTAGCATATATGCAACCCCGGTACCCCAGGCAATACCAGTGCCTTGCAAATGTGCTACCCATGGTAGGCAATGGGTTATCGATCAAGCTACTGAGGTGAGTTAAACTGGACTACTCAAGGTACCTGTCGCCCGAATGCGTCTCCCCGCCAGACGCACACCACTGCTTCAATGTGTATCCGATGGGGACAAAGTCAGCCTATTCCCAGGCTTACTGAGTAACAATTAACGTGCACTGGTAGTCAAGTGGTTAACGCGCTAGTCTGGTAATCCAGGGAGCGTAGGGATCCGTTGGTTCGAATCCCATCCAGTGCATGAATTTTTTCTCATTCATTTGAATTTGTGACCACACAATAATAAGACTAAGGGTTAGGTGGTAGAAAATGATTTGAGCATTAACCTCGCCTGGTGGTTGCCTTCCACTAAAGAGTATTATTATTATTAACAATATTGTCCCTTGTCGCATCCTAAGACGCGTAGGGGGGATTAGCACCTCTAGATCTAGGAAGTCCAATCTCTTCTTAACTTCCTATCTCTTACAACTGAAAAGGGTTGGGTGGAAGAGATTGCCATAGGCAATAACCCCGCCCTTCAGTTAGGACATATGTTTCTCGATTCTTTTTCATTTTTATTGTATATATTGTTTCCATTTTTTTTTTTTCATTGTTAAAATAATTATTTGTATGTACAGTTGTACACAATGTCCATTTATATCTAATAAAGCGTTGTATAATAATAATAAATCTAGGAAGTCTCCTCTATTCCTAACTTCCTATCTCTGACACTAACTGACAAGGGTCTCGATAGTGAGTCGCAGACGTGAAACGCGTAGGGGATAGATAGCACCTCTGGCTCTCGGAAGTCTCATCTTTTCCTATCGCTGACAAGGTGACAAGCGCCTGGTGGTCAAAACCACCGATAAAGTCGTTACCTGTTTCTTCTCGAAACCCGACGGCGACGATCCCGACGCTCCAACCACAAAGGAGAAATAAAATTTATCGACATAATCACCCAAGTGGGTGGTTCAATCGCGGCGCGGACAAGAAAGAAACACCAACAAAAGGGGTTTGTGGCGTGCGGTGCATGGTAATAAATCAGACGTGTTTTATTATTATTGTACGGAATAATATTAACCACCAAGAAG
>CM044960.1:8550669-8566906 GCA_024516035.1 Bactericera cockerelli | reverse complement strand
AAATTAAGGATCTACAATGAATACACAGGTTTTCCCATGGGGTAACGGTTAGCACTCTGGACTTTGGAATCCAGCGATTCCGAGTTCAAATCACGGTGGAATCCTAGTTTTTTTTCATGTTCAATTTCTTCAAGCATTTTTGTTTTGTTTAGCATATTTTACCTATTCAAATAACAAATCAATTAAATTTTACTGAGGATATTTAGCTATTCACAGAACAATTTCAATAGAAATGGTTCATCAAAGGAATGCCAGTCGGATGCAAAGTTTAGTTTGGTCGCCCCTAAATCAGAAGATCAACTATGTCCATTCTTTCTAAAATGATACACAGTAATGATTCTGGAGAGCTCATTATAATTCCAGATTTTTCACAAGATGCGTTTCTCGGAAACTAAAAATAAAGTAGGTGGTATGTATAGCCAATACTTTAATACTTAAAATGAAAGAAACCTGCTCGAAAAATAAATGGTTTCAAATTATTGAAACCCATTCGTAAATTTTAAGAAAAACGGAAAAAAGCAAGGGAAATAATAATAAGAGAGAAAAATTACGAAAAACTTACACCTCCCCAAATTTCCTCACTTCTCAGTCGCCTCCCGTATAACAATTATGGACCTAGAAATGTCCTTTCTTTCCCTTCAAAGGACACACGACCGCATTCCCACAGCGCCCCTTAGAAAACCACCTCCACGAAAAGCTCCACAAAGATCCCAGGCGGAGGGGACCCCTAACCCCCGCCATGGAAAGTCACCACACCGTACGTAATATTTAACCTCCATCGGTCATACACGAGGAGGACGGGGGGAAAATGAAAACAGTATACATAAATGAAAAGTGGACCCCCTCTCTGACGGCACGGCCAGCTATATATGAAATTGTGTTCACACACAAAACACTCATAACTCATTTCTAGTCAATAAATTTTGCGAAATTAAAATCTAGGAAAACTTCCCCACCATTCCCTTTCCCCTCTCCCTCATAATTTTGGCTCTGGAAAAAAGTTCAACCTGGAAAACACATTACACGCTATTATTAATACACGAGGGGATGGGGGTGTTGTACTTCATCCTGAATTAATTCTCACTCATATTATATTATTTAATCTTCAACACAACATTCCCCCTGCCTTCCTCTCGGCTGCTTTCTCGTTTCAAAGTCCCGAATTTTCTCGGGAGTTGCGTTCCTTTACGCGCAACGCTTCTGCACAATTTCAACTTGTGTGGGCTTTATGACTTACGTGTTTCTCATTGAGGTGCATCAAAAATTTATTTTGTATGTCCTGCTAAAGACTGTACCTGTATAATTGTAAATTTACAGGAAAATAAGGTAAGGTACAATAAAATTGAGCTTTTGTACATCATTATTGAAATTGAAAAAAAGCAAACGTAATGTGCTCAAAGGCGAAATTAATAGATAAAAACTCGATCTCTGGACCGCGGGCTTTAGCCAATTAAGTCATGTCCGTTACAGCAAAAAGGTCATGATGGTATTCCCTGTGACATCAGTCAACAAACGCACTCATCACAATAATGTTTGGTGTTCTCAAATTCACCAAGGACACCAAGAACCACTCCAATGAAATATAGCAAGAAACACCATTTACAAATGAAAACGACCTGTTTGACTGCTGGAGAAAAGGGTCTTTTCAGTCTTACCCCTGCAGTGTAGTAAACAAGGTATATTCTATTCTGTTCGAAATAGGAGCTTTTACATGAACACCATTGCAATGGAAAAACACTCGAAAAAGTCCCAAAAGTCAGTCGCCTCTTATTCTCTTTTTCTCCATTTGCAAAGACAGAAACTCATTTTGGGACAATTTGATGCGTTTCCCTTCGTCCTCCTCGTCCTGGTAATATTGAAAATGTTTTCCTCAAAGTGGTGGTGGCGCCTCCATCATTGGTCACGTACCCGACACCTCCACCTCCTTGTCTTTATCCTCACAAGTCATTTGCATGTAATGTGTAGAAATGGAGGGATATAGGAGAGGGAGGGAGGGAGAGATGGAGAGAGAGAAAGAGAGATGGGAAAGGAAGAGACATTAGAGAGTGAGATAATAAGAAGAATAAGTTCAGGCAGAGAGAGAGAGAGATGGGAAAAGAAGGAGAGACAATGAGAGAGATAGAGATGGTAAAAAGAACAGAGACAATGAGAGAGAGAGAGAAAATGGGTAAAGGAAGAGAGACAATGAGAGAAAGAGGGGCATATTTGATGGTTGAATGAAGGATGCTCCTCAAATAAGTGAGGAAAGATTGGAAGAAGAAGGATTAGGAAAGAGACAGCGAGATGACGGAAGGAAGGCTGTTGAACGGAAAGTAAATGGAAAAGAGGATTGTGGAGAATATTGGAAAGAAGGACAAAAGGATAATGGGCGAGAAAGTCAAAATGGAAAAGGAAGAGGTACTAAAGTGACAGGGAACAAAGGAGGGTAATACATTTGGAACAGATGACACATAGATGGATGAATACATACTGAGGAGCCTGTTATAGAAAGCAAATTTTCATTTTGGAGATAAATCACCTTGGTGAAATTCCTTTAATTTCCTTTTATTGTTTTTGTTTTGTTTTTTTGTTTGTCATGAAAGATTATAAAGGTGAGTGTGATCTACATCTTTAAGGTAAAGTTATGTAAAAACATTTGATAATTTTCATCTTATATAAAAGAAAAAATTTTTTTTTTTTTTTTTTTTTTTTAATTCAAATACCTACACTTGAAGTTATAGTTTATAACAATCAAGCAATAACTGGTATGATCATTCATTCATTCATTCACATATGTATTTATTTAAATAAATCAGGTTGTTGGGGCATATCGTTAAATTTTTTCATGCATGATATTATAGGGGATTTGAGCATATTCTTGTTTTTATTAGGGATGGAAAAAAATTGAGTTGTGTCTATTCTAAGCCTAGGGTCTGGTATTCTGAAATTAAGTTGAGAGAGAATGTAGGGACTATTTATTGTATTGTTAATTATGTTTTGCAAAAGTTTAATTTGATTACCTACAAATCTTTCTTCGATTGATTCTATGGGGAGATTTTCAAATAATGTTTTATAACTTATATTGTTTGGATATTTAGGGTAAAACCCGTTGATCTTTTGGAAAAGATATCGAACAAAATGAGCCTGGACTTTTTCTATTTCTTTGGTGTCTACTGATGTTTTGGGGGTCCAAATCACTGAGCCATATTCTATGGTGGATCTTACCAGGGCCTTGTAGAGGAGTGTAATGGTATCAATGTCATTGATTGGTTGGCAGTATCGAATTATCATACCCAGTTTTTTGTATGCTTTTTGTGTTGTGTGTTTTATTTGATTTCCCCAAGTTAGGTTTTCTGTGAATATGATGCCTAGGTCGTTAACAGTGGTTACTTCTTGTGTGGGTGTGTTATTTATTGTGTATGTATATTGTATTTTGGATTTTTTATTGGTGTATGATATTTTTGTGCATTTATCTGGGTGGAAGTGGAGCCCTATTGTTTTTAGCCAAATTTGTATATTATTTATGTCATTTTGTAGGAGGTCACAGTCGGATACTGTTTTTATAATTTTGTATATTTTAAGATCGTCGGCGTACATTTTATATTGTGAGTGTTTTATGTGATATTTTATGTTATCGAAAGTGAGGATGAAGAGCAGACTTGATAATTTTGAGCCTTGAACAACACCTGATGGCGGGGAGAAAGGTTTAGATTTTTTATTTTCATATTGTACATAATTTTTTCTATTTTTTAGGTAACTCTCGAGAAATTTTACAAGGGGGGGTGAGAATCCTGTTTCATTTAATCTATTTATAATGGCACTATGGTGAATGGAGTCAAAACATTTCTTTATATCGGTATACAGGGTGTCTAGTTGGTGTTCTAGTATAGCTTTGGCGGTATAATCACAAAACTCCGTTAAATTAGTAATAGTGGATTTATGCTCAACAAATCCATGTTGGTGTTCCGAGATCGTATTAAATACATAGGTTGAAATTTTACTGTATATTATATTTTCAAATATTTTCGCAAGGGTATTAAGTGTTGAAATGGGTCTGTGATTTGTTGTATCTAGGCTATTGCTTTTTTAGGGTATTGGTTTAATGAGTGATTCTTTTAGTGAGGATGGAAATATTGAATTTTGTATGGATGAGTTGAAAATTATTTTCAATGGAATTTTAAGCTGGTTTAAACATTTTTTAAAAAATATTGGGGGTAGCCCGTCTGTACCGGGTGCCTTCTTCTCTGGTATATTTTTTATGGCCTCAAGTATGTCTCTTTCTGATATGGGTCCTATATGTATGTGTGCATTATTGTCTTTGTGTTGGATGTATGTTTCCTGTGATGTGGTCTCGTTGTGTACACTTAAAAAGTATGATGCAAAAGTGTCTGCGATTTTCTGAGGATCAGATATTTGTTGGCCTTCGTGGGTAATGCTTTGTTTTTTATTTATTTTCTTTTTACTTTTATAGTATTTCCAAAATTGTTTACTATCTTTTTTTATGTTATCACTCATGGTTATTATGTATTTCTCGTAGTCTTGTTTGATTAATTTTTTACATTCTTTTCTCAGTTGTTGGTATTTGTTTTTTTGTTGGTTTGATTTGTTTTTGTTTTTCCTAATTCTTTCTTTTTGTTTAAATATTTTTATTGTGCTGTATGTCCACCAAATTGGGAAGTTTTTAATTGTATGTTTCATTTTGGGAATAAATTTGTTAATTATTTCATTTACTTCTGTATAAAACGATTTTAGTATATCATCAGTTGTTTTATTATTGTCTAATACTTTGTACCAGTTAATTTTATCTAGTTCTGATTTTATTTTTAAAAAATCAGCTTTTTTATAATTGAATATTATGGGAGGGTCTAATTTGTTATCTGTGTTATTGGTTTTATGTGCCCTTAAATTTATTGAAATTATCAAGGGAGGATGGTGACTTACAGAGTTAACAAGTCCCACTCCCTTTTCTATTGTTATTTCGGGGGTTTTATTTCGGGATATTTTGTACTGACAAAAGTTTGTTAGGCATACGTCAAGAGTTCGCGCTTTGTTATTTTTAATATTATTTAGTGATTCAAGATTAAAAAAATTAATTAGTTTGTTGAGTTCTATTATTTGGTTATTATTTTCGTGTTGAGGGTCTCCAAATTCTGGTATATTGAAATCACCGAGGAACATAATTTTGTTATTGAGCAATTCAGTTTTTGTACAAGTATCATCAACTAGGCTTTTTATAGTATTTGAACTTACGGGGGGTGGGAGGTAGCATGTACAAAAAATTAGGTCCTGGTTATAGATCTTGCATTTAACCCATAATGTCTCAATCGAGTGGCTACAGGTATTCATTAGTGGTAGGGGAGTCGAGTGGTATGTTTTTTTAATCGCGAAAAGGGTTCCTCCCCCCCTCTTCTTATTACCCAACTGGTTGAGGAGTTCCCTATCCTGTCGATATACATCGTATCTACCATCGAAAAGTTCATTATTTGTAATGTCGTCTGATAGCCAGGATTCCGTTATTACTATAATATCGAAGTCCTCGCTAAGAACGTTTAAATAAAAAGTTTGGGTTTTTCTCTTGAGGCTATTTGCATTTTGATAGAAAATTTGGATATTACTGCTAGTATTTCTATGAGTGTTATTTTGAATGTTGGCAATTAATGTGTTATCTTGATTACATAATGTATTGGGTACATGGCAATTTATTTGAATTGGACTTGTTTCTTGATGATTTTGTTGTACATTCACGATATCACGAAAGTGATTAACACAAATATGATGATAACTTCTTCTTTCTTTTTTTAAAAAGTTTATTTTGGACTCTTGCATGAAGCTCACCTATTCAGCACAATGCCTCTCCAACGATGAGCGTAAGTACCACAATGTTTCCCATTAAAGTTTTGGGTCTACACAAGCGCACCGGAAGATGCCCCTAACTAACATAATATGTAATCAATTGAAATTATTACATGACATTGATAATCATTACATTGAAATATTGGAAATTCATTAAACGCCCGAGCATCAAGTTAGTGCTGGTGCTATATTTCATCAAGTTAGTGGTGTTATCTAGCTCGCTGAAGACAAAAGTGGTCTATAACTTTTTCATGTGAAATGTTCATGATACATAAAACTAGGCCACCGTGATAAAAGAGCAGATGTTTTAGCATCAATGACAAATTCTACATTTGAATAAAATGTCGTTCTTGTCATAATTTTGTTTTAATTATGACATTTTTTCGTAATAATATGTTAACTCTTGTTAATTTTATATTTTATTCATGGTATCTAGTATCTATTTTATAGTCAGTGGTATTGAAGAAATAGATGTTCTATTGCATGTTACAATGTAAATAATAATTAAACATACAATACTAGTACTAATTATAATACTCATAGTAAAATTACAGACATATCTTTATCTTTACATCTCTATATACATAGACGCAAGTATATAATGGTTTTTTACGTAATCTTTTCCATCCAGTATATTTATAAACTAGATACTACTACATAGTTATTCAGTATATAAATTATTTAGTTCTACTCACTATACCATTTCTTCTTCTTGATCATCCGAGTTTCAATTTAATTAGAAGGAATGCTAGGAATGTTCGAGGTATGAATTTTTATAAATATTCAGAATTTCAAGACATGAAAACTAGGTATACCTCGTTCCCGCAGACAATTTATTATATGGACAACCGGTTTTGATAAATTAATCCTCGTTTCCCATTGTAAAAACACGCAGACGTACAGTAGAGGACAGTGCGATGTGTGCCGGCGACTTGGCCAAAGAGGGGGGTGCCAACCTATGGGAACTCCTGTGGTATTTAATTATAGGTTTGGTAGGGCCTGCCCCCCCTAAAGTAGAACCTCATGCGGCAATTCCTATGCGAGGACGAGTAGGTAATGTAAAAAACATAGATTGACCTAAGTCTGACCCACTATATGCAGTTTCTGGCTACGCCCATAGTAATTAATGTAATTATGTTTCTTAATTTTGATTTAAAAATTTACCCCATCGGGAATTTCTTGTTACATTCTAAAATCTAATGACTCATGTGCATGGTTATAAAATGTCAAGTAAATCTCTGACGCATCCATTAGACAACCTGAAATACTTGTGTATCTGACACATCCACTACACAAACTACAATACTTTGGTGCATCTGAAACATCCATTACACAACCTGAAATACTTGGTGTATCTGACATATCCACTACACAAACTAAAATACTTTGGTGTATCTGACATATCCACTACACAAACTAAAATACTTCAGTGCATCTGACACATGCACTACACAAACTAAAATACTTTTGTGTATCTGACACAATCCACTACACAACCTAAAATACTTTAGTGTATCTAAACACATCCACTACACAACCTAAAATACTTTGGTGTATCTGACACATCCACTAGACTAACTAAAATACTTTAGTGTATCTGACACATCCACTACACAAACTAAAATACTTTGGTGTATCTGACACATCCACTAGACTAACTAAAATACTTTAGTGTATCTGACACATCCACTACACAAACTAAAATACTTTAGTATATCTGACACATCCACTATTTTTAGTATTTTAGTTTGTGTAGTACTAAAGTACTTTAGTGTATCTGAAACATCCCCTACACAAACTAAAATACTTTGGTGTATCTGACACATCCACTACACAACCTAAAATGCTGTAGAATATCTGACACATCCACTACACTAACAAAAAATACTTTCAACAACGTTGTATCATGAAATTACACTCGCAGTTTTTAAAATATGGTGTTGTAATTCTTTTATTAACAGATTTATTTCATCACATCCAGAAAAGGGCCAGCATTTCTTTTTTGTACCTTTATTCCAAGGCATTTCCACAGGACAGTTCTGAATGTAACTTACCGCCCGGCCTCCAAATTACCTCTTAGTTGCGTTCTTTATCAAAGATACAAAGTATAATCAGATTGATCAGAACTTACCTGAAACCAAAGAAACAAGAACAAAATATTGAGTACTTAGAATTCACAGAAAGTTCAATGATTCATCATCATCATCATCATTGAGTACCATCATCGTGTTCGATGGTCGCCAAACTTGATGTTTTCATCAAGTTTATACAAGAAGGCTAATAATTAACAAGGGCCCGTAGAACCATGTTAATGAAAATCTGATATTTAAACTTCTATACTGACTTTGCTCAAGGTGGCTAATAAGCAAAGCCAGTGCAAAAGTGAAAAGTACAGACTTTATGCTTTAAGTATGGCTTCTACACCATCAATCAGCTCAGGTGGACAAGGATCTTCGAGATACCAGTCTCCAATAGAAGTTCTCAATATTCTGTTTATTATGTACAGCAACCGTTTTGGTTATACACAATAATTTTCGCATTGCAAGCTTGTACCCCGTCGGGAGTTCAATGATTACAGATAATTTAAAATGAAAATCTTTGTAAAACTAAATTCATTTCCCTTGAAATAATGAAATTAGTAAGACGAATTTTTAATCACAAGAACAGACACACCGAGTTAACACAAATTTCGATGCATTTTCGAAGAAATACATCTAAGATGATGTATAATAACTATGTTATTTACTCATTACGAAACTTGGTACTATGAAATTCCAGCAATTTTCAATATTATTTATTTCTTCTAAGGACAATTTGGTTTAACGATTACTAAACATGTTTTTCAGCAACACTTTTCTTTCAACTTTTCATAGAAAATAACAAAAAAAAAAGCGAGACATGATAAGGCTTAGTGAAGCAAAGAAAGTAAGTTTCTTAATAATTTTCAGACGTAATGTACACATGTATATCCTTTTCAGCAAGAACCATTATATGCACCGTTCTTTTCATTAATCCTTTATACATGGTAATTCTTTATTCTCAAGTCATCAATGCAATCAGAACTTGGAAAATTCTTCGTGGAAGACTCGTCGAAAGCTGCTTAAAACTTTTCAACTTTGTTTTCATACGTGTAAAGTGTAATACAGTTCCTTACAGAGGGCGCGGGGGGGTAATACAGTTCCTTACGATGGGTGAAACAGAGAGGGGGGGGGGTGTTTAATTTACTGCACTAGTATGCAGACATACGTGTGTGCTCGCAATATACTTGGTACTCTGCACCGACGGAGAATGGAGAGAAGACGTTTAATAGATTTTCTTCTGCACTAGCAGGAGAGAAGTTTACAAGTTGTGGGGCGAAAGTTTTTCGTTAAAACTTCCGAGGTGGCGGCTGGCGTGAAAATATCGTGTGAAAGGACCTTGCTCGAGGTCATCGTCTCAGAACAGATGGTATTGAGTGTGAAAAGACCTTAACGTTTTCGTCTCAAAGCAGCCGAAGTGTACTGCCGTATGAAAAGACCGAGAGGTCTTCCTTTCATATTCCCGAAAGAAATTTTTCAAGGTATCCCAACATTGGCTTGGTTCTGGGGGCCCTTGTCAATTATTAGCCTCCTTGTAAAGACAGTGGTAGAAGTGCTGAGTCATTCCTCCACTGTCTGGCTACCATCGTTCACGATGGCGCCACCCTATGATGATCCCAACATGTGTTGCTAATAGGTTCTAACCCAAGGCATTGTCTTCCATGTATTTTGCCCAACCCTACCATACACCCAAAGCATTGCTCTAATATAGTTAAATGTAAGAGTATCAACCAAACAAGGTAATTCCCTTATATTGTGAAGTAGGGGTGTGAAGAGGCAAGAGTTTCTAGTAAATGTTTAGCCTTTCCAAGTTGCTCTGAATTTCTTTTTAAAGGTGGAGTACATAGTCACTAACAGCCTGATTAAGCACGGCCATTAGCCATTTGATTGTGTATAAAGTTGATCGATTTAATCTGTTCATTAGCGACTTAAACTTGGGCCTAAGTCATACGAAGACCTTCGGTCTTTTCATCGCAGTACACTTTGGCTGCTTTGAGACGAAAACGTTTAGGTCTCTTTCACACTCAATACTAGACCTCAATAACGAGACTCGAAAATCGTTTCAGCACGTTTTTCACACACTCAATTACAAGCACAATTGAAAACGACCTCAGTGCAAGGTCTTTAACACGTCTTTCTCATCCCGTCTGCAGAGTTACGAAAAATTGCGAGCCCACACACTTGTAACTGCTCTGCCTAAGTGCAGAGCAAAACTATTAAACCGTCCTCTCTCATCTCCGTCGGAGATTACCAATGTATGCGAGACCACATGTCTACTGTGCGTATTAAACCCCCCCCGCCCTCTGTTTACCCTCGTAAGCTTTACCCCCGCCCTAAGGAACTGTATTACACTTTACACGTATGAAAACAAAGTTGAAAAGTTTTAAGCAGCTTTCGACGAGTCTTCCACGAAGAATTTTCCAAGTTCTGATTGCATTGATGACTTGAGAAGAAAGAATTACCATGTATAAAGGATTAATGAAAAGAACGGTGCATATAATGGTTCTTGCTGAAAAGGATATACATGTGTACATTACTGATGAAAATTATTAAGAAACTTAGTTTCTTTGCTTCACTAAGCCTTATCATGTCTCGCCTTTTTTGTTATTATCTATGAAAAGTTGAAAGAAAAGTGTTGCTGAAAAACATGTTTAGTTTCAATAAACCAAATAGTCCTTAGAAGAAATAAATGACATTGAAAATTGCTGGAATTTGATAGTACCATGTTTCGTAATGAGTAAACAACATAGTTATTGTACATCATCTTATATTTTATTTCTTCGAAAATGCATCGAAATTTGTGTTAACTCGGTGTTTATGTTCTTGTGATTAAAAATTCGTCTTACTAATTTCATTATTTTGAGGGAAATAAATTTAGTTTTACAAAGATTTTCATTTTAGATTATCTGTAATCATTGATCTCCCGACGGGGTACATGCTTGCAATGCGAAAATTATTGTGTATAAACAAAACGGTTGCAGTACATAACAAAAAAGATATTGTAAATTTCTGTTTGGAGACTTCTATCTGTAAGACCCTAGTCCACCTGAGCTGATTGTTGGTGTATAAGTATAAGCCATACTTAAAGCATAAAGTGTGTATTTCTCATTTCGCACTAGCTTTGCTTATTAACCACTTAAATATCAGATTTTCATTAACTTGGTTCTACGGGCCTTGTTAATTATTATAGCCTTCTTGTATAAACTTGATGAAAACATCAAGTTTGGCAACCATCGAAGACGATGATGCTACTCAATAATGATGATGATGAATCATTGAACTTTCTGTGAATTTTAATTACTCATTATTTTGTTCTTGTTTCTTTGATTTCAGGTAAGTTCTGATCAATCTGATTATACTTTGTATCTTTGATAAAGAAGGCAACTAAGAGGTAATTTGGAGGCCGGGCGGTAAGTTACATTCAGAACTGTCCTGTGGAAAATGCCTTGGAATAAAGGTACAAAAAAGAAGTGCTGGCCCTATTCTGGATGTGATAAAATAAATCTGTAAATAAGACAGTTACAATTCTCGAAAAAAACACACATATTCAAAAAACTACGAGTATAATTTCATCATACAACGTTGTTGAAAGTATTTTATTTTGTGTAGTGGATGTGTCAGATATACTAAAGTATTTTAGGTTGTGTAGTGGCTGTGTCAGATACACTAAAGTATTTTAGTTTGTGTAGGGATGTGTCAGATATACTAAAGTATTTTAGTTTGTGTAGTGGATGTGTCAGATACACTAAAGTATTTTAGTTAATCTAGTGGATGTGTCAGATACACTAAAGTATTTTAGGTTGTGTAGTGGATGTGTCAGATATACTAAAGTATTTTAGTTTGTGTAGTGAATGGGTCAGATACACTAAAGTATTTTAGGTTGTGTAGTGGATGTGTCAGATATACTAAAGTATTTTAGTTTGTGTAGTGAATGGGTCAGATACACTAAAGTATTTTAGGTTGTGTAGTGGATGTGTCAGATACACCAAAGTATTTTAGGTTGTGTAGTGGATGTGTCCGATACACCAAAGTATTTTAGTTTGTGCAGGGGATGTTTCAGATACACTAAAGTATTTTAGTTTGTGTAGTGGATTGTGCAGTGGATATGTCAGATACACTAAAGTATTTTAGGTTGTGTAGTGGATGTGTCAGATACACCAAAGTATTTTAGTTTGTGTAGTGGATGTGTCAGATACACCAAAGTATTTCAGGTTGTGTAGTGGATATGTCAGAGACACAAGTATTTCAGGTTGTCTAATGGATGCGTCAGATTTACTTGACATTTTATAACCATGCACATGACTCATTAGATTTTAGAATGTAACAAGAAATTCCCGATGGGGTAAATTTTTAAATCAAAATTAAGAAACATAATTACTATGGGCGTAGCCAGAAACTGTATATAGTGGGTCAGACTTAGGTCAATCTATGTTTTTTACATTACCTACTCGTCCTTGTCGCATGAGGTTCTACTTTAGGGGGGCAGGCCCTACCAAACCTATAATTAAATACCACAGGAGTTCCCATAGGTTGGCACCCCCCTCTTTGGCCAAGTCGCCGGCACACATCGCACTGTCCTCTACTGTACGTCTGCGTGTTTTTACAATGGGAAACGAGGATTAATTTATCAAAACCGGTTGTCCATATAATAAATTGTCTGCGGGAACGAGGTATACCTAGTTTTCATGTCTTGAAATTCTGAATATTTATAAAAATTCATACCTCGAACATTCCTTCTAATTAAATTGAAACTCGGATGATCAAGAAGAAGAAATCGTATAGTGAGTAGAACTAAATAATTTATATACTGAATAACTATGTAGTAGTATCTAGTTTATAAATATACTGGATGGAAAAGATTACGTAAAAAACCATTATATACTTGCGTCTATGTATATAGAGATGTAAAGATAAAGATATGTCTGTAATTTTACTATGAGTATTATAATTAGTACTAGTATTGTATGTTTAATTATTATTTACATTGTAACATGCAATAGAACATCTATTTCTTCAATACCACTAACTATAAAATAGATACTAGATACCATGAATAAAATATAAAATTAACAAGAGTTAACATATTATTACGAAAAAATGTCATAATTAAAACAAAATTATGACAAGAACGACATTTTATTCAAATGTAGAATTTGTCATTGATGCTAAAACATCTGCTCTTTTATCACGGTGGCCTAGTTTTATGTATCATGAACATTTCACATGAAAAAGTTATAGACCACTTTTGGCTAATCAGCCAGTTTTATATTTTCCAAAGTTTTCAATTTTGTTTCAGTTTAGAATAAAACTCGTTCGAGAGAACAACTTTTCTCTGCTTTCCTTCATTATTAAATAACTGTTTTCATTTCACTCCTTCTTGGAGGCCCTTCTTGGGAAGTACTTAAGTAAAGTTATCAATATTTTTCATGGTCCTTCGGTAGTTCGGGAATCTTTTCCAACGTAAAAGTGAATATATTTTTGTGCTTCATTGTTAATATGAATACAGAAAAACTCAAGACTGCTATTCGCAAGAGAAGTGTAACAAAAGGAAGAGTAACAAAACTCTTCAATCAGGTAAATGGTATCAGCATAGAAAACAGAGAAGCTAAGGTCTTGAGCAGACGTGCAAATGACTTAAGAGATGAGCTTCTTGCTTTGCAAAATGAGATCTTAGAGCTGTGTGAGGATGATGATATAGTCTCTCTTGAGGAGTACTATGAAAGCGTCTTGCATACTATTGAGGAAGTATTAGTACAGCTAGAACCTATAGAGAAGACACATGAATCCGTACCTAATTTCAATTCTGAGCATTCAATCATTAAGTTACCTACTATTAATTTGCCAACTTTTGATGGAGGTATTCAACATTGGTCTTTATTTAGAGATATGTTCTCAAGTCTTGTTCATGATAATAAAACATTATCTGATATTCAAAAGTTTCAGTATTTAAAGACATCGCTACTACAGGAAGCAGCAAGGTTAATCCAGCATCTGCCGCTAGCTGCCGAGAACTACAAGATTGCCTGGACATTGCTGTGTGAGAGTTATTCCAACAAATATTCGGCGGTCAACTATCATCTTAGAAATATCACAGAAATTGAGTACTCTCCAGAAAATCGTATGTACTCTTTTAAAAATATTCTCAACACACTGCGCACAGATTTAAATGCCCTCAAAAGTCTAGGCGTTACTGTAGATCATTGGGACATTTTGATCATATTTCTAATAGAATCAAAATTTGAAGAAAATGTATATATAGAATGGTCAAAAAGGATTAATAAGAGAAAATTACCCACTCTTATTAATCT
Source organism: Bactericera cockerelli (assembly GCA_024516035.1). Classification (NCBI taxonomy): domain Eukaryota; kingdom Metazoa; phylum Arthropoda; class Insecta; order Hemiptera; family Triozidae; genus Bactericera; species Bactericera cockerelli. The sequence goes on along the minus strand of CM044960.1, from coordinate 8,552,688 downwards.
ATACGATTTCCTGGAAGATATGATCATGATAAGTCAAATGAGTGAGTCTCGCGTCTCGTCCAAGAAAAAGATGACCTCACCTTCACATGTATCATTCTCTTCATGCTTGGTGTGTAAGAAAGGAAACCACAAACTTTATGAGTGTTTTGATTTCAAAAAGCAGACTATAAAAGAGCGAATTGCATTGGTTTCAAAACACAACTTGTGTTTTAACTGTTTGTCATCTAACCTTCATTCTGCTATTATGTGCACTTCAAAATCAGTGTGTAAAATATGTTCTAAAAAACATCATTCTCTCCTTCACCAGTTTTCTTCGCAAGTTCACCACGCCGGCACCACTGAAGATGATGAAAAAGATGTCACATCTACATGTTCTGCTGAGGAATTCGAGGAAGAGACAGCCACTGATTTCACGACGGTTTGTACCCACTTCGAAAGCAACATTAAACAGCAAGTACTGTTATCTACAGCTGTGGTAAGTGTAAAGGATGGTATTGGAAGCTTGAAACCTGTGCGAGTACTCCTTGACTCAGGATCCCAGAGTTGTTTTATTTCAGCAGATTGTGTAAAAAGATTAAAATTGGAGGTTAAAAAAGTAAAACCTATAAATATCAGTGGAATAGGTGGATCGAACCAATTCAAGGTAGATTCGATTTGTGAAGTAACAATCAGGTCCAGACTGGAAGACTTTAGAATTCCGATGAAAGCTGTAGTGGTTCCAAAAGTAACTAATAAATTACCCGCAGTTTCATTTGAAAAAACCAACTGGAATTACTTAAAGGAGTTCAAACTGAGTGACCCAAATTTCAATATTTCTAAAAATATCGACATAATTGTTGGCGCAGAATATTTTTTTACCATCCTAAAAAATGATAAAATAGAAGGTCCTAAAGGATACCCAAGTTTACAAAACTCAAAATTCGGATGGATTATATCGGGAAAAATTGAAAATGTTACAAACTCTGATATTTCTTGTTTACATGTGAACCTTGACTCTTCTTTGAAAAAATTCTGGGAGATCGAAGAGATTCCACAGATGAAACACCTGTCACAAGAAGAAAAAGACTGTGAAGAACACTTCGCCCAGCATGTAACCAGAGGAGAAGACGGGAAATACGTCGTACAGCTTCCTTTCGAATGTAGAAATCAGCAGTTGGGTAACACTAAAGCGAGAGCCATTGGAAGATTAAGAGCAGTTGAGAACGACTGGAAACAAAAGGAAGGTAAAAAACAACAAAATTTTGACTGTATGGAAGATTTTGATAAATTAGGTCATATGAGCAAAGTATCCGACCATATACTCGTAGATTGGCAGGAAAAATTACCACACACTATTTTCTCCCTCACCATGCTGTAATACGTGAGGCGAGTAGCACTACTCGTTTAAGAGTTGTATTTGATGGTTCGGCAAAATCCTCTTCTAGTTTATCAGTGAACGATACACTAATGGTCGGACCAGTACTTCAGGATAAGGAAGTATTAACAGAAGTACCTGATCCATCTCGAGATAAAATAATGAATTTAAAATTTGGAGATGAAAACTCATCAGTAAAAACGCTTGGTTTAAATTGGAATATAAATACGAAAAGTAGAGTAGCCCCATTAAAACAAATCTCTCTTCCCAGACTAGAACTTTGTGCAGCCGTGCTGCTAGCCAAGCTCATGTTTCAAGCACAAAAAAGTTGGAATGGGAACTTTGATTCTTGTCATGCAAGGACTGATTCTATGATTGTTTACGATTGGTTGCGTAAGGAACCCAGGACGTGGAAAACCTTCGTAGCGAATAAAGTATCTGAAATCCAAGAACTTTATAATCCAAATATTTGGTGTCATGTTTCATCAGAAGAAAATCCAGCAGACATCGTTTCAAGGGGTATACAAGCAAATTTATTACAAGACCATTTAAATTGGTGGAATGGTCCTTATTGGTTAAGAAATAATAGAAATAATGTAAATATCACGGATGTGATTGAGAAAAGAAAAGTAAAAAAAAAAAAATTGAAAAAGATATAGTCCAGA
>CM044960.1:8370826-8550569 GCA_024516035.1 Bactericera cockerelli | reverse complement strand
CGCAGCTCCTTAGCACCGGCCGCGCCTGTGCCTAAATAGAATTGACATAATATTTTTCATATTAAGTGATTGGTCTTCATCCACCCTATCCCCTGAGGTGATAACTATCTTTTTTGTTGTTGTTGTTGTTGTTGTTGTTGTTGTTGTTGTTGTTGTTGGCTGTATTTTGGTTCAGTTTTTATTATGAAATCGTGAACAACCTTACAACCATAGTTTTCAACTTTTATCGTAAGGTGTATGGGTCCACGTGTAATTTTAGTGTTTTTGACATGACGGTGTCAGTTGTCAAAATCACTCATGAAGAAATTAATCATACATACATCTTCCATCTCTTTCTCTCTCTCAGTTCCTTACTCTTCTTGTCTCGTCCTTATTAGAACTGGTTTCCTAGGAAGAAGTAAAAGAAATAGGAGAGGCAGAAGAGGAGATTAAATAAGACTTGAATCTTCCTTTCTTATCCTGATGATGTGGTGTTTTTTTTTATCTCGGCTTAAATACTGTCCCTACCAATCTGGTAACTCCACTATAGAATTAATGGTTTATCTGACATCAGTAGATCTATCGATGAGACCAGTAGGTTCGAGTCCCAAGTATGGCAAAGTTTTATGAAGGTGAGTTAGAGTCATAGTGACATCATGATTGTGATAAGCACTAATGAATATGAAAAGAAAAAAAAAGTTGGAAAAAAAAGTGTCGAAAATTATAGTAGATTTTTTTTCACTGTCCAACAAAATGTACCCTAGTTTGTCAGTAAAACATTCAAGTAATAAGGGGAAGGCATATGGAATAAACAGAAATCACTGTCAATACAGTACTATATACACTACAGTTATAATATAATATAATGTGTTTTATTATTTTTTATTGTATTTTTTCAATACAATACTCTGCTTATTCTACAAGAATGAGACAAAAGAGTGAATACTGTCTCGGTATATACGTGTCTAAAGTCATCTTAGAAGCCAATTAAAAATGGCTTCGGATGGGTCTTCTGTTTACAAAAAATAAATGAAAATAAAACAAATGATTTATTATTATTGTATAATGTCAATACCGTCGAGTTCCAGATGGGATAGACTTTAGAAAGCTCTGCTCGAGGCACGCCTACACTTGACTGTCCTGGGGAGAAGAGGGTCCCTGGGTCCCAGGTCTCATTGAACTCTTCCTCCTATTCTTCTAAAGTCATCCTAACATTACCATTTGTACCGGTGATCATCGTACGACTGCCTGTCTGTAAGACTTGCATTAGTAGTATACAGGATGAGCCGATCAAACCAACCGACTTGAACTGGTTTTATTGTAAGTTTTAAATATACAGTCGAACCTGGATATAAGAGAACATCAAGGGATGGTATTTTTTTTTCTTCTTATATGCAGATTTCTCGTATATAAACGTTATTTTCCCTTACAGAGAGGTAAATTGGACCTATTACATATTATTATCCGACCTGGTTGAAATTATCACTGCGACCTAATTTATTAGATCTGTGAACAGTTGATTCTATTTGGTTTTAACGTCCTGATTGAGATAGATAGTCAGGAGGGGGGTTTTAGCCTCAATTCGCTGGAAATCTTACCAGCTACCCACAATAACCTCACCCAGCCTCAATCGGACCTATATCGAGGGTAAATACCCACCAAGATTTCTCTAGATCCTGTATACGTGCATTGTACAATACGAAGTCTGAACTTTACTTATCTTTCTCCCGCCAAGATTTCTCTAGATCCTGTATACGTGCATTGTACAATATGAAGTCTGAACATTACTTATCTTTCTTTCTCCCGCCAAGATTTCTCTAGATCCTGTATACGTGCATTGTACAATATGAAGTCTGAACTTTACTTATCTTTCTCCCGCCAAGATTTCTCTAGATCCTGTATACGTGCATTGTACAATATGAAGTCTGAACTTTACTTATCTTTCTCCCGCCAAGATTTCTCTAGATCCTGTATACGTGCATTGTACAATATGAAGTCTGAACATTACTTATCTTTCTTTCTCCCGCCAAGATTTCTCTAGATCCTGTATACGTGCATTGTACAATATGAAGTCTGAACTTTACTTATCTTTCTCCCGCCAAGATTTCTCTAGATCCTGTATACGTGCATTGTACAATATGAAGTCTGAACTTTACTTATCTTTCTCCCGCCAAGATTTCTCTAGATCCTGTATACGTGCATTGTACAATAATTATGAAGTCTGAACTTTACTTATCTTTCTCCCGCCAAGATTTCTCTAGATCCTGTATACGTGCATTGTACAATACGAAGTCTGAACTTTACTTATCTTTTTTTCTCCCGCCAAGATTTCTCTAGATCCTGTATACGTGCATTGTACAATATGAAGTCTGAACTTTACTTATCTTTTTTTCTCCCGCCAAGATTTCTCTAGATCCTGTATACGTGCATTGTACAATAATTATGAAGTCTGAACTTTACTTATCTTTCTCCCGCCAAGATTTCTCTAGATCCTGTATACGTGCATTGTACAATACGAAGTCTGAACTTTACTTATCTTTTTTTCTCCCGCCAAGATTTCTCTAGATCCTGTATACGTGCTTTGTACAATATGAAGTCTGAACATTACTTATCTTTCTTCTCCCGCCAAGATTTCTCTAGATCCTGTATACGTGCATTGTACAATACGAAGTCTGAACATTACTTATCTTTCTTCTCCCGCCAAGATTTCTCTAGATCCTGTATACGTGCATTGTACAATATGAAGTCTGAACTTTACTTATATTTCTTTCTCCCGCCAAGATTTCTCTAGATCCTGTATACGTGCATTGTACAATATGAAGTCTGAACTTTACTTATATTTCTTTCTCCCGCCAAGATTTCTCTAGATCCTGTATACGTGCATTGTACAATATGAAGTCTGAACTTTATTTATCTTTCTCCCCCCAAGATTTCTCTAGATCCTGTATACGTGCATTGTACAATATGAAGTCTGAACTTTACTTATATTTCTTTCTCCCGCCAAGATTTCTCTAGATCCTGTATACGTGCATTGTACAATATGAAGTCTGAACTTTACTTATCTTTCTTTCTCCCGCCAAGATTTCTCTAGATCCTGTATACGTGCATTGTACAATATGAAGTCTGAACTTTACTTATCTTTCTCCCGCCAAGATTTCTCTAGATCCTGTATACGTGCATTGTACAATATGAAGTCTGAACTTTATTTATCTTTCTCCCCCCAAGATTTCTCTAGATCCTGTATACGTGCATTGTACAATATGAAGTCTGAACTTTACTTATCTTTCTCCCGCCAAGATTTCTCTAGATCCTGTATACGTGCATTGTACAATATGAAGTCTGAACTTTATTTATCTTTCTCCCCCCAAGATTTCTCTAGATCCTGTATACGTGCATTGTACAATATGAAGTCTGAACTTTATTTATCTTTCTCCCCCCAAGATTTCTCTAGATCCTGTATACGTGCATTGTACAATATGAAGTCTGAACTTTACTTATATTTCTTTCTCCCGCCAAGATTTCTCTAGATCCTGTATACATTGCATTGTACAATATGAAGTCTGAACTATACTTATCTTTCTTTCTCCCGCCAAGATTTCTCTAGATCCTGTATACGTGCATTGTACAATACGAAGTCTGAACTTTACTTATCATCCTCTCGCTGTGATTCTCAGTCCAGGTTCCAAGGTTTTCTCTCTTTCTCCTGAGCCAAACCCTGCCTGTGTGTGTGACGAGACACGATATTGAGTGTGCAATGTGTGTGTGTGCGTGTGTGTAAGAGTGTGTGTGCAATGTGTGTGTGTGTGTGTGTGTATGAGAGAGAGAGAGTGTGCAATGTATGTGTGTGTTTTTGTATTTTCCAAATATCCACCCATAGTTGCCTAATAGTTAAAAATTTGAGCACAAGAGACTTATCATTTAGTTTGAAAACTCACAAACCTGCTACTCACATTGACCTCACCCAGCCTGAGTGGGGCCGGGAAAAGCCAGCGTCACGAGAATTAGAATTTGAATGGTCACCCATCCAAGTCTTAACCTCGCTGGATGTCGCTTAACTTCGGTGTTCTGAAGGGAACCGGTGTATTCAACATGCCATCGACGCTGGCGGTTACAAGTTTGCGGTTCATCAGATACAATAAAGTATTCAAACCTGAACTTTTCAATATTCCGGATCCTTGCGGAAAGCATGACAACTATACAGTCGAACCGGGACAGGACTGGTGTAAGCAGAAAACCTGGGGAAAAGCTCTGTGGTCCTTAGAGAGGTTTCCTGCTTAAAAAAAAAAAAAAAAAAAAAAAATCAGCTTGAAACCTATTAGTAGGAAAATATTGTCGACCCCTTGAAATCCTGTTTATCAAGGTTCTACTAATGTTTTTAGTAGATCAAGTTTGAATAAATTCGATGATCAATCAACACAAATGGCTCGACCGACCTGTTGTATTGCACTGTTAAAGTGCTTAATGAGAAACAACACAAGTATGAAGAAAAAAAATTGTTCGTTTTTAAATGTAGTTGTGCCCTGGAACCGCTCTCGCATTTCTTCACCTTTTACATCCATGCCATTCTGGAAACGGAAAAACTCGGTCAGAAACAGAACAAAATCCAAATTTGTTAATAATTTAATAAATAAATAAAATGTTCAAAAAATGTTAAAAATTTACCGCTCCGACCGTAATTCGAACCCGCAACCTCCGCGTCATCAACAAATGCTCTTAAACTGAGCCACGGAGTCCGGCATGAAAAACTAGTACAAAAAAATCTGCCGGTAACAAAGTGCGGGGATTGAGCTAGTATCATTATATTTTATGCCAGTGTTTACATCAGTGTTGCTCTCCGGCCAGGGTGATCATTACACCTGGCTAAGAGGCAGTGCCTATCAAGATGGGGCGATGATTATGTGTTATCAGAGGAAGGTGAGCACACTGATAAGACGTCTGCTGGTCTGTTGCTGGCTGATAACGAGTGATAAGGATCTCTCTCGCTGATTTGACCAGTGTGGCCACTGTGTGAGGTTAATCCAATTAATTAATTTTATTACAATGTTTTTTTTTTCTTCGTCGCAATAAAGTGCTAAACGCTGTGTCCAAATATTAGGACGTTCGCGCCGATTGCCTTCTGTTAAATAATACGAGTATTATAAATTTTATTTCAATTAGGTAGATATTAATCATTAATTAGGTTAATTAATTAAATTGCTTGGGGTTTTCAAGTACCTACCTTATTTTTTTGACATCATGTTTTTTTTTTATGTATTTTCTTCCTGTTGCCTCGACACGGGGACAGTCTTTCTTTGTGGTTCCATTCTTTCCCCGAGTAACACACGGGTAGTACGGGTACTCGGAAATAGTAAACATAAAGTATTAGGGAAAAGTAAATTGAGTCACAATCGAAAACAAGATGATTAAAAAAATTGAATTTTCATTATCTTTGAAAAGGTATGACGCAAATCAATTTGTTATCAAATACTGTTGCACTCACGCACGGAAACAGTCATAATTTTGCACAGACTATCTAGATTTTAGTTTGCAAAAATGAGAGTGTGAACGTTCTCCTCATTCACTTTGCCTTTACCCAAACCTACTTAGGGTTGGCATTGACCAACCTCTTCCTCGTGGTTGAGGTTGGTTGGTTCTGCTAGTCCCACTTTTAATTTATTTTGGCAAGATTATAAGTATAAAAACTTGAAACTCTTTTATAAATGTTGCCATTTTATTTCCAATAGTCAAAGTGTTTACAAAAAGTAATGACACTGCCACTGCACCCAATGGTTGACAGTAAATAATTCATTAAAAAAAAAAAAAAAAAAATTGAATTTACTCATTCATTTTCATTATCAGGTCCGTATCTTGGCACCTATTGATACAGAAGCTGAAAGCTGTTATCGATAGGTTCAACATCTACATTTGCATGCTGAAAGTTCACCCAGGTCAAAGTCATGAGGTCAATATATCTGTTGATCTTGGACTCTGTGCTCGATTGACCTCGTTCAGAAGGTGCCAGTGGCTAAATCGTAATCATCAGGTGGGCTGGGCCATTTTCAAACCAATAGGAACGGTTTCAGTACGAATAATCTTCGCCTATATCGACCATATCCGGTTCTTAAGTTATCTACGCAAATACGTTTATACTTTACTGCCATCAAATTACAAACATAATTACTACGTACCTCTGATAGAATATTTCATATTTAGAGTTTTCACACCACATAATCTTATCCTGGGCATATCAAAAGTAGGATTTCTTGGTTTTATTTATGTAGCTCCACCAGAGTGGCACAGTTCATACTTGCTAAACGGCAGTTCTTATTCTTCAAATGGCTGAAGTTCATATAAATACTATCCACACTCGACATATCAAGCTTACACATATACAATTATACACACACATACTATTTATAGTTCTACCACTTCTGATTTCTGATCTGCGTTTGTCGAGATATTTTGTGGGCCGCGCCAGTCGGCTCAAGTCAATACTTATTACTAATTTGAGTGGTCATAATTAATTGCATATACATAGGTACAAACATATTCTATAGAGACAGACACCTTCCTTGACATAGTGTGTATATGTTGTGTATCGATCATATTGAATATACAACATATAGAATGTTTTTTAAACTCAATCAATCCAAGAATTGCAAGACAGGTATAGTCCCATTTTGCCAACAATGTAGACTGTGTCAAATGATAAGAAGATAACTTCCACCACGAATTGTGTCCATATTTCCTGTCATCCCTTCGAAAGTTGTGTTCAATACACGTTTAAAAGTATCTCTGTCAGTATTCATAGCGAAGAAAACTTTTTCCCGAGTTTTCGACCACGCGTGCAGCCTTGGTATGAAAGTTCTTTATGATTTACATCTTCTGTAGCAAGCAATAATATGCAAGTCCTTCTGTTGCTGTAATGGGATTTTGTGTTTTTGAGTTGTCAGCATAAGTGAAGCAATTGAACTTTCTATGGGAAAGTGCACACACAATGCAGAAAGAGCCAATTTCTGCATTAAAAAAAAAAAAAAAAAAAAAAAAAAAAAAAAATTAACGTAGTTACTCATGACATTTTCAATTTATTTACTCTTTTTTGAACTTTGTGTTGAGGCGGAAGCAAATTGAATAATTAAAAAAAATCCTTAAATAAGTTCTTCCGCCACAATACCATTTTTTGTCCAAACTTAATTCTGTTTCAAATTTGGCCTTAAGTTATGGAAACACTTGCGCCTCAAAACCTCTCCATCATGAACACAAGAGAAAGAAAGAGAGAAATGCAATAATGCATTGAGTGCAAAGAGAAAGACAGAGAGAGAAATACACGAGAGTGCACAGCATGACAAGACGAGAAACCTCAGCTGAACTTGATCCTCAGATTATAAGCTCAGTGAACCAATCAGCTAGTCCGGGCTCATGTCAGGTATCCTATCCATCTCCTAGTTGAATACCCGTGTGGTGCCCGGGAATAGACCCAAGGATTGAAAGAGCAAAAAAGCTATAAGGCCTAATGATAGTCCCATATCCAAACATTAATGAAAATATTGATGAATTAGACAGATGCAGAACGAGATTTGAAATGAAGGCGTTGAAATATGTAGTTTTTATTGTCCTAAAATGACAAGGGCTGACCATCAAAATTGAATGTAGATTATCTTGTTAACAAAAACAAATAGTGCGATTTCAATTTGGCAACAATAAAGATCGAGGAAATGTTTGGTTATGAGACCTGGAAAAGGAGACTTCTAATCTAAGGTACATTGTACATAATATAATATGGAAACGTTATTAAATTTCCGAAAGGAAATGCTGGGAGACTTCTGAAGTATATGGAACCTTTATTGAATATCCTATCAATCCCTTCAATCCAAACGTCATATTAGCATTCAGCAAACAGCATGATTTAATGATATGTAACAATAATTGTAACTAAACCGAATTCAATTTTCAAATGAGTAAATACATAAATGATAGATGCTCAATTTCAAATATTATATGACCAATGAATTAGGTATCAAACAAAACGCCTGCATTGAATTTTTGCGAAGGAAATATCAAGTAGAACTGAAAACTTCATAAAACTCAATCGTAACATATTTATTGGAAACGCTATAAAATGAGCACGATAACGCCACGGTTGATGGAAATGTGCAAGAGATAAAAGATTCAAAGAGTGAAAAAATCCAATAACGTAATGAAATTTTAAATGTTTTTACCCCGCTGCAAAGAGATATCATCGGCATCCCCACTCCCAATGCTCCTATTATCATTTTGTTCATTGAGATAATCTCTTTCTCCTTATGGGTCTACACGTCCCTTCCTTCTTTCAATCTGTCAAACCGTTATTTTCAATTTCTCTGGGTATTTTCATCATCTCCCTGTGTGGTGTGGGGCAATATGCAAGATTAATTGTTTTCCCTCTACACTTTTCATTTCATCTCGATTGTCTTCGTCTGCTTCGGATATCATTTCCATTTTGTTATTTATCTCTTGTTCCGTGTCGGGCATGGAGAGATGTCACTGTCCAACGTTTAATTATGCGAAATGAATTTAATATTTCGTTGAAAATCTTATCTCTTTCAATGTTTTAACAAGGTTTGAGTCCATGAGATTAAACACACCGTACAATGTTTTCTTCTCTGTTTTGCTGTTTCAATGTTTCATACTAACAATGTACATGATTGAACACAACGTTATATGAATGAATTCTCTTGTATTACTTCATTTTATTTTTACGAGGTCATATCTAACTACCCTTTTAGATTGTATAATTCGATTATTATTTTATCTGATCATTTGGACTATATCTACAAAAGATATCACGTATTGGACTTTTTAAAGCCATAATTTGACTATTTGTCATCAATGAATGTACATTGTACATCAATTACTCAATTTTCGGTTCTGACTGATCATGATATTTTGTTATATTATGTACATAACTACATACCCAATATTTCCTTTCACCCCCGACCATACCAAGAAGCCCAATACACCATACAAATATTTGTTCATACCGTTCTGGTTTTACTTTTTTATTGAGCTATTTTTTTATCCCAAAATAATGATTATTAGGTAACTGGAACAATTTTGCAACTTGATTGATATGATAGACGAATTTCAAGTATCTTGCTGAAAATTGAGTGTTTGTACTCATTTCGTAACGTTGTGGTTAGTATTATTGGTTTCAACAAAATTTGACCATCCAGAGAATAACTGAAGAGTTTGGAACCTATTTTTCGATTTGTTTATGATGATTCTGAAGCTATTATGAAACGACGATACTCTTATATCTGTATTAGGTTCTTATTTGCTTTGCCAAAAATCAATATTACATACACGTTTGGTGCTGTACACAATATTCAAATCAATGCAAGTTATCTGTTTTGATATTCCAAATGTATTTGTATGTCAGAGTCATATATATGCAATAGTGTATTAAGTTGTTATTGGTTCAGATCATATCAGCGAAAGTTTAAATCGAAAAGCGCTGCCCTAGATTTGAAAGGCTTGAACGAGAACTATGTACGTAGTATTACAACAAGAGTTGAAATACAATGTAAATGTAAAATTATAACATGAATTATTAGAAAATAAAATGAAAGAGGTATTGTAAGTTTCAAAAGAACAATAAACCACTCAGGAGAAGAGGACACTGGTCTCTGCTTTAGCATGTCAGAACACTTCTCTAGAATGGTTAGACGTCCGAACAGTACTATTTTTATCTGTGTTGCCTCATGTTTTGTATTGACTTTTACAAAAGAGAAGAGAAAATAAGCGAGACCTAATGATGCCTCCATTCAACAATCCAAAGAAAATAAAAAAAAGTTTGAAGACCCATCTCATTATCCCAGAGAAAAAGTAGTATTCGAGTAGTAAAAAAACGTAAGAAAAAAGATAAAAATCAGAACTAAACCTAAATGGTAAAACATAAGGACTATATAGTTGGTAAGCTTTGTGGTTTCTGTGCAAGGCGTAGCAGTAGATATCATAAAGCACAAAGTTTACTCACAGCATTGGTAATGTTTCCACTATCGGTATTGGGAAACAAAATAATATGAAAAACTCAACGTCAAACTTACTGATGATATTACCTATTCCTTGCACGCTGATCTTATCCATCAACTAGCGTTATTCGCAAAGAACATGAAACCAGGACAACAGAAGCTTCACCAGAAGTACCTACCTCAACAGCTTCTTTTCGCTGTCAGCATGAAAAGGTTAAACAATATCAAAAGTCAAGAGATCAACAAAAACAAATAGATTTCACCACAAACATAATCTGAACAAATTGGTCATTTTAGATGGAACGAAAAGATGTAATACCACAGCTTCCTTATATTCCGTTAGGTTAGGTAGTCACATATTCAAATTGAATCTTATTCTTGTGTATGATGAAGGAGGATTGCTAGTCTTTGTTGATGCAATCGACAAAGCTTGGACTGAGTATCTGATTGTTTGAACCTCAGATGGTCGGGTCCATACTAGTATGCAAATAATCTAATTATTTATAAGATAGTGGTGTACTTCTGAACAATCTAAAACTTGAAATAATCGTCCGTTATGCTAGTTCTATTTGCAGTGTAGTCAATGCTATTGACCGCATTGGTGCGAGAGGAAACAGTAAAAAGAAAGAAGACCAAAAATAAAAGGAATAAATAACAACAACACGAAAAAAGTAGACTTTAAAAATGTTCCAATATTGTAATAGTCATGATTGTAGGGCACACGATTTCGAAGAAGAAGAAGAAAAATCAGTGGCCAACTGGTTTGTAGTATTGAAGACAAGACTTGGCAACGTTCCAACCAAATCAGTGTCTGGCAACAATGTTCCGACTCTACTATGTCTTTTGAAACAGGTTTGGTTGGCCTGTGTAGCTCTTATATTTTGTTTGTTCTATCTCACAACTTGCAGGCAGATTGTCCTGATCATGAATCATCAAGTTCTTGAGAGGGAACTCCATAGTCCATCATGCTCTTCTTCACACTGAATACTGAAACAAATTGAAATTATCAATATCATAAATATCTTCTTTAATAGTCCTAACCAGGCAAAAGTTCCCAACTATGGCCATCGTAAATGTCATATATTTATTATCTTGTTTCTTGTGTGAATTCCTTTTAACTTGCCAAATTATAAATGTACGTTTTGTTTTATTTATTTACACTGACAGGTGACAGTAGATATCATCATACAGTCACCCCATAGTTCTCATAAAGAACAACTTTGATATTTTTGTTTTCAAAATCTCTTCATTATCCATTTAAATCATTATACAGGATCAGCACTGTTCTTTGTTTCTATATTTTTGTATACATAATGGAATATGTCTTTTTTTCATTAAATTAGTATTGGTACCTATAGTAATTTTCCATCATTGCTTTTTGGATTGTTTATTTATTTGGTATGAATAATGTATGTACTTTACGAACTAAATTAATCTCCCAATTTCTTTTGCTTTCAGGTAAGTAATCCTGGTCAATCTCATATCAGCTATTAAAATAATACGGTGCTTTGCCTGGTACTGGTAAGTTTTTCATTTCTCGCAGTTTCACTGTTTGGAAGTTCCTTTTTGATGCACATGTCATCGTCTACTGGATACTCGGATATCTAGATGAGTAGGAAATTTTGTACCCCATACAATTCTAATAACGCTCTTGGGGGTCAATTATTACAAGTATTTTGTAATTTACTAAATTTACTCACACGACTATTTTTTGATACCCCTGATTTTCATGAGTTTCGTATGTATGTTTTTGTTACTAGACACTTCTAACCTGACATCTTTTGAATAACCATATTCTGTCTTTTGAGAAATTTGGAATCCTCTATACTTAAGTTTAAAGGGGTTATATACGTTTATTGATCCGTATTACAAGTGATTTCTTCCCGTTGTAGTTTTCAATGGGTTCAATAAATTCAATAATATCTCGTCTGGAGGAAACACGTTGTGTACAAGTAGCAACTCGAGATGTACCTATTGGAACTATTGTATTTGTCTTGTTGAATGGTAACAGCTTGCTACTTGCAAACTCACATCCATGCTGCAAATCTTAAATACGGCGTGGTGATTTATTGCAAAAAGCAAAACCTGAAAACTTCCATCCTCTTATGTCTGTTCCCATGTTCAATGCATTCAATAAATCTACCTTATTATCAACAAGTTCTTTTATTTATTATTACACCTGCTGGTCTTCTTGTCATCTCAGTGGTGTGGGTACCAATAGTATTTCAAAAGTCTAGGCAGGATCTTTTGAAAAAGGCTGAGCAATGAGCGTTGCCTATGCTCAGTGTTCTTTTATATAGATAATCATCCAGATTCAATACTAGTTTTTCGCTTATTGCCTACAGCCTCAGATAAACATAAAAAATATGAGAAACAGAATCCATCTTTATCAGTGTCAGTCAGTGTTCTGATCCTCTTTGTCACAATGCTTTAGACTTCTGCACTGTTTCTGATTTAGCATTTGAATTTGTGAGTATAATATTTCTACATGTGTAGCAGTGAATCCATTTCTCTATATTATTATCTCATTCATTGTTCTCCATTTGGTTTCATACGGTTCTCGCACTGTTATGATACAATACCTCTATTTGTGATTTTAATATGGTGTTTAAACCCCTTTTTTTCCAATTTGTTCATATTGTGGATTTGTCACTGTCACACCACTCGCTACATCACGCCTGGAGTTCATGAGATCCAAAATTATCAGTCCATATTTGGGAAGCTTGTCATTCAAGTGGCATGAATACTCAACTGTGACCTTTGTGTCGGAACGTGTGTTGGATTTTTTTTAGCCGTCCTTTTTCAATTTTAGAAGCCTGATGAAATCTGCCTACTGATTCATTATTTATTTCTCAACATGATTTATAATTGTTATTTCTGTTTCAATATTTGCTTTGACTCTCATAGAAGGAATTACTGGAATCTGTACCAGATGATAGACACAATATGATGAATTACATCTGCTGTCGGTTTCCAAGAATCGGTCTAGTTATCTTGTTAGTATGTTGACTATGTTGGGGACATTCTTCCGAGCAAGTCGCGTTCTCTCCAATTCATCCGCAACATTACTTACGGTCATTTTACACATGTGTTATTGTTTTCCTTTTGAAAAAAAATTCTTTCTTACTCTCTCGGTTTTAATTATTGTCTTTTGTTTTTTGCCGACAAGCTTCAATTTACAGCAAGAAGAAATTGGCTCTCGAGATCTATAGTGAGTGTTTTTTTCCCCTGTTGTAATCATGTTGATATGAAATGTTTCTCCGTGTCTCGGCCGAAGAATGCATGTCTCGGTATGGTTGTTAATGAAACGAGTTCTCCATTCAAAGCATTTGAAACTTTTGCGCTCAACAACTAAATTGTTGTGTGAAGCGAGCGAATTTCTCACAGCCATGATGATGGTCAGATTATCTGACCTGACTTTCTTTGTCAGGCACTTGTGTTGCATTTTTCAGTTGTCAGATATTTGTTTTGGACTTTGATATTTCATACACAGTTATCAGATATTCGTGTGGTAACGTTAGATGACGGAAGATGTCTAGTTCAGGATATCCTGATCGTGCATTGAGACCACTGAGTTGTGTCTTGTAAACTTAAAGATTCGAGAAATATGCATGTCCTTCATATTATTATAATCTACTAGACGGATTACAATTACCGTATGCAGTTGACCTACATTACTCAAGAAGGAGTAGCTTTGCTAATCTGTTGGTGCAATGGCTTCCTGTCTTTAGCATAACTTCTTACTTTTACATGAAAGGTTTTCACTTGCTCATTGTACTGAGCCAATTTAGACAAGTATAGTCGTCCAAGACTGTTGACCATTGTGTACTATTAACTTACTTGACTCATGTCCTGTAAATGCAAGGGTCACGTGTGTATAGTGATGTACCGCGGGGTAAATACCCGCGGGAAGGTAAATAAAAATCGGGTATTTACCCCAGGGGTCGGGTAAATTCCCCAAGTCTTGCGTTTTCGAATATTCCTGCCCAAATAAAGTTTTTCTGACTTGAGCTCTATAAAATTTCAAGTGGTGGGTAGGAAGCACCTACTTTTTATTATTTGTGATTTAATTTCAATTTAAAAAATAAAAGTTTTCTGTTTCTGAATGTGGTTCTTTACGTTTCCTGTGATATGTTTATTTGTTTGAGTAATTTTTCATTGGCAGTTCAGCGTGGTAATGCCTCGAGCCTGGTAGGCACCATGTGTCGGGATAAGAATGACGACATGTTTGTTGTATGAAATATTAAATATTGAGCAAATTAATGGCTTATAAAAAAAATATTAAAATAGAATATGATGGGATAGAAGAAATACAGCTATCCCGAGAACGATTATTTTGCTCCAGACGGAAATCAAACCCACGACCCAGAGGGAACTACAGTCAAACCTGGATATAAGAGAACTGGATTCAACGGAAATCTAGTCATTTGAGAATGATTTCCAGGCGCTATTTACCTCTCTATTGGGGAAAATAACCTCTTTATAAGAGAAACCTGGATATAAGAGAAAGAACTTCCGGTCCCTTCAGTTCTCTTATATTCAGGTTCAGTCTGTCTCGGTAGCTCAGTGGTAAAGGCGGCACTCTGTGAATCCAGAGGTCGTGGGTTCAAGACCCAGCTGGGACATGACAAGTTTTCCTCCCATATGGGATTTGTACCATATAATAATAGGTCTTGGGCTTACTGCTGGAATAATGGGACTTCATAGTCCTAATCGGGCAGTATAAATAAGACGATATTGTTGTATAGTATTTCTTTGACTTGATTTTCATCACCGTCGAGCTCTTTGATTTGTGTGTCATCAGCATCAGATAGGTTCTCTTCATCCTCTCACTTTTAACATTACATGAACGCGAACCTTACTACTCCTGCCGGAGTAACGTAATACTATGATGTGTGTGTTTGTTCGTGTGCAATAATTATCGTAGCGTAAAGCTCATGCACGTTGTTGCACACAAATCGCACAATAACTAGGCATCTAGTTGTGAGGAGAATATAGTTCAAGGTTGTGTGCACTGGCTGTCCCTATAATTTCGCACGTCTCGGTAGACTGGAACACCCAGTGCAGACAAGGATAAGACTGATAGTGAAAACGACTTGATTCTGACCAAGGGCCGAATGATGAGCACTTAGATTTAGGGCGACATTAATAGACGTTTTTGTAATACCTCTGTGGCGCTAAGTCACGAATTGCGTACTGTGTAAGATAGGGAAAACCGACACTTAGCGAGGACTTAGTTATTGATGTTGTCTATTAATTCCGTCCTTAATCTTAAAGCCGTATTTATGAAAAGAAAACACCGTCCGACCAATGTCTCAAGTATGGTCTTTACCTCGTTCTTACCTCGTTGAACGTATGTCTCTTTCCATTCAACGGGGTAATACTGCGAGTGTGATGGGAACTCTCCCATTTTCAAGTACATTAGGGGAGATATTTTATCTGTAGTTAAATAAAACTAAATAAAATTCGCACTAGCGGTTCTTGGTGATAAGAGAGTATGCAATAATGAAAATATTTTATGAATGCTTAAGTATGATTTCCTTTAATATTATTGGCCAATACCCTGCTTGTTCTCAGCCAAAATACGCTGTTGATAAATCCGGGTGTTAGTGGACACTTTCCTCTAACACGTCCTCTACTACGGTTGGTTGAAAATCCCAGTAGAGGCCGTGTTAAGAAAAGAGTCCACTAAGATTAAATTTAACTTTGCTTCATAATTCGGACCTGAATTGCTCTGAGCCTCTCGTTTTCGGGTTCGCAATCCGCCAGGGTTAAATAGTATTAATAATAATTATACTTTAGTGGAAGGTAACCACCAGGCGAGGTTAATGCTCAAAGCATTTCCTTCCACCTCGGAGTCTTATTATTATGTGGTCACAAACTCAAATTAATGAGGAAAAATTCATGCACTGGGTGGGACTAGCGCGTTAACCACATGACTACGAGTGCACAATATTTTGAACGAAAGGATAGAATTTCAAGACTTTTTTGGTCTTAGTCACATATTACAACGTGCTTTGTCTGAAGATGTCATTAAATTATAGATTTTCATCACACTTGCTACCCATTTTAATTTCAACGGTAATGAAACACCTACTATTAGTCATCCATTTGATGGATCACAGTTGATGTTCGTATAGATGAACTCACCTTTACCTTTCCGTAGAAATATAGACAGGAAGTCTATTAATTCGCACTTAATCCAGCAAGCCATTATTCTGTGACCTTTCCTTTGCTGTCTTGTGGTATAGTTCTTGAAGATTTTGAACCTGTAACATGCGGTTAGATTCTCAGCAATTTCAGCTATTGTTGTTACAACAGTTCCTGAAAACTTGTTCCCTTTCGAGTACAATATAACATGATGTTTTTGATGGAACATGAGTGTTTCACTGTACAAAGCATTAACATTATTGATATCTAAAACCTCTAAATTATGTATGTCAGTAGTTGAATTTGAACATCATTTCTTTTTGATTATTGAGATCATTCATAATTTAATATTATTTAACGCTATCACAATGTAGTACAAATGCTCTTCATGCAAGCAATTCACCATATCCCCTTTTGTGGTAATGTTTCTCTCCTTCTTGACCACAAAAGATTTCAACGACCCAAGTGATCCATGATGGGGCTGAGTGTACCATTGCAGAACCTTTTCAGTGTTCTCAGTATTTTGGATCAATTTTATGGGAAAATATGAATATTGTGTTTGTTATTTGAGTATGTACTTTCAAATTGTTCCTCTTTTCTTTTAAATTAGACACTTAAGTGCAAATTTATGGTTTTTCGTGTAGCTACAACTTCATCCTAGCATTCTTCAAGACTTCCTGTTCGTAGTTATTGCTTTCTTCGGTGTCTAGATGAAACCTTTGCTGATGATTCTTCATAAATTCACATCATCTGGAAGACGAAATAAGAGGTACGAAGAAATTAATACTGCGAAAACTCCTGAAGAGTAGAATCTGGTGTGGACATGTGTTATATTTTAACATCGAATCCCACCCAGAGCATAAATTTTTCCTCATTGATTTGAGTTTGTGACCACATAACAATAAGACTCTGACGGTTGGGTGGTAGAGAATTCTTTGAGCATCAACCTCGTCTGGTGGTTACCTTCCACTAAAGAGTGTTCTTATTATTATCATAATATTAAAGTCAACATTTAATTTTACATAAAAATTTATGTCCCTCATGAATCATACCAGCACTGAAAAGTGTCAACAGACTTATATGTCCGCCTAATTTCCTCTCTGACAAGAGTTTTATTTTTTGCCCCCTTATTTTTTTTTCATGTAATATAACATAATAGTGTGTTTTGTTTTAATTCGGTTGGGTATTATTATTTTTAACGGAGGAAAATCTCTTCAGTATTTCATCAAGTCTAAAGGATATGTGGGATTCACCGACGGGGATGGAGTTTCGCCCGTCTCAGAGGGCACCATTTCTGTCGACACGATCGTCTGTCTATAAAACCTGCCCGCCCGCCGGAACAATGGCGGTATTTCATCAGCTGTGTGTGTGTGTGTGTGCTCTGTTTGGCGAGCGTGATCCCCGGATTAAGGAATGCCTTATCACGCATTATTGGTATGTTGAAAGTTGCCAAGTAGCTTACAAGGTAGCCAAGTTAGAGCAAAAGATTAGAACGTATATTTCCATCACGAGTCTGTGAACTCGAAAGGAGTACCACTATCGCGCTCGAGAAATGGATCGTACGAATTACACATATGAAATGAACTTTCGTAACCACTAATGCTACCATGTTAAGACTCTTAATCCGAGAGCTTATGCGAGGAAAAGGTTGCTCGCTTGATGGTTCAGCTTTATCGAAAATCTCTTCAGAACTTCCTCACTTGCAGAATTTGCGATTTCAGATGTGTGGAAGAAATATTTAGAGTATATTCACTATATTCAGCTCTTTTGCTTCCTAGAATATGGAAGTAGGAGTGCCAGTACCAAACAACGTTTCCCATTGGAAACTGGTTGTCCAGTACCGACTTAAAGTAGGTTTCGGGAAAAGGCAAAGTGAAAGAAGTAGGAAGAAGAATTACTGTCAGATTTTTTTTGCTCTCTAGAATTTGTATCATGGTCGGTACATGGTCCTTATATTATTCTTAGTAGTTAGTAGGCGACTACAACGAGGGCCCTGGCCTATACCCTGGACCCCAGACCTTGGTACCTACAGCTTGATATAGACAATTTTATTTTTGGGACTCCGTTGTGGCCGCTTACATTCAATAGCATGGTTCCCTTGGTGAAGTCTTCGATTTAAAGTTGATATTATTTGTATTTGTAAAGTAGTCACTGTGGCAGAGCGAGTTAGCGCGCTAGGCATTGCACACATGGTGACCTGGGTTCGATTCCCAGCGGGGGAGGATTTTTTCTGCTCTGTACTTGGATGTTCGGGGTCCACTCATACCTCGTGAGGAAAAATGAGTAGTTACTTGTATGAGTAACGACCAGTGGCGGCATTACCAGAGTAAAAAGAAATTAATGTAGTAGAATAATTCGAAATGTAAAGGAGGCTCTTAGTAATGCTGCGCTACCCACAAAAATTGTGAAGAGGCCTTGTGCTTCACCACAAAGAAATTCGTACATACATACATTTGTATTTGTAAAATAAACTTCCATTTGTAAAATCTTCAATAGCATGGTTATATTATTTTAAGTGGTACTATCTCTCAGGGTATAAGCCTCCGTTGAGTCCGTTGTGTCCGCGCCCTTAGTCAAGTAGCGTGGTGGTGATGCCTCATAGCATGGCTTTGATTACCATTTGTCACTCTTATCACATGCATACGAGACACTCGAGATCAGAGAGCAAAACCAGTGGAACATTCAATCGACTAAACAATGATGTGGCGTACACCACGAGCAGCTAATAGTACACCTAATGGCCCTTCCATAAGTCGAGTAGCGTGGTCTCCAGCATGACTAATGCCAGCGATACCCAACAGTATGGCTAGTGGCTACTACGCTGGTCTGGCTTTGGCATGGATACAAAGAGACCTGCAGGGAAGGTGGGGGAAGCCTGGGTCTCTCGGTATAGTCAGCACGCTTGGTTTTTCGCCCGGAGAGTGGAAGCACCACCGTTACAGGCGTGGTTCGTCTCCTCGGCTGCAGACCAGTTGTGAGGATGTAAATTTAATTATTTACCAGATATGGCTCCTCCTCTGATCTCTGTTCTTTTTGTTCTCTAAATTCTTTCTCTCTCATGTTCTCTAAACTCTCGGATCCTCTCTCTCCCTCGTATAGTAAAGCTGGGCTGCTCTCATG
Organism: Bactericera cockerelli; assembly: GCA_024516035.1. Taxonomy (NCBI): domain Eukaryota; kingdom Metazoa; phylum Arthropoda; class Insecta; order Hemiptera; family Triozidae; genus Bactericera; species Bactericera cockerelli. The sequence goes on along the minus strand of CM044960.1, from coordinate 8,531,331 downwards.
CTTCATCACGCATTATCCCTCTTTTTTGTTCTCTATAAACTCTCTATCTCTCTTTATGTTCTCTAAGCTCTCGGATCCTCTCTCTCTCTCGTATAGTAAAGCTGGACTGCTCTCATGCTGCATGATGGGTTCAGTTCCTGTGCTACAGTTTGTAGGGATTATAAGAGAGAGATGCGTGACCCTGATTTGGACCAGTCAGGTGTTCTAAGGACCGAATTATAAAACATTACCGGATTGTATAAATGATATTCGATGTTATTATTATTATTAGAAGGACAAAATAAAAACGAATAAATTACAAAATGGATGGTCACAAACTCAAATTCATGGAGTAAAATACATGCACTGGATGGGATTCGAACCAACGCTACCAGGATTAGTAGACAAGCGCGTTAACCACTTGACTACCAGTACATATACGACTCTTTACGTATAAATCGAGCCATACATAACTGTAATAATATATAGTCAAGAATATATCATGTATTAGATCGTATTAGATTATTAGTCCTTTGACCGCACTGGCGCTTGTAATCTAATTTAATTTATTACTTGTATATGTATTTGATTTATATCTTTTTTACTTTGACTCCCGCTTCTCTCTTTCCTCTCCCCTCCCTCTCCCTCTCCCTCTCCCTCTCCCCTCTCCCTCTCCCCTCCCTCCCTCTCCCTCTCCTCCCTCTCCCTCTCCCTCTCCCTCTCCCTCCCCTCTCTCCCTCCTCCCCTCCTCTCCCTCCTCTCCCTCCCTCTCCCTCTCCCTCCTCTCCCCCTCTCCCTCTCCCTCTCCCTCTCCCTCTCCCTCTCCCTCTCCCTCTCCCTCTCCCCTCCTCCCCTCTCCCTCTCTCTCCCTCTCCCTCTCCCTCTCCCCTCCCCTCTCCCTCTCCCTCTCCTCTCCCTCTCCCTCTCCCTCTCCCTCTCCCTCTCCCTCTCCCTCTCCCTCTCCCTCTCCCTCTCCCCTCCTCCCTCTCCCTCTCCCTCTCCCTCTCCCTCTCCCTCTCCCTCTCCCTCTCCCCTCTCCTCTCCCTCTCCCTCTCCCTCTCCCTCTCCTCCCCTCTCCCTCTCCCTCTCCCCTCCCTCCCCTCTCCCTCTCCCTCTCCCTCTCCCTCCCCTCTCCCTCTCCCTCTCCCTCTCCCTCTCCCTCTCCCTCTCCCTCTCCCTCTCCCTCTCCCTCTCCCCTCCCTCTCCCTCTCCCTCTCCCTCTCCCTCTCCCTCTCCCTCTCCCTCTCCCTCTCCCTCTCCCTCTCCCTCTCCTCTCCCTCTCCCTCTCCCTCTCCCTCTCCCTCTCCTCTCCCTCTCCCCTCTCCCTCTCCCTCTCCCTCTCCCCTCCCTCTCCCTCTCCCTCTCCCTCTCCCTCTCCCTCTCCCCTCTCCCTCTCCCTCTCCCTCTCCCTCTCCTCTCCCTCTCCTCTCCTCCTCTCCTCTCCTCTCTCCCTCTCCCTCTCTCCTCTCCCTCCCTCTCTCTCTCCCTCCCTCTCTCTCTCTCTCCTCTCTCCCTCTCCCTCCCTCTCTCTCTCCCCTCTCTCTCTCTCTCTCTCCCTCTCTCTCTCCTCCCTCTCTCTCTCCCTCCCTCTCTCTCTCCTCCCTCTCCCTCTCCCCTCTCCCTCTCTCTTCTCTCTCTCTCCCTCCCTCCATACATACATAACTGTAATAATATCTAGTCAAGAATATATCATGCTGGTTTCCTCATACATAAATTAAATTAGTGATCGTATTAGATTATTAGTCCTTTGACCGCACTGGCGCTTGTAATCTAATTTAATTTATTACTTGTATGTATAATATATGTATTTGATTTATATCTTTATTACTTCGACTCCCGTTTCTCTCTCTCACTCTCTCCTCTCTCTCTCTCTCTCCTCTCTCTCTCCCCTCTCTCTCTCTCTCTTTCTCCCTCTCTCCCTTCCTCTCTCCCTCTCCCTTCCTCTCTCCCTCTCCCTTCCTCTCTCCCTCTCCCTTCCTCCCTCTCTCTCTCTCCCCCCCTCTCTCTCCTCCCTCCCTCCTCTCTCCTCTCACTCTCTCCCTCTCTCTCTCTCTCTCCTCTCTCTCTCTCTCTCTCTCTCTCTCTCCCTCCCTACCTCCCTCCCTATTTTTTTTTCTCCATATTTGGAACTCGAACCATCGTCCTCTAGGTTACGGAGCACTCCCTATAGTATGTCGAAATCTATACTCAAGATCTAATACCATTAGAGTTTATATTCCCACAATCAAAGTTTATAAGTCAAGATTATCTGCATATTTGTTGCATATTGCATTGGTTATCTCTCTTAAGTGCTCTCTTGTAGAGTAATTCGATTTTCTTACAAGAAAAAAGAGATAATCCTAGAAAAAATTGTATTTTTTATGGCTGAATGTTAAAGATTTATATTGATTTTTTTCCTTAGTACACGTACCTCTACTTACGAGTTCTAGCACAAAATATGTAGAAAATCTAGACTAACAATCTCTAGGAAAGATTTCATAGTTTGTCATAAATTGAACCAAACATCTCATATCTCCGACTCTAAACAAACATCATATAAAAACTCATAAAATACCCAATTATTTAAAACATTAACTCTTTTTTTTAAGTCCTAATAAAAAGTAGAGAGTTAATATTTGAAATAAATAACGTAATAAATTTCATATAAATTCTAATCGGTTCAAGATATCTCTGGTGCTCCTTACCGCAACATTTCCAATGTGTTTTTATGTGTGTACACTACACGCTACACATTCGTTCTTTTTTTTTTATAGGATTTGAAAAGAAAAAAGCACACAGGAAACAGCATTCTGTGTGGAATTGCTCGTCGCTGGACATAAAACTGAAACACTTGTAATTAAAACGTGTTTCACCTTAGCCAAGCCTCTGTTCTTTGTTTCTCAAGTGGGTACTTACTATTTTTCGCTCTGCAAGTTGGGATCAATTCCTGGGCGCATTAGCTCGCATACTCGGCATACCTCTGGTCCCAGGCGGAATAGACCTTGCATATTTGAAATCATTCAGGGGAAAATACGACCCAGGTTCTCTGCGAATTCGCCTAATGAGTTATTCGACTGGTTTTGCAACTGTCGATCCGAAGCGGGCGGCGTTTCTTCAAAGGAGAAATCGCAAATCGCAAATTTAGACGTCAAAAAAGTGTTGGAAAGATTCCAATGAATTTCTTTCTAATGAGGAATGGCCGACAATGCGCTAAAGGATTAGAGCGCGGGTATGCGCCGACCCTGTATACAGGATTACACATCTGTTGATTTGTTATTCACTTATCCCATATTTATCTTACCATCACTACCTGTGTGAACATAGCCAGGCTAAAACGCTCACTGAGGATTAAGACATACATCCAGAGCACATGAAATGTTGTACAGATTCTATTATGAACACTGAAAACCAAGCTATTCGTTCATTTTAATACATGTGTCTTTATTTCTAAAGCACCTGTGTCTCATGGACCAAAAAATAATCAGGTGGTGTACGTGAATATTTTGGACCCGTGAAATCTTATATTTTCAAAACAGAATTTTAAAGGTGCAAAGATATATTAATTTCCATATTCTGATTTTGAGACCATCAACAAAGTGTGGAACCATCTTTGCTTTGAGCTTGAGTGAGCAATGGACGTTGTAGGCACTTATTGATTGGACGCATTTGTGCGTCCAGGCACGGCCGGTGCTAAGGAGCTACGGAACTGCAGCACCTTCAGACAAAAGAGAAACAGAGATGATTTTCTCAAGTCCTAGCTCGTACATAATGAAATCATCACACATTTCTAGAATAATGAATGCATTATCATTATTGTTCGTATGGTAGACAAACTCAAACTCTTTAGATACTGTAAGAACGACTCTAAATATCCCATTTTAGTCTGGTTCATGTCGTAGCACCCCCAAAATATTTTCCCACCAGCCACGCCTGTGTACGTCCTATGAATTTTTGGATATTATGAACCCAATATGGCCGCGGGTATGATCAAAGCACCCCCAGGAGCCCTCTGGAACACCAGATGGTGAACCCCGCGTCAAGTTCAAAGCTTCCGTGCTCGCGAGGAGATCTGCCCGAGATCAAACTTTTCAAGCATGTATATAATTTTGAGGCATATAATTACAGAAAATGGAAACCGGTTTCATGCCTGTGTGTTTTTTTTTTTTTTTTTTTTTTTTTTTTTTTTTTTTTTTTAGAACAGGAGATAGGTTCTCTTGCTCTCCACAATTTTGATTTTGATACACACACTCGTATCGCGGTTTGATCTCGGCTTTTATTTGCTCGTGTCCCTTCTGAGTACTATCCTGACACACACGGATTTCAATTAATATTCTCTCATGTTGGTAGGATTTAGAGTGGACAGTGTGGACATGGTTTTATAGTCTATCTGTTAGCTACAAAAAAATGACTTGATACAATCAATCTAAGTATGTGTAGTAAAAGAGAACATTCGGAACCCAACCCTTTCAGGCTGTATAATTGTATATAGGTGGTTTTCTATGGATGCATTTGTCCTTCACATTAGTGGTACAAACTGAGTCTTTATACTGTTTATATTTACATATAGGCGAATTTCAGAGTCTTTCCGGCAGGTCTTTTTAACAGATTTTTGTGCCAATCTCTCTATGTATTCAAATCAGGGTGTTCAAGCACATTCTTTTCAGGAAGAGTTTTATGGGTTCTCTAAGTTAACAATTATTATAATTCAGTTCAAATCTGCTGAAAAAGTTGTCTATGCTGAAAACTAGCAGGTGCATGATGAAGACGATGCCAAGATAGCTACTGGGAATTTCAAGCTATCACAGCGCCACTATAGCCTGAGTTCAGTGATAGTGTCCAGCACTAATTCTACTTCATAATTCGGCCCAAAATATTAATAATAACAACGGCTTGGTTATGGTTATGCTATCGTATAATTTTTTTCCAATTTTCATTGTAGTATGTGATATTTGATAATGGTCTACCAAAGATCCCAAAGAAAAATTTTCAATTTATTTACCAGGAAACAATAATGAAAGGACCGACGCGACGGGCTAGCACCATCTCCCATGCGTTCAGGCTGTTCAGAGATTCTTGTTTTAGTCCCATCTCCATCCAGCCCAGTTCCCAGTGGTCATTATACTCATGATGATGCATCATCATCATCGATTTTATTATCAAAAGTAGTAGTGGTGGTGGTGGTGGTGGTGGTCTGATTTCTCACGGTGTAGCCCGGGCCAGAGCTGGCTGGACTGAACCGATCTCGGAAGTGGACTGACCCAAATAGTGCCCATGGGTGATATCAATTAGATGAGTGCTCAAATAAAAGCCACCGAGAACGCGAACTTTTTTTTGCCTGCTAGTTCTTTATCAAATCTGATTTCATTAATTTTTTTTATCTATTTTACTGTGGTTTGACAAGTCAGTATTAATTTGCTATTGGTCGCTTGGTAAGTGTTCAACGACCATATTGTTTAAAGTGCCTAATTGAAGAAAAATTATCATCAGTGTCAACACAAGTCAATGGTTGAAGTTTCCTTTCATGGTGAGATTCATCAGTAACACTATTTATTTGAACAGTATACGGGCATATTTACCCTGTACTAACTAATTTAACAATTCATTTCCCTAACTAATCGTAATAAAAAACAACAATAAAAAATGGACGAATAAGATTAGGAAGACAAGTTATACTGGGAGCTTGAGAAAAGGATAGAAAGTGGACATTAGGGTGGCCCTTAGCTATAGAGGAGGATTTTTTTCCCCAGATTTTTTCCGCTCCATCGGCAAAATATGGTTCCAATTAATATTAAAAAAATCTGGAAAAAGTTTCAGCTCGATCAAAGGTCGTTAACACGTGCCGCCGGGACCTTTAAGTTTAGATCTGCAATCGGAAGGGGCAATATACGTTTTTAAGCATAATGTTGATCCTAACTTGAAGAAACTTCATCTCACAGAAAAAAAATATAGAATATAAAATGTATAGAAAGGTTTTCTTTTTATTATTTGGTACATAATAATTTTAGTGGGTAGCACAGCATTATCGAGACACCTGATAATAGCATTTGTCTAAGTAACTCACTACTGTTTTTTCGTAATATTAAGTAGAAAATTAGAAAACTATCGTATATTAGATTTTTCTATTTAAGTTGAATAAAAGAACATTGAACATAATTATTGTAATAATATTCATACATCCATACTATTGAAATAAATGCGAGATAGAAGTTTACAAATAAGTAAATCCTGCTGTCCTACTTCTATGAGTTTTTGAGAGATACTCTTTTGTTGGTTTAGGATACTGACTTTTGTGATCTTTGACAACTTGAATGACGAATTGTTTTTGGTTTTCACTCTTTGTTAGCTTAATATTGTATTCGCACATCAATTTAACGCCTCTTTCTGCCGTGTCGTTTACTACTTTAAAGAATTTAATCTTGTTACACGCGTCTTGACAACTTGAATGACGAATTGTTTTTGGTTTCACTCTTTGTTAGCTTATTATTGTATTCGCAGATCAATTTAACTCCTCTTTCTGCTGTATCATTTACTAATTTTAAAACTTGTACCTTGTTATACGCGTCTTGGAAATTTTCATTTTCCCACCAATCACTATTATCTAGACAGAGAAAAGATTTGTTTATTTGAAACCTCTCAAAGAAAACCTGCCTCTCCTCTGACACAAAAAAGTCCAGCTCCTTACTAAGCAAGTTTAGTCTCTTTTAGATCTTTAGTCTTACAACCATACTTCTATTTATTTTGTTTCTTTCCCTCTTTAGTGAGGGACTTAACCATGTTAGATTTTACAACATTTGAGATATCTCTATCAAAAAACACCAACCCTACTCCCTCTTCACTCAAATACCAGAGATGGTTAACAATTTTTTTTGATGCCACACTAGATACTCGTACTTTAGGGTTCATTTTTTGATACGCAAGAATTTTCTTAATAAATGAGAGATCTAGTCTTGGCGCTGTAATACCTACAGGTGCAGTATACCAATATAAAGGAAAGTTAGTCTGGCTGGGGGACGTTAAACAGGGAGAAGACCAGTGTCCCGCTAGAGGACTATTAACAGAGAACAGACTAGCCAACCCTTATAAGCCAGGCTAGCTTGCAGTTTCATAAGGGTTTAATGAAATAAAGAAAAGTCCAAGTCCTCATGATGGTTGATCGCACATAGAAATATGTGGTTCATGACGAGCCAACTTTGAAAAAAAGTTGGCTGGAGACCATCACTCACCCCTCCAGCTGTAGCCAAGCTGGCTACAACAACAACAATAAAGAAAAGTTACAAACAAACAAATATCAAGGATGGTCTTGAGTTCTTCAGCAGTCATTAAGAACTCTTTTCTAAACTCTGGTATTTGAGGGAAGAGGTATTAGGGTTGGGGTTTTTTGATAGAGATATCTCAAATGTTGTAAAAATAACATGGTGAAGACCCTCACTAAAGAGGGGAAAAAACAAAATAAATAGAAGTATGGTTGTAAGACTAAAGATCTTATAAACTTGCTTATCAAGGAGCTGCACTTTTTGGTGTCAGAGGAGAGGCAGGTTTTCTTTGAGAGGTTTCAAATAAGCAAATCTTTTCTCTGTCTAGATCCTAGTGACTGGTGGGAAAATGAAAATTTCCAAGACGCGTATAACAAGATTAAATTCTTTAAAGTAGTAAACGACAAGGCAGAAAGAGGAGTTAAATTGATGCGCGAATACAATATTAAGCTAACAAAGAGTGAAAACCAAAAACAATTCGTCATTCAAGTTGTCAAAGATCACAAAAGTCAGTATCCTAAACCAACAAAAGAGTATCTCTCAAAAACTCATAGAAGTAGGACAGCAGGATTTACTTATTTGTAAACTTCTATCTCGCATTTATTTTAATAGAATAGATAAATGAATATTATTACAATAATTATGTTCAATGTTCTTTTCTTCAACTTCAAAAGAGAAAAAAACTAATATACAATACATAGTTTTCTACTTAATATTACGAAAAAAAAAGTAATGAGTTACTTAGACTAATGCTATTATCAGGTGTCTCGATAATGCTGTGCTACCCACTAAAATTATTATGTACCAAATAATAAAAATAAAACCTTTCTATACATTTTACATTCTATATTTTTTTCTGTGAGATGAAGTTTCTTCAAGTTAGGATCAACATTATGCTTAAAAACGTATATTGCCCCTTCCGATTGCAGATCTAAACTTAAAGGTCCCGGCGGCACGTGTTAACGACCTTTGATCGAGCTGAAACTTTTTCCAGATTTTTTAAATATTAATTGGAACCATATTTTGCCGATGGAGCGAGAAAATTCCGACTTTCGAAAATAAGGCCACCCTAGTGGACATATTAGGAGGAAAGTAATAACTCAAATTCGTGATCCACACATCGCATACGAGCAACTTATCTGTTGAATTTATCTGGGAACCTTTCGGCTTCGGTATGAGTCTTTTTTCGGACAGAACACTAACACTGTAGTAAATTGATTACTCCGAATCGGTTTGGAAAACCGGTTTAGTATCGTGTGAAATATTGGTGGATTTGATAAGTCACCATATTTCAACCCTGTGGCGCCGAGTTTCGGCCCGAAACAATATACGGCAATGCCTCATTGTGTAGTGTAAGATTGGGAAAAGTATATTATAGGGCCATGCCTTGTGCCGAGACTCATTTGCAACCATTTCAGTCATGTCTGCATTTCAGATCCCTTTATGCCTTTTACCACAATTTAGATAAAGGCGCTATCTTTGCAGCCATCTAGACTGGTTAAACTTACCTTCGCTGAAGTTCTTAAATCCAGGTTCATGCTTCACGAAGTGTTCATCCTCAATTCCCCCTGAAACTTGTAAACTAGAGCTAACTACCCATAATCTCATCCACATTGGTCAGGAAATATAGCATACCCAAGTGTTAAGGGCGAAATTTACAGATGAAATCGAGATCACAAGTATGCCTGTTCGGACTTGAATATTAGTATCCCCATTTCAAACAATATGCAAAATCTAGAGCGAAATTAATCGACATTTTTGTGATACCACTCTCAAGCTAAGTCTAGATTTTGCGTATTGTCTTAGACGGAGAAAACCAATGCTTAAGTCATGAATTGAGATCTCGATTTTGTCAATGACCTGTTAGACTGTTCACAGAGGTATAACAAGAACGTCTTTTAATTTTGCCGAAATAGTCAGTATCAACAGAAAAGTGAGAAGTTGTACTAGATGTACAATGAACATACCTGGACAGCTGTTTCGAGCTTATTTGCTCTTCATCAGCAGGTAATAGTTCTGAATATCCATGCCATCAACTAACCTCTCTAATATTTTAATCAGTATAAACAGAAAAGTGAGAGTGTTTTGTAATATATTTTGATTTCAGAATTTTGTGTATTGTTTAAATGGGGAAATGCAAGATCTGACTCGATCTAGTGAATCGGATTTGTCGATTATGTTCGCCCCAAGTGTTTTACCTTCGTGTGAGCTCCTCCTCTGTCTTCCCGGTAGTTGGGCCACTTGATCGCGTTCTGATTTCAGTAGACTCGCTCGCCCGCGGCTAAAACAGAAGAACATACATCGGACTCTTTACATGAGCGCTTTCTTGTGTACATAATGTTGAACCGCTTAAACACGATGAAATTCTTGTATTGTATGTATAGGTATGTTATTTACATGAAGATGAACTTGGTAATACGGTGGACTTCTTGTATTTATATTATTAATACAGGGTGAGCATAAAGTCTCACCCCAAGTACGTTTGTCATCCTGTATCTCAAGAACCGTTATGTTTTCCATCGTGTATCTCGAGAACCGTTACGTTTTCCATCGTGTATCTCGAGAACCGTTACGTTTTCCATCGTGTATCTCAAGAACCGTTACGTTTTCCATCGTGTATCTCAAGAACCGTTACGTTTTCCATCGTGTATCTCAAGAACTGTAATTAGTAGATAGACAAAACTTTTTGATGCGAAATTCTATTATCCAGAGTAACCAGACTTGAACCTTGAACCTGTGAAATTTGCTTAGCCACAAAAAAAAACATTACTCTCATTCTCACCGACCTCAGTGGCTCGATCGAAAAAGCGGCGGACAGGTTACGAACTGGAGGTCGGTGTTTCGAGTCCCGATTTCAGCAAAGATTTGTTAACCTCCTGAGACCTGAGTGTTTTTTTTCTTTTTACTGGATATAGACCGAACATTTTAATTGTAGAACATTGAGTTTTACTTCATACAGACCTGAAGTAAATCATACAGGTACTTCATACAGGTTAGAATTTTTTTCCATGCATATAGACCGAGCGTTCTACTCCTAGAACATTATTTTGAACATGTTCAGTAAAAAAATTAAAGACACTCAGGTTTATATTGAGGAGATTTCAATGTTCTACCAGTAGAACTTCAGGTCTCAGGAGGTTAAGCGAGTTTGAGTAATTGTGATATTAGATCGTGATAAAAATACAAATCTGATAATACTTCTTTAACTACTCAAAATTGTCCGATGTTAGTTTCGGAATGGCCGGAGAGTGGGGTGAGATTTATGAGCACCCCGTATGAAGATGAACCGATTAACACGATGGCTCGGAGGTTCAGCACGACACACGGTGGCGTCCAATTAATCACCACGAAAGATGAGAGAGTTCATGGACCGCAGGACCGCCCTGTGTCCGAATACTGGAAGAGGAAACTTCACTTTCAGGATCTTGGAATGATCTGGAGCTTCAATAAAGTAGTTTTGATAGCGTAATGAGACTGCTTGTCTTGAACGGATAGTCTAAATATAGCATTACTATTAACTGACCACTTGAAAACCAGGTAAAAGCCATCTGAAACCCAAAACGCCTATCAGAGGGGAGGCATACTACTGGATGGGCAAGCTACAACACAGACCACAAGCGTCTACAGTAGCTCCTGTTTCATGGCTATGAAATAAAAAAGGCTATGAAACACATCTTTTTTTTTAAATAATTATAATAAAAAATGTTTAATATCATCTAATTTTTTCCCACACTTAAGCAACACCTTCTGAGAATATCCCTAGAACCTTAGAACAGCTGCTACATCATGTTCATTAGATTAAACTGTTCAAATTTCATTTACATTGCACTTTTTCCTAATGTTCTCTTGATTGTCAAGTATCACCTCTTTCAACAATCACCTCTTTCAACAGTTGTTTGTGCTTTACTTAAAGTGTCATGGTTCTCCTGATGGAACTTTTCCATCCAACCATACACTTTGACAGTGACATCAATTATTATTATTATTATTATTTTAAAATGGTTGGAGAACCTCCAATTATCACACCGACCTCTATTAAATCTATTGTGACCGGATCTATTGTGACGTCATTAATTATTGACGAAATTTTCGGCAAGTTCCCCCTGTTCTTCCCTTGCACCTTGTATGAGGGTTTCCACTTCTCCAGCATATCCACCACCATCTCTCGTTACGAAGCAATGAACTTGTGTTCCGCATCATATGTACTCTTCACATTCCGTTTTAATTTCATGTTCAAAACTTTTGACGCTTTCATGTTATTTCCACATCCCCTCCCTCCCCCGCGGCCTGTGTGCCAACTTTGAAAATTTCACCACTTAATTAAATGAATTAAAAAACTTTTTTCTATTGCTGAGAAGTCAGGCATATCTCTCTTTTGTTCAGCCACTATCTGCCTCTCATCTCTTTCGGTGATGTGTTCATGTGTTCCGTGTGTGTTTTCGAGGAAATAATTTTTTTTGTGCTCCAAAGCTCATTGTTAGGATTAAGTGTGTGGGAATTTTCAATCAAGCGTGTGGCGCGAAAGGCTTATACGCTTTCGAGTGAAGTGTCAGCTTGTAACTTTTTAATCCTGTTGAGTCTTTGCGAGGTGTTTGAATGTGGTTTTGCTTGTATTGTTTAATTTGCTTATTGATGTAAGTAATAGATGTTTGCCACTAAAATCTACGTACCTGATGTGTCAGTGGTTTTCACATTAGTTTAGTGAGGAGGAATAGAAGTGTCAGGTAGGTTGTTACTTTTTAATTTAATCGGTTTTGGTATTTGTCTGAATGTTGTTATAGTTGAATGTGCTTATTTATGTTCAGTAAGATTGTGTTTTCCACTACATATCCTTGATCAGTGATATACACATTAGTGAGGCTGTATTTTATGTGTGAGATTGATACTTTTTTATTTTGTCAGTATTGGTAGGTGTTTGTATGTGTGTTTTTCCTAATATTGTTTAATTTGCTTGATCGATGTTCAGTAACAGTTTGTCTGTCAATAACAAAACTTTATGTCAGTGGGTTTCACACTAATTCTGTAGGTGGGGGATTGTTTCTTTTGGGTATTCTTAAGACTTGAAAGTAATAGGCTACCATTAGTATTTCATCTAGTCTGCTAGGACAGCTAGGGCTTCAGTTTTGACTAATTAAACAATAGTAGGAGCAAGGGCTCTCATTCGCGAGACTTAAGAAGAATGTAAGGTTAGATTTTTTTCTCACTTTATTTAAAGTGGCAGGACTCTCCGATGGAGCTCTTCCATTCAACCACTAAATAATGAATGAATATTAATATTTTTGTGAATATCTAGGAAAAATAATAAAATCTAGGAATGAATATTAATATTCATTCATTCCTAGATGCCTTGAAAGAACCCAAAATCAGCAGATGAGTCCCTAATGTCCCTTTGAAGAGAATTCCACAGCCTAGCCGCAGACACATAGTAGGTAGGAGATTGTTTTATTGAGTCATTCATTTTATACTTGAAAATTTAAAAAAAAAAAAAAAAAAAATATTACTTCCAATTTATAATATTAGAAGAAATTTCTCGGGGGGTTGTTACCCCCGAGAAAATTTTAGTTGCGATGTATGATTTCTAGTGAGATGTATGATGCGATGCGTGTATAGTCAACGTACATAGAAAGCGAAAGGCCTTCTCTTCTAGGTTCTACGGTTTCAGTTTTGCTACTTATTAAACAAAATGACGTTACTGTCAACTTTTGCAAAAGATGTCCATAATGGTTTACGATGATTACTGTATCTTAACATCTCTTGACACACCTGGGCGTTCACTTTGCACTTTATTGGCTCACCGTTTTAATGATGTGCCAGCAATGTTTCGCCAACAGTTCAGCATCTGTCAATTGTGTGGCTGCTGACCTAAAAGACACACTTGGACTAAGGAGACGGTCTACCGAAGTTAGTGTCCATGAGTGTGTGATGTGTGTGTTTGTGTGCGTGAAGACCTGAAGACGCTACTTTTTGTGTGTTTGTAATAAAGCGCCATTGTTATATTCGTTCTGCAGACTATTTTTGACAGTTTTTTTTTCGTTAGAAAGGGAGCCAACACTGGTAGCGTGTATAGCAATTATTTTCTTCACAATATTATCCTATATGGAATTTTTGATGCCTTCTCCATATATGTCAGGCGCGAAGTAAGTAAATTTCCCTGGGTGGCCTTTTTTGTCGATTTTGTGTATTCATGTTTCAGTTGTGAAATTTGTATTTAGTATTAACGAGGAAAGTCAGGCTTATCTTTTTTGTAACCTTACTTTATAATTCGGCCCTATGTATCCTAATGTTAGTCAGGGTGTCTACTGGTCAGGGAAAACCTGGAAAACCTGGAATTGTCAGGAATTTTTCGAGACCGAAAAAGTCAGGGAAAAAGTCAGGGAATTTTGTGAAAAAACACCATAAGCAGGGAAATTTGTAAAAAAACACCAAAAGTCAGGAATTTTTTTCAAGATCCAATTTTCTCATGAAAATGAAAATAAAAAAAATTTGCCTGCGGCGCCACTGTAATCCAGCAGTGTGATAATGCTTCTTTGGTAAGCAACCAAAACACTCATAATCACTTTTTATAAAATTAACAAAATTTTAGCGGGTCTTATATTATTATATAACGTCTCCTTAAAAAAGTAGATGGAGAAACTGGAAAAATGGTCTGGAAAACCTGGGAAAGTCAGGGAATTTTACTTTGACCATTTAGTGACACCTGTTAGTCTCGGGCACAATGATCCTATATTGGCCTCTAGCAATTTAGGCATTTAATTAATCCCTATGTTGGCCCTTGGGCGGCCTATGAATCCTATGATGACATCTAGGCCCTATCATCTTAATGTTTTGCCCTTAGGACCGTGAATCCTATGTTGGCCCCTAGGCCCGGGCCTGACAGGCGTGTTCACTTTCCTCACACTCTCGAAAAGTAAATGGCTGCAGAGCAGATAATGAGGATGATAACGGGTTAAACTGAAATGAAAAGGTGTGTACAGTAATGTGTTATTGTTACAATGTGCCACACTGTGCAGACAGGGTGACTCACGTGTACGTCCTCGTGATGACTCATACATACGACGATTGATGACTCATCGAACCCGGAGGCACCGTTTTTCGTCCCATTTACCTTTTTTTCACCTTATTCCGTCCCGTCGATTCCGTCCCGTCAATATTTTAACACCTGATTCCGTCCGGTCATCGTAAGGGTTCAATACCCGATTCCGTCCCATATGTTCCGTCCTATATACATAAATAAATACATAAATTATAAATTCAACATTTTTCATCAGTTTATTTTCAATCACGTAAAATAAAAAAAATTAAGGCCATGCCTAGGGTTCATAGTATGGTTAGGTAAAATACAATGAAGGCCATGCCTTGAGTTTATAGTAGGGTTAGGTAAAATACAATGACGGCCATGCCTTGGGTTTATAGTAGGGTTAGGTAAAATACAATGAAGGCCATGCCTTGGGTTTATAGTAGGGTTAGGTAAAATACAATGAAGGCCATGCCTTGGGTTTATAGTAGGGTTAGGTAAAATACAATGAAGGCCATGCCTTGGGTTTATAGTAGGGTTAGGTAAAATACAATATAGGCCATGCCTCGCACCGAACTTGTACATAGCCTAATACATAATATGAGTTACTTATGTACATAGTACATAGGTGCATAAGATAAGTGACGGGACGGAATTCAGTGATTGATCTGAGAGGTTCGGGACGGAATCGAGTATCGACTACCTGAGAGAAAAAACTCGCGGGACGGAATCAGGTGTCGTCCATCGAACCGTTTGAGAGAAATACTCGCACTGATCAATTGACCTACTCACTGATTGATGTCTCTACGCAATGAAAATGTCTAGGAAGCAGAAAAATTGATGAAATGTTGGGATTTATTAAAAATAAACACGGGAAAAAATCTTTGAAAATTACTGAAAATAAAAAGTTATCATATTTGTGTTAATCACTTTCGTGATATCACAACTAAATCTAGCATGGATTTAGATTTAGAAACCGGGACTTGAACCACCGACCTTCAGGTTACTAGTCTGAAAATAACTCATTGAGGTGTCATATTTCCCAATATTTCATATTTCCACCCAATAAAATCTAGATTTCTGGGGAACCGAAATTTAATGTCTCTTCGCGTTTCGATTTGCTTGACTTTAAAGAAACTTGAAATGGTTTAACAAAACCAACTCTCTCTGTATTGGTTGTTGATTCCAAATCACACCTCTGGATTTGAATGGGTGTCTCACCTGTATTACTTTCTGGCGTACACCACCACCACCCTGTATTAATTGCACTCCAAAGAATATAATGTATGGCGTTATAATAGAACAGATCATATGTGGAGAGAATGGCAGAGATTATATATAGAAAACGTATTTGGATCCATACATATGTATGAACAATATACATCATACATAGATGTGCACATGCACATAGAGTACATGGATAAGTATATGCCAGATCAAGTTCAGTGCTCTCTGCACACACGGCTTGAGCCATGCTGAGCCAAATGCTCGTACTATGGCTTATTTTTCCGCTAGCTCTTGTGGCAGCTCTAATATTTCTTTTTCTGGCGGCAAATATGGCGGGAACAACCTTTCCTAACACAGAATTAAAGCGCCAAATTGAAATACATATAAAGACATAGGTTTTTATTTTTAATACTGTACGATTAAAACGTGTACTTCTCGTAAGCCTATCTGATACAGCAGTTCTATTGGTTTTATTATTATGTGGTCGAAAAATATACACACCCACATTACATCCATGGCCACTTATACCTTAGTCGGTATTTGGGTTGCCATGCGGAGTTTCTCCACTTTCCTCGGTCAGTTGCGTCTTCATCTTGCATGCCCATCTCATTCATATCGTTTCTCACGAAGAAAAAAATATGAACTGGGTGGGAATTGAACTCACGGACCCCGCTTTAGATGGATTACCAGACTATGGTTCTGACTGCTTCTCTAGCGTACTCTAGATAATGTCGTCCTACCGTTTGTTCAGAGAAGAACTGAGAATCCGAAATCAGATAATGCACCTCTAAGGATCGAATTATAAAATGGATTATTCTATGTGGACACAATCCCTTTACTCGGGATATAGTGCGTTGTGATTGGTTAAAAACTTCGACTAGAGGCCGTGTCAGGCTTAGCTTTTTAATCCTGTTTCATAATGTGGCCCTAAATCCTGTAATAGAAAAAGTAGTTCCTCTTCATTTGGAAGTAAGTTCCTTTATGTATCCTACTAATTGAAAAAGTAATTGTTCATCACTGCGGGTAATTGATGTGATTGCAAGTAATTGTTGTCTGTGACTTAAGATTCAGTGAGCAGAGGAAACTTCTTGGACAGTGGAACTTGAAAACTGTGGTCCGCACTTTGAAAAGGAATAAAAAAAGATCCCGTTCATAGTTTTCATGATTATGATACAAACAATAAACAAGCATTTATAACCAACTTCAGTGAAATCTTGGAAGCTGCCATTAGAAAAAGTTATTACTGAAACCATTTACCAAACTCGGATCAATAAGATAGCAGACTCGTATCCTATTCACCTATCCTGGAGATCGGTGGTTCGAATATGTTCACATAGTTGACATAATGACGTAAAATCCATGCATTGGGTGGGTCTTACAAGTTCGTCCTGTGAAAATTCTATTAGGTCAAGGATACCCTTATATTCGGGTTTCTTTAATGAAGATGTTATCTTGATGTTTTTCCCTTATAGAGAGTTAATTTTGACCTGTGAAAATATTTGATCAAGGTTTCTCTTATATCCAGGTCTCTCTAATAAAGATGTTATCTTGATATTTTCCCTTACAGACAGTAAAATTCGACCTGTAAAAATTCTATTAGATAAAGGTTTGTCTTATTATCCAGGTTCGACTGTATCTGATAGAATTGACAGAAAATATAATAACACAATGTTTGGTAGAATTTACTGAACACATACATTATTACAACTCTCGAGGATGTGGAGAATGTTTTGACAGACAATCCTCAGGGAGGTTACTCACCCCTCTGTCAAGTCCTTGAGCTACCTGGCTGCAGCACGCTACGCTAAAATTATCAGGAGAGCACTCAAGACACGTCCTGCCACTGCTCCTAGCGTCTGGTCTGCCATTAGGTTCCAGACCATCAGCATCAAGATCAACAACAAAATGAACAACATCACCATCGGCAATTATATCGTCATAAGAGAACATAACATAATCAAGAACATTATCATCGCACTATAATTTAATAATCGCCTAGACCAACAGATTTTGACAATTAGAATTACATACGTTTGTTCTTGAATCCAGATTACCATGCATTCGTGGTCAAGGTACTAGTCTGGTAATCCAGGTAGTGAAGGGATATGGTGTTCAATGCTTGGATTTTTCCTCTTTTTATGAGTATTCATATTGTGACATGATATAGACTCTGAGGGTTAAGGAGCTTTTGAGCATTAACCTTTCGCCTGGTGGTTACCTGCCACTAATTATTATTGGTGGTCAAGGCACTCTTCTGGTAATCCAGGTATTGTAGAGATCTATTGGTTCGAATCAAACCTAATCTTGGATTTTTCTTCATATGAGTATGTGACCTCGTAATAATACAAGTTCCCTGAGGGTTAAGTGGTAGAAAATGCTTCGAGTAAATAACCTCGCCTAGTGGTTACCTTCCAGTTCTTCCACTAAAGAGTCTATTATTACTATCACCACTATAAATCTTCAATATATCATCTTTATCATATCGCACTATAATTTAATAATCACCTATTCCAACAGATTTTGACAATTGGAATTACCATAGCTTCCTGTTCTGGGATCCCGAAATCTCGCCGATAATTACCCACCGAATTTAATGTTTCAATCCTATAATGATAGGGGTTTAGTTGTTCTTGAGTGGATTGAACATCCATGGCGTGACAACATTTTCAGGATTCCCCTTCAGGCAATTCGATATTCATCAAAGCGATCGCTCTGTCCGTTACTAAATTATTCAAATTTCAAGTTCACGCTGTTATTTGAATATGAAAAATACATAATCGAAAAATAACAAATGAGGGTTTTTTTAGTTCAGAAAAACTGTATAACAACAGAAGTCATGTTTGCCAAATTACCGCGGTACAAATTAAGTATTAATTAGCTAGCCTCTTTGGGGTTTATAGTTTAGTTAGTTTTCTGAGTAGACATATTATGTAGAAACTTTTTTAATCTGTGATTTGTCATCCTTGATAAGGAAAGAGTCGAAGCGCTTTTTTTATTATACGGGAAATTTTAATATATTTTTAAGGAAATTCCACGACTTTAAAAATGATTTGGTTGGTTCCCTCGAGTCCCATACTAATATTACCACTGTCTTTCACACATCCGGTCCGAATAGTTCGATCTAAATGACACCCGGAGTTCAGTATCTAGGTTGCATGATAGAAAGCCATACAGCATCAGGATCTTTTCAAGTCGAGTACGGCGGATCTCATTTCCTAGTAATGAACCGTTCGCCCGAGCTTTGTAATGAAAATATGTCCGTGCAATCCACGATTATGATTATCTTCCCAGTCGTAAAATCTGCGATAGACTGGTCGTGCATTCACCTCGGTGACTTTGACAATGAGCTTTTTAATGTATTTCTTTATTGCGCTTTTTATTTTTTCAGGTAAGTGTCTCTTGCTCTCTCTCGGTGTCTCGCCCATCGTATTCAATATTGTGGTGTACCAGTGGTACCGTCAGTAACCAGTAGTCGTAAGTTGATCTTAACTGCCTCTTTTTGTTATTAAATTAGTCAAGCCCAGAGCCTGCTACTGGCTTGCTAGCAGGTACTCCCATGTTGCGTTCATAGTTGCTTCCAGCTCCTTCAATGTTGGTTTCATTTAGAAACACAAGTAATCATCCAGGAGAGCCCACTACTGGTTTGCTACTCGCATGGTGGTTTCGTTTAGAAAAAAAAAACGTTCAATAGTTAACGTGAATGGGTTTTATGGATATTTCCTTTGGTTCATTTCATTAATGCCAAAGTTCAGTTGCGAGAACATGCATAGTTAGTTTGCAGTAACGTTTATGTAACCACTAGAAATAACTTGACGAAGTAGTAAGTATAAGTGTAACCTTACCCAGTTGGCAGGACTGAGATTGTGTGCGATATGCTGTGAAAAATTGCGCCTCTGTTGTTCCCGAGGACAGTGTGTGTAGGTGTCTCTTTATCAACTCCATCGAGGTATCGAGATATTTTTTTCTCATGTCGATTCTGTGTGGACAGCGCTTTCTGATATGTCCAGTGCTTGAACCGTAGTAAATGTAGTTTTCCCTCCTAATTGCGGAGCTCAATTTTTAATGAGGGAAGGCAGAACGAACTAGTGTTATATCTAAGTTTTGACCTTCAAGCCATTTACTTACTTTGATTCCTATGTTTTGAACGGAATTAACATAAATTTGTGGTATGTTACGGCGCTTTAATAGGGCGATTCGCGATAGTGCAATGTACATAATTACATATTGCAATCACTATTTCCCATAGTTTGTGTACAGTGTTCTATAGGTTTACAATGTTTCAACCGAGGGAACTGGCGTCATCTCCCACAGTTTTCCGACAAAACAAACAGTCGAGACAAGAAGAAAATGCGCGACGCGTTATCTCCATTTTTATTGCTAGAAAATGCATTTAATCGTGAACTCGCCTAATGGTTACCTTCCACTAAAGAGTAATAATAATGAAGACATTGTTCACATCCTACGGTTTTCATCGGATTTGGCAATTATTTTTCTTTAGTCCATACATTTTCCAATAGTTTGTCACATTTTCAACCAAGAAAACCGATAGAGTCGGCCGTCCTCTCCCACAGTTCTCTAACTGGATTGACATTTGAAGCGAGAAATTGTGACGTTAGAATCTTGACTTTTATTCGATTTTCCATGAGACTGACTCCTGTATAAATCTACATATTTCGATATTATAAAGTTACTTAGATGTACATTTATTTATCTTGGGGATTAATGTATGTACGATACTTATCCTGAAAGCTTGCAGGTTATGTTGTGCACATTGTATGACTATACGCATTGAAAATTGTAATATTAGTTATAGACTATCACTAGGCAAGCTATAGGCACTCTCGATAGGTGGTGCTACTAATGATTTGTTTCTATATTGTACGTAGGGTACACATTATATTTCTATATGTATTGTACTTTGTTTTATGTACTGGTACATATTCTATTTTATTATGTGTTTGTGGAAGAAGTCCTTGATCCTCGATGACCGTTACGTAAGCATGAGGAACTTAGTCACCAGTGTCAGCTCCTGAGCCAAGTGAAGCACATTGCCAATCATATGAACCCACGTCAAGAAGAAAACCTTATGCAGGCATGACAGAGTAATTGCCATGCCTGTCATGGATTTATGACAACCACTGGCAGTCACGGCGACACAGATATGCTGGCTGAGATGGAATTTAAAAGTCAAGTGTGTGTGTGTGTGTGTGTGTGTGTGTGTGTGTGTGTGTGTGTGTGTGTGTGTGTGTGTGTGTGTGTGTGTGTTTCTATACACAAGTTGTTGTTGTTGGCTGTTGGCACAACTTGGCTACAGCTGGGGGGTGTGATGGTCTCCAGCCGAACTCCAGCCAACAACATGCACAAGTGATAACTACTTCATCAGATCCCTTCAGTCAAAACTTAGTATGTAATTACTGTATACGACGAAGATTGTTCGAGAACTAGGATTTTTTTACACTGTTTTCCATAGCTAAGGAACATATTTGAACGGAAACGTTCTCCTGTTTTCGTTTTTCAAAATCAGTTCAAAAATGGTAACCACTCTTCACGCCAGACCACTGATGGGTTTTTTTATGTAACAGCAGAGCTCGGGGACTTGAAGGTTCGAGAAAAATCTGGTTTTTCTTTTCCCTTGTCGAGAAGTTGATGAAAACTCAGTGGTTGCCAGCGTCGATGGCGTGTTGAATGCAACGGTTGTCGTAGGATAACTGAAGTCAAGCAACGTCCAGCGAGGTGAAGACTTCGTGATGGCATTCCGGCTCAACCTAGGCTGGGTGAAGTGAGTTTAATGTTGGCAGCATGCTTGTGAGTTTCCTGCGAATATAGGGTACCCCGTCGTGATATGACCATGTAGTTGAAAACGACGTTAAACCCAAAGACAATAAAAAACTCGGTGATTGAAAGTCTTATTTTTAAGAAACTTAGGGTGGAATTAATAGACGTTTTTGTAATACCTCTGTGGCGCTAAGTCACGGATTGCGTACTGTGTAAGATAGGGAAAATCGACACTTACCAACGACTTAAGTTTTTGATGTTGTCTATTAATTCCGCCCTTATTTTCATCAAGTTTAAATTAGTTGAAAGAAGTTCGCTAATTTTCTATCATCACTTCTTGATTTCGATTTTCACAGAGTGAAGTATTCGCTCGTTATGAGAAACGCAATTTTCTCGGAACCATGTTGTCCATTGTTGTGAGAAGATGAAGTAGAGATAGGTAGTAGTTATGTCGGGAAATTCAGATGGCGTAAATCTCTATTGAGCATTACTTGTAACGGGATCCAAATTCAAGTTTAATAAATAGATCCAATAATTTGTTAAGAAACCTAACCAGTAGGCGGCTCATGCTTGAACAGATTTCATTTGAGAGCTGCTTTCGGTTTGAATAGGTTTCAACATTCTGAAGAAAGCATGCACGCGTTTCGGCTCGGTTGCTTCTACTCTTCTTCAACTTCTGCTCAGATTCAACAGTTTCCTTTGACTATACAATATGTAAACAAAGACAAGGTTCTACTTGCATGGTAAACATGTATGTACAATATGTACATATGTTGAATTGTTCACACTAGAACATTTTCCTCCCTTCTATAATTAGAAACTAGAGGTAAATCTCCTTCTTTCTTTTAAACGGAACAGAGCAAACAGTCAAATGCCAGAAACATGTAAATATGTTTCGTGCTGTTCCGGTTATAATTAAAATTTTATAATAAAATTCATCTAATGTTCAATGAACTATGGGAAGTGATTCATCTGAAGTAATTCTCTTTTTGTCGCGAGCCGCTTCTCGCTAACCTAATCTGTGAGAGGAGAGTAATGAATGGATGGAAATTCACAGTTGAAGCGATTACGGTGCGGATTAAGAATGATGCTCGCACAAATGATATGTCACCAAGATGTCATTCAGAAAGATCACTGGACGAGAAATGGAAGATCACCTTTTACTTCTTCGTGGACCGGTAATTGATACTTAGTATAGACTTGGTCTGAACTCAGTGGACATTACTGAACAAACTGATAGAAGACAATGTCAACCATCTAAACTCATTACTAGACAAACTGAAAGAAGACAAAATTACAGACACTCGAAAGAAAATTCCGTGGAAGGGTAATTGTTACTTGGTAGACATTACTAGGTAAACTAAATGACTCCCAATTTGGCACAGTCTCCTTTTGGTAATTTAAAAATTCCGCAACAAAGTGCTTTTAGCTAGTATTTTTATTGCATATTCATGGAAAAATTATTGGATCCCGTAAAACGCAAAACCTAGGTGTCGACCTAAAATTTGAACAGAAAAATACAAAGATACCAACTATGGCTTCCGGCCATGATGAGAGTCGAATGTCCTTCTTTGTGCTATTCTGGGATATTCCAAGATAATCTCATGTGTTGGGTGTTGTGTCAAGACAGTAAATTAGAGTATTTAAGAGAGTCGAGAGATTAGTCAAAGATTTTCTCTGTGTAGGTACTTCAGTTTTCTACTTGTCTAACTCTAATTCTACCTCTCTTTACTTCAAACTCGTAAAAAATCTAACAAGTTTAATTCCTAAATTCAAACAGGGAGTTGTGAACAGTATGGAGTCTTCAGAAATGCAATTTACGTCATATGTCATTTTGTTAATAAGTGCTCCCTGCAGATTTTTCTTGCTGGCTGTAGGCGTATTAATGCATGTTGTTCGTTGCACCGTCATCTTTTTTTTAATTTAAAGCCAAATGGACGATATGAAACTACGTAAGTTGCATACATACATACGTAATACAAACTGTTAACGCAATGGGACTCCGTATCTCGAGCCGACATCGACAGTCAAAATGAAGCACTGATACAGTCGAATCTGCATATAAGAGAACTCACGAGACCGGAATTGCATCTGTTAATTGGTCTCTGATATCGAAGTTTCCTTTATATTCAGTTCTCTTATAGCCAGGTTCGACAGTATACTGTACCATATTATAACAAGTATAGCTCTATTTATACTGTCGTCTCAAGACAACCCGTCCCATTACACCACTAGTTACTAGTTTAATATAGCACCTCTTCAAGTATAAGAAAGCAGAGATGAAAAAGTTTGTTATCCTGGTGTGAACTGTTAGTGCTTGCGCTGGTCGGAGATGGAAAGGGTCAATTGTCCTGGAGTTTCCAAGTAAATCACTCAGTCTCTACTCCGGTGTCAACTTCCCATAACTAATCGGGCTAATCCGATCTTACCTACATTATGTTCTCGCTCGTTAGATCTATGAATTCATTAGTGTTGTACCAATAGCAATTCGATAGCAATGTCCTATCCCTATTGTTTTTCCAATCAGTTTAGTCAGTTTCCGACTGAAATTCTCTTAGGAAGCACCTAACCACATTATTATCGGACGTAAATGTGGAAATCTGGTGAATCTCGTCAGAAATAAGTGATACCTTGGTCACCTTTTTGTTATATGCCAGTTCATACTTCATTGACTGACTATGCAAAGTTAATTTATTAGTTCGTGATGGTTCTTTTTTTTTAAACCAATGTTAATCTGCTGATATACTGCTGTTATCCAAAGTATATCGCTCATTTTGTCGCTGTATAATTCCTGCTTTACACATGATATTCTGCTATCCAGGTAAGAGCAACCTTACTAGTCTGCTGATTTTAATTGTGTTACTATTTTGTCTTAACATCTCTTTAACATTAAAGTCATTCGAGACGATGTTTTACATGAACATGAACCTCACCCAGTCTGGGCTGGTCCATTATCACGAGACTTCAATCCCGGGGTCAACCAACAAGTCTTCTTAGGACGTAACTTGAGCGATCTTAAGTGAACTCCTGTATTCAACGTGCCATCGACCCTGGTTATAATCTTAATTATGTCTCCTTATGACAAAGAAAATTCTATGTCCTCTATGTAAAATCATGGCTGTAGCACAGGGTTTATGTAGCTCTGATTTCTGATTCTGAGTCACAATGTACGTATAGGTATTTGTTGTAAATTTTATTACATGTTATCATGATTTTTAACATATTTTGTACTCGTTGAATAGGTATTACCGTGAATGAGATGCATCCAATCCATGTTATCTCTGCAATAGGGCATCGTCATGACCTTCAGAATTAGCTGATTTGCAAATTGTTTGAAACGAGAGTTGTGTTATTAAATCCATGCTGGTATTTCTTCTCTTGTCTGACTTGGCATTTGCCTGTAAGGCTATGTATGCGGGGACTGCAGGGCTTGTGACCATAGATCTATTTGAGAAACATGATTGCTGGTATTTTTGATTGTGAGGTGCTGATTACGAATATGACACCGTTGATTAGCTAACTGTTACCGTTGAGTTACCCGTGGCGAAATTTGACTTCTTTTCGAGTGACAAAGAAAGTTGTGTGGTGTCACACCAGATTTTTTGATCTCGATCTCACCTATAATTTTGATATTCTGTAAAACCAATAAGCCAATCGTGATTGGTATTGTAATTTTGAATTACGGGAATCACACAGAGCCTTATTTAAGATTGTGTGTGCCTTAAGTTTTCAATTCATCATTAATTGTTATATCGTGTCTTTCAATTCAACCATCATAATCTTTTTCTTCTTTGTCTTAATCGTTATGCCGCTAAGCAGCGTCGGATACCTCAGTCCATTCCTTGAATCTTCTCCTATCCTGGGCAAGCCTCTTTGCCTCCGCTATTGTTTTACCCTTCCTTTTAGAGATATCGCTCACCATATCCTCGTATGTCGTTCTCGGTCTTCCCTGTCCTCTTCTTCCTTGTGGTTTACATTCCAATATCTTCTTTGGTATTCGCTCATTCGGCATCCTACTCACATGTCCAAACCATTTCAGCTGCTTTTCTTCTATCTGTTTATTTAGTTCAATTTGTCCTGTTTCTTCTCTTATTCTGGTATTTCTTATTTTGTCTCTTCTAGTTTTACCAATGGCTCTTCTGAGATATTTCATTTCCGATGTTTGTATCATTTGATAATTTTGATATTCTGTAAAACCAATAAGCCAATCGTGATTGGTATTGTAATTTTGGATTACGGGAATCGCACAGAGCCTTATTTAAGATTGTGTGTGCCTTAAGTTTTCAATTCATCATGAATTGTTATATCGTGTCTTTCAATTCAACCATCATAATCACTCATGTTAGTGTTTTTGTTTCTGTTTTCTAGTGGGCGATAAGGTTCACTTCCGATCTTACCATCTAAAAATAGCGGAAACCTTTTTGGTGGTGTTGTTTTTATTAGTCTGGTAAAGCAACAGAAATGACCCTGTATCTGTGTTGTATGTTGTTTATGTAATTCACCAAACGTTTTAGACGTTAGCTATAGATTATGTATAATTGTATATGCAGCGTGGCGTGGAGCATGCTTCGGCGTGGGTGTTGCTGCTCTCATGTGCTCCATTGTTTACAGTATTTACAACTCGGGAAGATAAATTCATTTAACACACCGGCGTAAATAATGTAAATATGGAGTCTGGGATGAGGCTTGGCAACATCTGACTCGTCCAGTGCAGTTATTAACTCACTTCTCTGTTCATAAATAGTCGTGCATCTTTTTATTGCTTTTAGAAAGATAAAAAACTGACTCGTTTTTCTAAGTTCCCGCTTCATGGGTCTTTCTGTTTGGGTGTTGAAATTCTGCAGAAGTGAACATGACTAGAATGTAAAAGTCTCACTTTGCTGCTCACTTCATAGTTGACTAGGAACGTTGACTATCAGCCAAAGTGAGCATGGAATATGTCAACACCTCACTCACCTGCTCACTCACAACTTGGAAAAGTTGTACATTCTCATCATGGTCACTTCCCTGCTCACTTCTGCTGAATATGGGCATTGCACATTAGTCAGGTAGTCTGGTTAGGGGACGTTAAACAGGGAGAAGACCAGTGTTTCGCTAGAGGACTATAAACAGAGAACAAACCTTAATGACTTCTAAAGAAAAGTCCAAGTCCTCATAATGGTTGATCGCACATAGAAATATCAGAAGGAGCCAACATTGAAATAAAGTTGGCTGGAGAGCATCACTCCCCCCTCCAGCTGTAGCCAAGCGGGCTACAACAACAACAAAATTAGTCATACGCAACAGTTATCCCTTTAATACTCAATGAATTTTGTTCTCACTCATTTCCCTGCAGTTCTTGTTTTGATAAGATTCGTTCAAAAATTTTATTGCCCTGCGCGAGTGTTGTTAATCCTGTGCGAGATTCCAGCATGTTTATCTTATCTAATGTGGAAGTAATGTAACACGGTTTATTGACATTGAGAGTGGCTAGGAATCGATTTGGGTGTGTTCATTTTTCCATTTACATTTTTGTGTGTTGTTCCACCTTAGTTCCTGAATGTTTTCGTACATTGTTGTAAGCTAAATGACTCAGAGTGGAATTAGTAGTCATTTTGTTAAACCTCTTTGAATTGAATTTCACGTATTATTTTAAATGGAAGAACTAACTCCGACCTTGTGAGTCTGATTTTCCCTGTGAATTTCGCCTTTAAACTTATGTGCTTACAAAGTCTAGGAAGAATGGAGCTATTCTCTCACATCAAATCATTTTTTTTAAACAATTGGATCAAGCTTTATTTACATTTTTTATATACAATGAACATAATAATAAGTTATAAAATATATTTATACAAAGCCTGATAATGCCTTCATTGAAGAAATCATTGGAACATGAGCTTCGAAATCAATGTAATTTTAGGATGTTGACAATTTTAGTACCAAGTCATTGGAACCAGATCATATAGCAATCAATGTAATTTCAAGCTATTGACCACGTACAATAGTAACAACTATTGTTGTTCGAGTACTTACACATGTCAGTTTTTATCCTTGCCTTGGTGGTATCAATAACTTCCCACGTTTTCCGAATGGCCTGTGTTTTAGAAACAAGAGATTTGAAATCAATGTAATTCTAAGATGTCGACATTAAGTACCAACCAGTATATATATTAGAGTTTATTTAAAATACAAACGATGCTGCCTAACTTTTGTTAGCTTGCTATAACACAGCACAATCATCAATACTAGCGTACATTTTACTTCCGAGAAATTTCTAATATTAGAAATCGGAAGTATTGTGTTCGTTTTTGTAAAAAAAAATATTTTTTTGCTCCGATTTCAATTTTTTTCAGATTTCTGGACGTTTCATAACCTCCTGAGCAAATTTGGTTTTGTGTCTGTCTGTCGGTCTGTCGTTCTGTCGGTCTGTTAAAACGATTCCTTGTAACGCGCAAATCTCGGAAACTACTCGACCGATTTTGATGAAATTTTGCACACATCTAGGAGACATTCTGTAGATGGTCCCATTTTAAATTCATCGAATTCGTACTAGCGGTTCTTGGTGAAAGAGCCCATGCGCCTGACCACTAACTTTTTACTTAAACGCTTATATCTCGTGAACGGTACACCCGATTTTAATGAAATTTTGTGTGTGTATGCATATAATTGTTTTACATAGGCTATTTATATATATTTTTTAATTAATTATAATTAGACTCTGATATTTAAGAAAATCCGAAATTTTGGACAAAAAAGTCAAAAAATAAGGACCACGACTTGCCGATACAGAAATTTTTGTGGAATCTAGAATGTAGAAAAAACAATATTCTACCATATAAAACAAATTTGAAGAAAATCGGTTGAGCCGTTTTGGAAATACAAGTAATTTTCTATAAAATCTCAAAATTGGCACGTGTTAACAATGTGAAACAATCACGAGGAAGTATAGAGTCCATAATTGGCAGTGTTTTTTTTTTTTTCTTCAATACTTTTATTCTTCTCTAGTACGGGAGTACTTTCAGATAGTCAATTTTAACCTTGATGACATCAATAATGGCCAGGCTAGCCACATTCAAATTGAACTTCAAGCACATGTAACCTTCTCTAAGCCAATATTCAATGTTTTGGGAACATGCGTTTTGCGTTTCTTGTTTCCAATTCGTTCTTCGTGTAAACAATGTAATTCAATCTGCCTCAGAATATCATCAGATTCATCGGTGACAAATTATGATGGACTTATGTTACACGCATCGTTTTACGGCGATGTTAATCGTTTCTTCTATATGATTTCCGTTGACATGTCTCTCCATTTTTCTGTCTTGTTTTTCTTCTCTTCTGTCACAAAAATGAAACTCGGCTGGCGCGTTCTTTCGCCACTCTTTCATGATTTTCATGAGGAGATGTTTGGTAATCATCTCCTTTTTCGTTTGTAAATGTTGTTTTATTTCTTCTGATGCCTGATATAAACTTGATGAAAATATCAAGTTTAGCGACTATCGAACACGATGATGCTACTCAATGATAATGATGTCTAATTATTTATTTGCAATAACTTATGACTATTTTTTGAACCCTATATCTTATAATAAATTCTTATATTGAATAAAAATGAATTCATAAAACACCCAAAATTACATAAATAACATTACTATTGAAATTATGTAAGCACTACTTACTAGTACTTTATTTTTAATTTCTAAAAGTACACATTTAGGTATGTTTCTGAAAATGTGAACATACTGAACATGAATACATGAATATCTTCAGTAAAGTACCGTCACCCTCTCGGAAGACAACTGATGAACAATGGGTGGATGTTCTAATTTGGTTAGCTCTGAGTAGACACAAGTTGTCTGGAGGTAGCCCAAGAATCTGTATAGACCATACGTGTCTGAGGTAGCCCAAGAATCTGTATAGACCATACTTGTCTGAAGGTAGACGTAGATCAAGAACATGGGCAGGGAGGGTGTGGCAAAATACAAACACCGGGTAGACAATATTCTTCGTGATAATGAAGAACCGAACCCTTCTGCCCTTACAAGGGTTCTCCGGAAGTTGTGATAGGTGACACACCTGTGCAGGGTCGGATTTATTGAATGACTTGCGTTCGATGGCTTTGTTTGTTGATGATGTCGGGGATAAAGATGTCATTATTGATTCCAGCTCCCAACGGTGCATTCCCCTGACTAATTTTTCGTGTTTTTTCTTCGATCTACAGGGTTTGGTAATGTTCGTAAAGCATAAGTTGGTACACCAGTGTTGTCTTTTGCTTTATTTCATCTACTGGACCGGGTCTAGATAATCCGGCTGTCCTAAAGCACCTCAAAGCGGTCAAAGAGTACCAAGTAGTCCACCATTTCACCTAGAGTGCTTTCATTGAAGTTATTGACCGATTTGAGATATAGGGTGGTATGCATAGTCGTTTCTCAAATTGAGGTCTACCTTAAAACTTCACTCAATAGCATTTTCGTATGCATGAACCTCCCTCGATTACATTTTTTGAGGAAGGCTCCTCAATAGTTGAGGACAGCTCCTCGTTTCAAGGTAGATCTGGATCTACCTCAAACCTTCCCTCAATCTAATTGTGCTTTTATCAGTTTGAATTTGTTTTGTATCACTTTCAATTTGATTTTTTTTCTCGCGTATTTTTCAAGTTTTTGTATTATAAAATAATCATGGCAATAAAATTAGATTATCGATATTATTATTACTTTCAATAATTTCTAATATTAAATTTGTTTTGTTTTTAATTTGATTACTTTTTCTAGCGTATTTTTCTATTAATTTATAATAGTGAAAAGTTTGTTTTAAAATAATCATAGCAAAAAATCTCAAAATTTAGCAATAACAGAAAGTCGAAAATTATGATTACCATTCACGAGGAAGTATTGTGTCCATAATTGGCAGTGTATTTTTTCACCATTTGAACATAATAATCGTTTCAGAACTTTTCTAGATACAAGAGATTCAGTAAAAAATCTCAAAATTTAGCGATAGTGGTAAGTGGTAAGTCGAAAATTTTGATTGTCATTCACGAGGAAGTATTGTGTCCATAATTGGCAGTTTATTATTTTTGAATCATCAGAAAATCGTGGTGTTGACCGACTTTTCTCTTAGAGGCGAATTTCGATAGGTACTCCCACTCAATTAAAAACAATCTATTATAAATAATACGAAAACTGAATTACTTAATTAAAATAAAATAATTAACTGAGTTTCATCCAATCTCGGTCTCGAAAGTCGAAACTCGAAAGTAAAAATTTCTTGGAGAAATTCTGTGATTTCTGTGGACAGTGAAAATAATAAACATAGATGTGCGCATGCGTCACGCTAAAATCGGGGTTTTAGTACTGGCAACACTGGTGGACCATCTCATACTCAAGGAGTTGTCTATGCAATGGAACCAATACTCAATTTGAGGAACCGTCCTCCATTGAGGAAGACTTCGAGGGATGCTCGATTTGAGGAGATCTCAATTTGAGGAACGACTATGCATACCACCCATAGTCCTTTAAGCAGCAAAAAACGGTTCTGTACAGCCTCTTATTTACTCTAGCGAAAAGTTTCACCTTAATCAAAGGGATCCCACTGTTCTTTTTTGGGAATGATTTTGGATACACCCGAACGGCCCAAGGCATAGCCCCATATTTATATTTTCTAATGCTTCTTAACCCAAAGAGGCATTGTCGAACATCGTTTCGGGCTGGAATTCGACGCCACCGATGATTTTACTTGGAAAACCCCAAATCCTTTGTGACTCGCTCAGTACAAGAGAAACTCTTTGAAGCAGTTATTTATTTTATTATTTTTTAAACTTAAATGTACTTACAGTAGCCAGTATGGTTATTTCTACCGGGTCGCAAATGATCTTCTTATATTCCGCTCATGATCTTGACCGACCCCGTATTTCTGACCTCTGCAAGTGATCTTGATGGATGACGGTTCACTCCCAGCGTTTCTTCGTCTGTCCTGTGTTATCTTAATGTTTCAAACTCATTCTGAGAAAACCGTTTGACCGCTTTGTTCGCGTAGCCCACGCAAAATCTGCGTTTTCTACTCTCCTGGACCTGAATGTCTTCTTGCTAAGTAAAGTATTCTAAAGATCACTACAAATAAGTTGTCTTTGTGTTTGCAATTTTGGATT
Source organism: Bactericera cockerelli (assembly GCA_024516035.1). Classification (NCBI taxonomy): domain Eukaryota; kingdom Metazoa; phylum Arthropoda; class Insecta; order Hemiptera; family Triozidae; genus Bactericera; species Bactericera cockerelli. The sequence continues at coordinate 8,499,980 of CM044960.1, read as the reverse complement.
TGTACTAATTCATTTAGCATAAGCAATGTGAGATGATTGGCCGTGTATCGTGATGTTCATGAATAAAGATTTGATGATAAATCTAAAAAAAATATATGTGGCTTCGTTTTAATATATGTATAATTTACACCTGTTAGAAATAACGGGGTTTTCAGGGCTGACTAACGTGAATGTGTGATCATTTTCACGTTAGTAAGTCAGAAACACCTCATGAAAATTGCAGTCACCAAATCACCATAGCTTTTTTAGAGGCTATGGTAAATTCGTTCCAGACAAGAGATGTTCTATTAGCAACAACAACAACAACAAAAAAAGAGAGAGACTGGAGTCCAAATGGTATATAACTAGAATAAGTGCTTTAGTTGGACTGTCAGCGCAAGACAGGTAATGGAACAGTAAATTGAGTTTCATTAACTACTTTATTAATTAGGTCCAAGGGCAGAAACACCGATTGCATAGCCACATCGATCTTCATCAACCTAAATCTACGGGCAAGTCAACTTTAGCGTACCAGATTTCCAAGTATTATAAGAGGCAAAATTAATTAAACTATAAATTTAATATACAAAGGTAGATTATAAAAAGTCTGAATACAAAGATACATTTGTAGTGGCAGTGCCCCAATGTACAATTTATACATACATAGGTATATTTTGAACAAACTGCATAATATAAAGACACATATGTACATGATTATGTATTAAGTACTTTTATACAATATGTATAATACTTAGACATAGACTCTGTGCCAATCTAATTACTCGCAACATTTATTTCTCCAAGTCAGCATTAATTACTGATAGGTCCATAAATAAAAATTTGACAAGTGCAGAGTGAGAATTTGGAAAAATTAGAAGGGCCTCTCGACGATCATTATCATTATAATTATTACTATGAAACAAATTCATCAATGCGAAATGTCAATTCCATTTGCCAAAATATTCTGACACGCATCGTGTCTCTCTTGTGATGATATGTAAGAATGCGGCGAAATCGTTCACGCTCAACAACAAACAACGGAAATTCAAATAACCTTTAAATTGAAAAAGTTACGCTCCCGACATTACCTGCCAAAATTTACGGCTATATTGAGTTTTGATTTTTAAATTTAGACGATGGAAACATTTTGAATGTCGAACGATGTCAGAGTATTGAAACAATTTTCTTGCATGCATACACGAAGACAATAAAATTGTTCAAGTCAGCAGTGGAACTCTATGAACAGTATGAACACAATCAAATAGGTGTCATTGTGACAACAAGTAAAATAGAACTGTCTATAGAATGATATTAAAGGCTGATATTCTATGAATGTTTTTTTCTTTTCGTAGAAAAACAATTATTAAGTTTATAAGATTGGCTATAATTTTCTTCAACAAAATAGATCGACTCATAAATACCGAATTTTCTCACCGAAATCAATATAAACAGGAATTTCATTCGTTCAAAAATTAAAAATCCCCGTTTATACATTCGCTAGAATGGACCAACAAAACAAGAAAGCAGCTCCGAAGCCCCTGTGTTCGGTATCCTCGAGGAAAACGCTGCGGACCAATGTATTCCCACCCGGCCCGAAAGCGAAGTGTTGCAGGAACTGGAGGAGTACGTGAAGACCTATCAGCCGGCCATGGACCTGATCCAGCACAAGCTGACGCATGCGCCGTCCAAGGGATTCTGAAGAGGTCGTCCTACTGCCAACGCGCGGTGGACAGCCCGGAGAGGACGCAGGAAGATTTTAACGACGACGAAGAGCTGCCGAATTTGTTCCCATCCATTAAAGACTCTCTTGAGATTCTCCTCAAGAAGAAGAGCTCCATCTCGGCGCGCAAGTCCATCCTGAAGAAGCCGTCCCGCTCGAGTGACATGGCGCTGCCTGTGGACATTCTGCACACGTCGGACGATGACGAGCTGTCGCCGGTGGCGAAGTTCCCGGCCAAGGACTCGATGGAGATGCTCATCAAGAAGTCCAAGAGCTGCGTGAGAATGTCGGATTCGGGAGACAAGGTGAAGACCAGTGAGGAGGATGACGCGTCCTGAGCGTCCATCCAACCTGGGGAAGGTTTCGTGATGGTGAAGTGTAGTGAATAAAATTACTTTCGTTTACATTTTAATTCCGTGTGTTCGTACTTGTTTTTACCAAGGAGTATGGGTGACTTCTCTAATAGATATTCATAGTTATAAATATCCCATCCCCCAAAATCACTTCGTGTCCAAAAAAGACCAAAAACAAACTGTAAATTTAACTTGTTCACTAAAATTTTCATCATTGTAAATTTAACTATGTTCACAATAAATGTTTCAATCATATCACGATAGTCAGTGTTTTCAACGATAATTTAATTAATTGTAAATTTAACTATCTTCACTATACGATAATGTATCTAATTATATCACGACAGTCAATGTTTTTAAGAGGATTTCCCCTGATAGTAGGACTCTTCTGTAGACTACATAATATTACTATTAAAAAATAAAATACTAGAATTCTCGAATACATCATGACTGTCTTTGTTGAGACGAGACTGGGTGGTGGTTGACTCATCTCTAGTGCTGAAAGTTTGCAACAATGACTTGCGATTGTTTGTCACTCCACGCTTCTAGAACTGTATTAGACTGTTAGACAGTCTTCTTATCTTATCAGTCTTTTCGTATGTGGAACAATTTGCGCTATAATTGAATAAAAAATAATATATATTTTTTCTAATAACAGTTTCAGCACATTTCTTTAGTCAATTAAAAACAAATCTCCTCCAATGATTTGCCACCGGCAGAGTACCCAAAATTGATGTAGCATTCCCTCGTTGAAGAGCGAGGGACAGTCGTTGTTTCAGGTACATTTTGCCTTTGAGCTGCCAGTTCTTGTTGTTGATTTGCGCCGTTAAATTTTTGGCATTCCTCTTTCTGCTGTTTCTTTCACCTTCTTTTCTTTCTATCTTATTTCTTCTTTCTTCTTTTAATAGTTCTCTCTTTTTTTCTCTCTAATATCTATCTTCATATCTCTACGGGATGCATCTTTCTATGAAAAAGTATTTTGAGAGTTTGAATCAGGCGTCTGGAATGAAAAACCTAATTCCACTCACAACAGGTGGTGAAGACATCCTTAATTCCCGATTCGGATTTCACCGAAACGAATTTGAATTTGCTCCCATGTATATTAGCTAGGTCCCTGCGTGTGTATATTAGCAGGGACCTAGCTCATATACATAAGCAAGGACCTCGGAATTAGAACCGCATATTAGAAAATATTTTACCTTGTCAGGGATCGAACAGAGCACATTTAGCCTGCAAGCCGAGTACACTTAACACTCTCACATTGAGATAACTTTGATTGAGCAGAACAATAAGTAGAGAACTCACAGAATAATTAAGATAGACGAAGTGTCGGGCCAATATCACCTTATGAGCAAGTTCCATTAAAAAAAATATCCGCAAAACAGTCGCATCTTGACCCGGCCATTATTTTTCGCCGACTTATCCCTCTCCTTGTGTCCCTGTGATCTTGAGTTTCTTTGTCCACAAGTGTTGGGGTTAGGATAATAATTGGTTTGCCTACGTAATCTTGATTCATGAGTTCATGACAGTTAGAATTTCACTTAATTTAATTTAACTTATCATGAACACTAGTTTCTTTCAGTCTTACTAATAATCATACATATATACATACCAATCAGCTTAAATGAAAATGTCATCTATTTTAAAGATCTGTTTTTGTAATATTCAATTACTATTACTATTTCAATCTCATTCTCTCTTTTTTTAATGTTTACCAAGGTGAGTACAATCACCTATTGAGAAAATCATAAAACTATTATAAGAATTAAAAAACTGTTCAACTGTTTGATTTTCATTCGACTCACATCGAGCAAGGCCCTTCTGAATCAGGTGAAAGGATACGGGACCTGATTGACTTAGTCATGCCATTCTGTGTGTCTCTCCACACTACTTCACAATGGTTCATTTGGGTTCTCCTGAGTCCTTGGCTAATTCTTCATGAGGTGATAGTTGGCCCGACACTTCATCCGTCTTAATTATCCTCTGAGTTCTGTGTTATGACTTCTGTTTTGCTCAATCAATGTTATGTCAGTGCGTGTTAGTGTATTCGACTTGCACGTTGGTGATCTCTGTTCAATCTCTGGCGCGGTAGAATATTTTCTACTATGCGGTTAAATCTCCGAGGTCCTCTCAAACCTAATGAGTTGTATTTTTTTCATCTTAATAATACTCAGCATTCCAATATATTGATAAATTAATTTAATACGTACATGAATTGCCACGTTCCATCACCGGTAAAAAATATCGTCCGTTTAAAAAACGTATTTACAAATTTATATAAGCTTACAACATACTGTCGAGCACATCAAACCCCTGTTGATCGAAAGCAATTTCGCCGTCTAAACAAACTTAATAGAATGGGATTACGCAATAATCCGCGAAACACGAAGTGACAAAATACCCCCATAGCTTATATGTATTCATTTAACCAAGTCGCTACTTGAAAAGCGGATCCCCCCGCGTCGCTCCCCCTATGCTGAACGTAACGCGATATTAGTCAGCGCTTTCCGCTCGCTTTCATATTCAATATCACCCCCCACCCCATCAGAAATTTCCCCCTCCCTCTTTTGTGTCCCCATCACTCCATCAGCAGTATCGTCTCCCCCCACGTCTCTATCTCCCTCTCCCTCCCCCCACACTCTCTCCGCCTCCCTTCCCATTGTAAATAATGAGCAGTATTGTCCCTCTGTCTCCTCTCTCCTCCTCTCTCTCTCTCTCTCTCTCTCTCTCTCTCTCTCTCTCTCTCTCTACTCCTCCCTCTCTATCCTCTCTCTCTCTCTCTCCCTCCCTCTCCCTCTCTCTCCCTTCGTAAATAACGCGTCCCCACCAATCTCTCAACACTATCGTCTCTCCTCTCCCTTGTGAATAATATCGCCCTCCTTTTCCATCCACATCAGTAACATTGTCCCCTCCCCCATCAGTAACATTGTCCCCTCCCCCATCAGTAACATTGTCCCCTCCCCCATCAGCAACATTGTCCCCTCCCCCATCAGACATGTCCCCTCCCCCATCAGTAACATTGTCCCCTCCCCCATCAGCATTATCAGCACAGCGCTCCCCCCCCTCTCTTGTCCCTCCCCCTCCTTACCGCTCCCGTCCAAGCTCTCCTCCTCCCGTAAAGCCCTCCCCTATCCGCCCCGCCATCCCCACTTACATGCCATACGAGAGCAACCCCCTCCCCTGCAGCACACCACTTGTTGCCGTCGCCTGGCGTTAAGAACAATTTATATTCCCTTGTCGATTATTTGCTTACACCCTCCCCTCTACACGTCTTCCTGCCTCCAAAAACACACGCTCCTTTTACTATCATTGTGTGTCTGTTTATCGTTCCTATATCGAAGCCAAACTTTCCCGAATTCTTCCCTTTCTCATTTTCTCCATTCTATTTCCCGAGTCTATTCTCCGCGCTAGTTTTGTTTGCCAACTTGTTGAGCGCGCCATATTCTAATAATCTGCGAGAAACAGAGAAAGCTTTTCTATATTTACTACGCTAAACTTCTTCGCCTGCCGGATTCCGAGAAGTTTGGTTCCGCCAACCTTTTATGTAACTTCATTGGAAAAGCCGGCTTTTTAATGCCTCTCTTCACAGCATCGCATGTACATGAATACCTAGATTAGCTTGTTTAATGATTTGGAAACAAGGCATGGCTGGAGAATGTAATAATATTGTAATATGTCTAATGATGAGAGGAAATAAGTTCGAAACAGATACCCAGCATATTTATGTATCTACAGTTTGTACATCTAGTCAGAACTTCTCACTTTTCTGTTGATATACCTACTGAATGAAATGTAAACTTAAAACTTCTCACTTTTCTGTTAAAGTATGTACTTAATTTTTTTTAAAACTATTGCATTATAATTTTATAGGTACATTAAGTCTTCAGTTCAGTCAGTAGGTACATTATACGTACCTACTTATGTACCTACCTACTGACATTATATGTACCTACTGACTGAACTGAAGACTTAATCCCAGTAGTCTTACTTGACCAGAATAGAATAATCAACCAAGAAAGAAAAGACGTTTTCAGTAGCCCATATTTGTATCTGATTCTTGTAGTTTTCTTTAAAGTCCAAAGAATTATGGAAGCAAAAACCTGTTTCGGATGAAAGAAATGTTAGAAGGGGAAAAAAAATCTTCATACAAAATCGAACACGAAATTTATCTACTTGGAAGTATAAAAACCGTTTTCTTCTTTCTCCACCAAACCTTGAGCACAAATTCAATTCAATCAAAACCAAAATATAAAAACCTGCAATACATGAAAGTCTAGACTCAACGCAATCGAAGATCCCAAACACAACATCATGGTCAACGATCATATATGATGACTTTAAAAAATCAGAATCGCTTTCATTTATGATCCAGCAGCCAGAAATGAATCCACTCCACCCATATAAAAAACTCTGTTAATAATGACCCCATCAAAAAGTCGTTTCAGGTGTAATTCCTTTGTTAAAGTGCTTATACCAAGAAGAAAAAAAAAAAAAAAAAGTCGTTCGTCCAGCATGGAAACAATAAGCCGATGGAGTGGCCTGGTGATCGGAGATGGAGAGACGGTGTGTGTGCAAAAAGTTTTTGCCTGCAAAATTTGCATGCTCGCCCCGTTGCGTTGATGCCATGACCCAGTTCAACTCTGGCTGTACGAGAAACCAGTCTCTACATACATAGATGTACATGTACATAGTATACATACTCTGTGTATGTACAGAACTACAGATATAGTTGAAGTATAAAGTTACTCTATGTATAGTATGTGGGGACTGTATGTGTAGATGTAGTATAGCATGCAGTTGAAATTGTACCATTTATTTATCTATGCGGGGACTGCAAAATAAAATATTTTGTAGTATTTATTTTACATACTATCATACCTATGTAGCTTAAGCATACGGTTGAAATTGTACTATGTTTATTGGTATATGCAAAATAAATATATGTATGCAGTCAGTGTGCAGAAACGGTTTGAATGGGTTCATTTCTGTTTGCGATTAGAAATTGCTCTCATGGAACCTGGAACGGTCCTAGAGATGTTCCTCTGTGCAATGATCTGGATCCCAGGGAGAAATAGTTGTTCGAAAATCCGGTTAATTAGATTAGTTTTATTTAAAAAAAAGTTGCCGTTAACTCAATGTATTCATTTTCTTTTTGAAAAACTACGAGGAAATTAAAGTGGGGAGATTTTATAAAATTTAGGGAATTGAAAAAAAAGTAATAAAAAAAATATTCATAATTTACAAGATATTGGTATAATGACGGCGGGAATAACATTTCTTTTTTTATTACTGAAATCGACTAGAGTCCTTTGAAGTACAATTAGTACAAACACATGAACAAATTGACTATTATAAATAATCGAAGTAGAAACTCGTGATCTAGGCAGGTTTGAGTATTCTTACAACAATCACTTTTATGACATTACTGTGACATACCCAGATATGTTTTGTTTTCTATTTCTATTTGTTTGTCATATTCCATGTATTCTCTTTGTTTTTCCAGGTAAGTGCTCCTGATCGATTCCAACTCCATACTTTAATTCCAGTCGCTTCGATGGTCGGTAAGTTTAGCATGCCCTCTAATAGTAATAATAATGCCGGGTATGTGACAGAGACACATATAGACGCCCAAATTCAATCAATGATCGGTAGGTCCTATCATGTCCTATTTCCTAGCTACTTAAAGCGCATACTTCCGATATCTCAGGAGGTTAGGACATGATGGAAAGTATTTCTTATTTAGTTCCACTGGAACATCTGTCATAACCATCTGAATAAAGCCACCTCAGTAGCTCGATTCATCAGGTGGTCCGCACTCATACGAGGTCGGTGGTTCAAGTCCCTATGGCAAATTTTAGCAAGGCAAGTTTAAGAGTAATTGTGGTATCACGATAGTGATCAACACAAATCTCACATCTCAATAAAGCACTATAAGCTAAACACTTAAATTATGTATAGTGACTACTCGTATGTATAGTGACTATAGTTGCTTCTGGGGGCGTGGTATTCATCAGCTCGCAACTTCTATTTTGTGGTCAAAACCATACGTTTATCTCCAGCATAATCACTTCCATATTACTGATGATGTGCATAACATAAAGGTTTTGAACTTGATAATGATAAGATTAACATTCGTTTGGTTATGGTGATTTTTATCATGCCAATTTTGATTTTGGTGATTTTTTATTTTTTTTTTCAATGATGATTTTATCATCCCATGATAATATTAATAAATAATTTCATGTTGATTATTATCAAGCCAATTTTGATCTTGTGTTATAATGATTTGGTTTTAAATGATGATTTTGATCATGCCAATGAATTTTTCTTCATGTTGATTTTTATTAAGACAATTTTGATCTTGTGTTATAACGATTTGGATTTGAAATGATGATTTTGATCATGCCAATGAAAGTTTCGTCATGATGATTTTTATTATGTCAATGAAGATGATAGTGATGACGCAAGTGTTGAAAATACAAACAAAACCACAGACCAACATCTTCAACATCTCTGCATATAAAGTTTGACCTCTTGCCCTTTGTTCTCTTGATCGGCTCATCTGTCTCTTTGTCCTCTCTCTCACTCTTCCTCTCTCTCTCTGTCTCTCTCTACTCTCTCTCTCTCTCTCTCTCTCTCTCTCAGCTGGCTCAAATGAGCTCTCCATTGCCAGATGGTCTATCCGATTCTCTCTCCTTCCTATTTTCTAATAAGATTGAAGATGTCCTGAGGGCATTACTCACAAGCACTATCATGTATCACCCTCTGGTTCTGTGTATTTGGCTATCATTTATGATCAGATCTGTGACTTAATATCTCTGTGTAACTTAACTTTTTTTGTTGTTAATTTGGGTTCAACATCACTGTCAACTGTATGGTCACGACGGGGTATTACCCTCCTTTCGCAAGAAACTCACAAATCTGCTACCCATCACATTAACCTCACCCAGTCTGGGTTCGGCCGGAGCCAGCACACGAGTCTGCACCTCGCTTGATTGCTACTTCGAGAAACGTGCTCAAAGCGCCATCGCGCTGCAAACAACTTGTATGGCGATATTGAATATCTTGACACAAATCACAATATGTGGTAGCACAATTACTCAAACCACTATTTACATGTAGGGACTAAAACCACCCCTTAGAGTCGATCGAGCTACTAAGTTCTACTTTACCAAAACTTTGGGCCTTCAGACAAATAATATCGGGCCCTCCCGTAATTAGTAACGTTTAATAACATGAGTTTAACTTATATATCTGCCGTAGCTCAGTGTAAGCGGCACTCTTGAACTAGAGATACGAGAGTCGCGGTTCGAACCCACCGACATGACAATTCCTCATATTGGGATTTACCCATATAATATCTGGCTTACTCTGAATAATGGACTAATACCATCGGCAGTATAATAAGCGATATCTATTATTACATGGGGCTCTGGTGGGCACACTTAAGACTAGAATAATGGGACATATTAGTCCTAGTCGGTTCAATATTTCCACTTATGATTAATGGAAGAGTACGAGTTACCAACGCAACCGATTTACAAACTGAGCTTCAGAAGTCGGAGTCATTAGTGGACAACTTATGGTCAAATGTCAAGTCCTCGATGGACAGTGCAAGGGTGCTGTCGTAAGTTATTGTAGGGCACGCCAGGCAGTAACAAATGGACCGGCAAGATGGAATAGGCTGGATTATGTTGGAATGGAACAACGTAGCCTGTTAATCCTCATTATTCCTCAAAGTATATTAGGAGACTATTAGGTAGAATAAAAAACAGCTCGTTATTTCTTGCAAGAATGGAACATGGAGCTCGTTTACTAATAGATTCCTAATCACCGAGTCCACCAAATGACGGATAACTACTAATTAAAGCAACGTCCAGTGTGTTCAGGGCTTGGTGGGTGACCATTTTAATTCAAGCCCGCGTGGTGCCGACTATTACTGTACCAATCCTGCGTAGGGATCTGTTGGTTCGAATCCCACCCAGTGCATGAATTGTTCCTCATTTATTTGAGTTTGTGACCACATAATAATAAGACTCCGAGGGTTAGGTGGTAGAAAATGCTTTGAGCATTAACCTCGCCTGGTGGTTACCTTCCACTAAAGAGTTTTTTTTAATGTTTGCCGTAACCCGGCTAACATTTCTTTATTGAATAATTTGAGTTTTATATATTATATAGATAAGATACCTTAAGATAATTTACCATCTACCCTAGTATATTAGCTTACAACTTTATTCCCCTGGGAACTTTAAATAATACATCCAGGAAGAAAACCCACCGGTTACTGATTTACTAAAAATCAGTGATTTACAAAAATAAGTGATTTACTAAAAATCAGTGATTTACTAATAATAATAAAAATACATCCACTAAAGAGTGTTATTATTGTTAGTACCCACACCAGGTGGAAGTTCACATATTGGCCTTTCTAACCGTGATCCTGGCCTGAACTTCTTCTCGCAAGATACCGAGCCAAAGCTATAGTAGAACGTAATGGCAGTAATGACGGACTCCGGCGTATCCTAAGTAGACGGTATAACAGGTAGTAGAGTAGCGATAGTATAACAGGTATTAGTAGTGTAGCGATAGTAGCGTAATAGTGTGCTCGTAACCGTACGAATCGGACAGGTAATTTTACCTATAACTGGCGGTTTTATAATGGGCCGAACAGAAGTGTGTTTCTCTAGAGATGGAATCGTGAGAGAGGATTCGAGTTGTTTTCTTCTATAGGAGCGTTCAGTTTAGGATAAGTTCATAATTATATACTCACCGACCTCAGTAGCCTGATCGATAAGGCGCCGGACTTGTAACCTGGAGGTCGGTGGTTCAAGTTTCGGTTTAAGCGTAGATTTAGTAAAGCGAGTTTGAATAGTTGTGACATCACGGAAGTGATTAACACAAATATGATAACTTAAAAGTTCATATACTGGATAACTCGTATAATAATCCAGAAACGGCTTAAGATCCACATCAGAAACGGCTGATGTGTGAACGCCGTTTGGGAAAGAGGATACAAACGAGAGATCGATTTGAAGTTGACTGTTGATCCTATCACTTCAATTATCATGACTGATGTTTTTGGTTAAAAGTCCGACATGAGGAACTTTCGTTGTAATCCTATTTTATAATTTGGTCCTAATTGTTTCAGTTAGATATCGAAAATTTTTGCTGATTTTTTAAAGAATTTTTGTTCCATCAAGTTTCTTCATCCAATCTGGTTTCCATGTGGGCTCGCGAACACCTTTCTAATTCACGTCACCGTCTTTCCTCATTAGGAAACGCGAGGTTGTCGATTATGTCTAATCATATTACATATTACACAATACACATACATACACATTACACACCTATACGTTTGAATTTAACGCTAGCTTCACCACTATTGAAGCAGGAGATCTACACGAAGACATTGAAGATACAGTAGTCAGGAGCGCTCCCTAGAGGAGGAGGAGGGTTCCGCGAAATATCCCTTTGAAAATTGCTTATTCTCAGGTGTGTCCCCCTGTCTCAAAAAAAAAACACATTATTTGTGCATAATGTAAACCGTTCACCGCCAGGTTAGGAGTACTCCGCCTTATCGATCGAGCAACTGAGGTTGGTGCGTATATGCTATGCAACCACATTTTCACGTGTCGGTTGTGTTTCCTTAGTGCATTATTCTAGGATCTGCACCCGAGGTACGGCCCGAGACATCGCCTTATATTTATTTTTCCTAACCCTACCCTACATACACAATGAGACATTTCCGTACATCGTTTTGGGCCTGAATTCGGTGCCACCGATTTTAAGAGACTGTTTAACAGTGAATTTGGGTATAGTTATTGTATCCTATTTGTTTTAATCACTTTCGTGATGTCACAACTACTCTAACTCGCTTACGCTGAATCCGAGACTTGAACTACCGACCTCCAGTTTACAAGTCCGCCGCCTTATCGGACAAGCTACTGAGGTCGGCTGTCTTCTGGTATAGCTCTATGTGGTGGTAAACTTTCAGGGAAAAACCCCCCAAACATAATTTCTGGGTTCGTTCCTGACTCGGGCAACTGCTATGCCACCACAATAGCTCTTTATGGTGGTAAATTTTCAAGAAACCCCACCCCCCCCCCCCCCCAAAACATAATATCTGGGTTCGTTCCTGACTATGCCACCACAATACTTTGTGGTGGTAAATTTCCAGGAAAAATTCCCCCAAACATAATTTCTGGGTTCGTTCCTGACTCGGGCTAGGTAACTGCTATGCCACCACATTTTGACGTGTCAATTGTGTGTCCTGTGTGTGCATGCATCACTATCCTAGGAGGACGTTGAACCTCTTGTGTGTAGCTTCTTGTTGTGTTTACATATTGTTCTCATCCTGGCAAGGCGTCCTGTGGATCATACTGATGATGGCAGTCTTTGTGCTTGGGCTCGGGTGTGCATGGTATCTGTGCTGGAATTTCTCCAAATTTTCATCGTCGGTCGTCAATATGTATGACTGGTATGTGTATACAGAATATTGTGTGAGTACGTATTAGTGTTTAGTGTATACCGTATACTCGTATTATGTATGTGTGTGGTGTATGACTGTATGAGGTTCCTCATTCATCTGCCTGGTAGTATCCGGCATGGGCTGTAGCTTTCACGTCGGCTCAAATGACCATCGGGCTGTCGATAGTATTGGTGTATCCGAATAATGTTAGCCGAGGTGGTCAAGGCGCTCGTCTGGTAATCCTATCTGCCTGGGAGTATCCGGCATGGGCTGTTGTAGCTTTCACGTAGGAGTTGCCGTCGGCGTCGGCTGAAATGACCATCGGGCTGTCGATGGTATTGGTGTATTCGATTGTTGTTAGTCGAGGTGGTCAAAGCGCTCGTCTGGTAATCCTAAACCTTGTTAATGCCGTCTTAACAGAGTTTAAGAAAGGCACGGTGCTAGTCTGGTAATCCTGAACCCTGTTAATGCCGCCTTATAACGGAGTTTAGGAAAGTCACGGCGCTAGTCTGGTAATCCTGAACCCTGTTAATGCTGCCTTAACAGAGTTTAGGAAAGGCACGGCGCTAGTCTGGTAATCCTGAACCCTGTTAATGCCGTCGTAACAGAGTTTACGAAAGGCACGGCGCTAGTCTGGTATTCTTGAACCCTGTTAATGCCGCCTTAACAGAGTTTAGGAAAGGCACGGCGCTAGTCTGGTAATCCTGAACCCTGTTAAAGCCACCTTATTAACAGAGTTTAGGAAAGGCACGGTGCTAGTCTGGTAATCCTGAACCCTGTTAGAGCCGCCTTAACAGAGTTTAGGAAAGGCACGGCGCTAGTCTGTGGTACGCATGTTCGGATCGTATCCAATGCATGAATTTTTCGTGATTTATTTGCACTTTTGACCATATTATTATAGAAATTGCACTCTGAGGGTCAGGTGGCAGAATATGATTTCAGCCTCACCTATTGATTACCTTGTACTAAAAGGTTGATTATTTTTGTTATTTCGTCTGACTCAACAGTATGTTTTTAGTCCGAAATTATTTGAACAATATCTGGTAGAATTGAATGATTTTTTCTTTCCCATTTTTGCAAATGAATTTGGTTTTGAGGATTTACTTATCTTCTCTGAGGTAGAGTTTACTCCGTTAACATGGATACTTCACAAATAAAATACTTACCTACTCATTCTTGTCTGCGTGTCCTGGACGGTCATACCAGTGGCCACAGACAGCAGGAAATACCGCCGGGATTCCAGTTAGAATTTCCTGTGCTGCCGAGTTTCTGTGTTCTACAGCTATGTGATCTGCACAATTATGAAATTGTTCTTGAGGCGTTCTACGCCGCTTCATATGTTCTTCATGTTGTGTTTACACGCTGATAAATATATGATGCAAATATGGAACAGCTTAATAGATGCATGTTTGTCGGATTAGAATAAGCGAACAAGTGGAGACTTATCCATCCATCTGATGTCTAATGTAATGAAATAATTAGAATGTTAGAAGTATATATTGGGGCCGTTGTTGCAAGAAAAGTTTACTGGATTTGGGAATCGCCAATCTTCAGACTGAATTTGCGGCACAGTGTGAATCCAGAGGTCGCGGGTTCAAAACTCAGCCGGGACATAACAAGTTATCCTCCCATTTTGGATATTTACCACATTGTAATACGTCTTAGTTTTACTGCTGGAATTATGGGACTTAATAGTAATAATCGAGCAGTACGAATAAGGCGATATTATTATTATTTGTTCGAAGTCTATGGAAACAAAATGTTTACACTCTCCCCATGATATCAAAACAGATACCAGGAAAACTTTGCACATTACTTGCAAATCTGCCCATTCATAAATGCTGCAGATATGTTAGCTACGGTGTACGAGTATGTGTTCCGGTGACTGTCCGAAGTTGAACAAGCCACAAGAGAAACAGTGGAAATTTTCACAGAATCGAGAGTTGTAGAGACTCATGCAGTTTCTTGGAAATGGCATTAACAATGTTATCATTCTACTACTGCATGCTCCAGTGAAGGAAAATACATTGCGGAATTTTCTCTCGCCAATCTCGCCATAGAGAGGAATTCGCACAAATTTAATAAATATGTATAAGGGTCTTTCCTTGTGTGTTCTGATGTTGTGAATTTGAAGTGCATTTACTGATGCTTCTTATACTATTAATTGTGAGTGTATTATGTGCATTGCATGGTAGTCAAGTGGTTAAGGCGATAGTTTGGTAATCCAGGTAGCGTTGGGATTCGTTGGTTCGAATCCCAGCCAATGCATGATTTTTTCCTCATTTATTTGAGTATATGACCACATAATAATTAGTCTCTGAGGGTTAGGTGGTAGAAAATGCTTTAAGCATTAACCTCGCCTGGTGGTTACCTTCCACTAAAGAGCATTATTATGTGGTTTTGCTCATTTTTAATGTGCAAAATATAACATGAGAATGAATTTGAAGTGTATTTACTGATGTTTTGTATTATTATATTAATAATCATAAGTGTATTATATGATTTTTTATGTGCAAAATATAGTATGACTAGATGAGTATATGTTTTATGTAAATAAACAACAAGGTTACTCAAATCCACCTTACAAAAATTAACCATACTTGAGACCCGAACCAGATACATAGGGAGCGAAAAATCTGATGGATTCACAGAACACTTGACACAATTCAATTTTTTTCACTGCCAATATAAATTGGTTCTCCAGTACAGGTTTTATCGACCATTACTAATTCTTATAGGGTGCTTACACCTTATATTACATTGTTTTGACGCACAAAGAATTCCTGTTACAGGGTCGTGAATGACTGGTACTCAACGATTCTAATGACTCTCATGATATGGCGCTGGTTTATGGCCTGTCGGTCAGTCGTTACTCAATGACGTCCTGACCATTAAACTGATAATTTCGCGAGGCGCGCAATTTTGGCCTATTTTATTTCTCTCCCGTTTTCCAGACAATTTCAAGTATACTTGCACAGGGTGACCAATGACGACTCCTTATTAATTCTGAACTATAACTCTCCTCCTCACCAACTTCAGTAGCTGATCGTTAAGGCGGGGGACTTGAACTGGAGGTCGGTGGTTCATGTCCCGGTTTCAGCGTAGATTTAGTAATGCGAGTTTTGAGTGTTGTGATATCACGAAAGTGATTAAAACAAATATGATAACTATAATTTCCTGGACCTTATAAAATCTGTGAGAATAATCCGAAGGGTTATGATTTGTGTACAAATGGCGGAGGAGAATCAACGTTTGCCAGTTGATTGTAAAAATTCCAATTTTTCACTTATCAAATTTGAATTTTTGGCAACGGCAAAAAAATTCTACTAGGTACAAGTAATACTATGGACTGAGATACCGTCTTCAGTAGCTTGACCGATAAGGCGGCGGACTTGTAACCTCGAGGCCGGTGGTTCAAGTCCAAGTTGAGGAAAATTTTTTAGTGAAGCTAGTTTGAGTAGTTGATATCAAAATTGTGATTAACACATATATGAGAACTTTACTTTACTAAACTGTGATTGCTATTGTCCTCAGCTTTATGTCACCAGCGTGCAACACTTTTGGTCTTCTTATATGGTAATGACTGTTGACCTTCAGCATGTGCTCATAATCTAACGAGGCGCTGTTAAAATTAGTGAGAGAAAATAAAAGATTTTATTAGAAATTTATCAGGAGTGTAAAACAACTCGTGTGGTTGATGCAAAGATCCCTAGGTTAGATTTTTGGCCCCGAGCGTCATCAGAAGTCAGATTATACGTCATTATGTCCATAAAAATTGAGATAGGTACTATAACCATGGTCCTTTATGAAACTTAATTTTATCATGTAAATGTAATTACATATTAATGTTTGTCATTTATTACATTTTGGAGAAGTAATTTCCAGCATGTGTTGATAGTTCCAGAAAGCATATAAAATAGTTCCAGAAAGCCCTTTTACTCTCATAGTCCCCAAAGCTAGTACTCCAAGCGTCACACTGGTCACAGAAGGCACTCTGATTGTTATTTCGTTTAAATTAACCAATCAGATTTGATGGTTGAAAAGGAGATTTGGGGAATATGAGAGTGGATAGTGATTTCTGGAATTATTTTTATGCGCTTTCTGCAACCAAACAATTACACACATCGCTGGCGCCCCTAAATTAATATTTGCCATACAAAGGACTGATCCACGAAAAATGAGGCATGGTCGGCCGCCTTAAATCGATGGAGCTATGAGGTAGTCTCGCGGTGGCGTCAAATTCAGGCCCTTAAACAATGTACGGCAATCCCTCATTGTGTAGAGTAGGGTTAGAAAAATAAATATACGGCCATGCCTCGGACCGTAATAGGATGCAGAAACTCATACGGATTACGTTTTTATACTGATCAGATTCCCTTTTTGAAGGGAGGAAAAGAATTTAATGATGGTTTTTGTATTGCCAATAGATAACGTTATTCTGTTCTTCTGCGTGGCTTTGTTGACATGGATGATATAATACGAGTATAAAATTATAACCATCAATGTTTATTACAGATGATTATTATGAAAAAAAACTGGTTAGCGGGTTGTTTTAATTGGTATTTATCATGTAGGTACGAGTACGTGTGGTTGTATAGTATGTCTATCATAGAAATGTGTGGTCTTTGTAAACCAGGTAGAAAACTGGAAACTGCTCCACCGGGGTCCGAGACGCCAACCCAACTGACCGGTGGATATCTGTCACAGCGGTGGATATAACTGTCTCCATCGGTAGATACATGTATGTATAACTTTGACAGCGGGAGAACTTGCTTAACCACGGGACACTAGTTCGAGCCCAGCTCTTCTTCGCTACAAAGGTGTTTGAAAAAAAGATGAGCTTTTCACTACCTTTCTTTTTTATTGGCCAATTCTTGGGTTTTTTTGTCTAATTATATAATAATTTGATTCATATTAATATAATTATATAAATAATGAGAAGTCAAATTTATTAAGACAAAAGAAGTCATCCAGTTTAGAATTTGGCCCCATAATATATGCATCATCATCATCATAGGGTGGCGTCATCGTGAACGATGGTAGCCAGACAGTGGAGGAATGATCAGTCAGCACTTCTACCACTGTCTTTACAAGGAGGCTAATAATTGACAAGGGCCCCCAGAACCAAGCGAATGCTGGTCTACTTCCTGTTTATAGTCCCCCAGCCAGGAGTGCTGGTCTACTGCCTGTTTATAGTCCCCCAGCCAGACAAATATATGTATAGGACCAAAAATATAGTTGGAAAAAAGGGACTCATATACTCTTAAGTCATTATCGAGCAGTGAAAAAGGGCCAAAAAACGAAGATAAGTCAGACGTCAAGTCGAGTTTCAACCAATCACAGAGCAGTCCGAATTGAGGGCCTGTCTGTATTATATTGTTGTAATCCTATTTTATATTTCGGCCCTAAGTGTCTAAATACTATTATTTTTAGCCTGAATTGTCGTAAATGAAAAAAAAAATTGTGGTTAAATCAAATTTAAATCTGGAAATTCTCGTTCCTGATAAACTCACTGTACTCAATTAAATTTATGTTTCAGTTATGAGCAGGAAGGCAGAATAAAGTTATGTCTTGTTATTTTTGTCCCAATGTTTGTTTTGTGGGGCTTATATAGTTTAAATTGTCGAGATTAAAACTTAGCCATCGCGGCAACGGATAGGGAGGTATCAGAGATTTGGTATACTGGGTGTCGAAGAAAAAACTTTCAGTTAGGGTAGAAAATGTTTGTTTCCTCATGACACATTTCCTGTGATTTTTATACCCTTTTTACGGAAGCTATTAAATATAATGTGTAATTGAAAAACATCGAACTAGAAATCAAGTTTATAGAGTTTTGTTTTTTTGTGTTAATTGGTTTTAAAACACGTGTTTAAAACAGCTAAAAAACATTTACAATAGATAATTGTTGCCAACTGTCCTGTTTTACAAAAAAATGGTTTTCTATTTTTGAATTTGTGCTGGAACACTTTATACCCGCCATTTTTGTGTTTACATATGATTTTTCTAATAAAAACACTTCCGTCATAAAAATTTTGTTCTATAATTTGAAAATATTTAATCTCTCACATTACTCAACACGATTCTTTCTTTTTACACAGCTGATTTTTTTTCTTAATTGCAATTCGAGATCAAACATTTTGCAAAGAAGATGAAGTTGAGTTTGTTTGCATTAATAAATAACAAGGAAATAATGATGTCCATTCACTCCCTCAAACATAATTTTGAAACCATCTTAAGTACCTCATGAGGAATGTTTACTGTCCGTGACAAATCTGACAAGTTTTGTTGACTCAGCACCTAAATGAGAAGTACGAGTATTGTGTCACATTCGCCCATCAGAGGGGAGTCATACTACGGGATTCGTAGGTACAACACAGACCACAAGCGTCTACAGTAGCTACTGTTTCATAGCTACGATTTAAAAAAGGCTGTGAAACAATCATCTTTTCAAAAAAAAAAAAAAAATCCAAAGCACTATTTTATAATATTATTAGAGAGACCACAAGGCGTCTACAGTAGCTACTGTTTCATACTAGATTTAAAAAAGAGGTCGTGAAACAATCAATCTTTTCAACACACAAAAAAATCCAAAGCACTATTTTATAATATTATTAGAGAGACCACAAGCGTCTACAGTAGCTACTGTTTCATAGCTACGATTTAAAAAAGGCTGTGAAACAATCATCTTTTCAACAAAAAAAAAATCCAAAGCACTATTTTATAATATTATTAGAGACACCCGTGCACTAATTGGCAGCGGCAGGACTGGCAGGTCCAATGCATTTCGTAATAATAATTCCCATAATTCCAGCAGTAAACCAAGACGTTTGTCAATGTGGTACAAATCATCTTAAATGGAAGGATACTTTGTCATGTCAGCCGACCTCACTAGCTTGATCGATAAGGTGCGGACTTGTAACCTGGAGATCGGTGTTTCATGTCCCATGTTCAGCAAAGATTTAGTATAAGCTAAGTTTCAGTATTAGTTGTGACATCACGACAGTGATGAACACAAAATATGATAACTTTCTTTTTTATCATACTTTGTCATGTCTCAGGCTGGTTATTTCGAACCCGCACCTTTGGATTAGCAGACCAACGCGACGTCTTGACCACTGAGCTACCGGGACTGACTGTATTGCATGGCTCTAGAATCACGCGCTGGCACCCTGGTATGGAAGAGACCCCCCCCCCCCCTTGTACGAGTATATAGTGGCACAGCGGACACTACGAGTAAATCTGGCAAAATTGATGTGATTAATACTGATTGCCCCCCCGACCCAAGTTATTTATGTATCCGCGCCGCGACGCCCCACCAAACAAATTAGAAGTGCGAGTACAGCAACGTCCATGCTTAACCCCACTAGGGAGATGATAAGATGAGTGCAAATCTCGAAAATTATTATTATTATAGTATGCTTTATTAGGTAAGACAAAAATATATAAGATTATCATAATTTGTGTTAATCACTTTCGTGATATCACAACTACTCAGACTCGCTTTTACTAAATCTACGCTGAAAACCCGGGACTTGAGAACCACCGCCTCCAGGTTACAAGTCCGCCGCCTTATCGATCAAGCTACTGAGGTCTGTTCCATGGAAGTTAATCGAAAGATGGATGCTTGCTATCACGTTGTTGAAATTCAAATTGGAATATATTTTCTGTAATTTTTTAAAACAAAAGTATTCACTTTGTTATGTTTCGTGTTATTGGTGGTGTTTTTTTTTTTTTTTTTTTTTACAAATTTACGGCTTCAACCTCGTAATGAAAGTCCTAGAATGAAAAAGATGGTTTCTACAGAATGTAACATTAAACTAGTATCTTATTAATTTGATGTTAATCACTTTCGTGATATCACAACTACTCAAACTCACTTTATGAATTCAACGCTGAAACCGGTCTTTGAACCACCGACCTCCGGTTACAAGTCCCCCGCCTTATTGATCAAGCTACTGAGGTCGATTGTAACATTGAACTTCAATCTCATGAACTCGCATTGTCATGTTATATTTAGTTGAAATGAACAAATAGATTTACGCACTGTGCGTGGGTTAAAGATGGAAATCAGCTTTCTTTCGTAATAAAAAGAGAGTTCCCCGTAGGAGGGAGAAGAGTGCTTTCTTCTTCACTTCGCGGAGCCGAAAGAACATAAATTTTTCAACAAGAAAAGCGTTCAAATTGAATTTTATTTCTAAAAAAAATTGAATAGTAGGGTACAGGCGCGGCCGGTGGGGAAATGTTTTGGGGGTGCTGCCACATAAACCGGACTAAAATGGGATTTATAGAGACGCTCATTCAGTATCTGAAGAGTTATAGTTTGTTTACCATGCCTGTCAGTAGTGTATAATATGTTTATGAAGCGAAATGCATGCCTATTTTACAAAGCTCTGTGTGTGCGGGTGAGTAAGTGTGCTGTTTTCTCCCCCCTTTTTTACATTGGTTGTGATATTGGGTCGGGTGGAAGAGCTGATTGCGTTGGGTGGAAGAGATTGGGTTGGGTGAATTATTTGAGAAATGTGTGATAATTTTCATTGTATACGAGGTAGTAGGACTTGAGCAAATCCTTTATTTTTCGTCTGGGCCTGCTGCAGTTCCACAGCTCCTTAGCACCGGCCGCGCCTGGTCTAGGGTATACGTTTTGCCGTCAGCTATAACTTGAGAAGGGTAGCATAGTTCATGATGGGGAGGGGAGAGAGGGGTAGAAAAAGAGTCCTTAAGAGTTCTGTTAATATCAGAGTCGAAGGGGGGGGGGGGGGGGGGGGAAGCAGATGTCCCACTTATTTGTTTCAGCTTTACTGATTTTTAATAGAAACACGTGCAAATCTCTCGAGAACGAAGAGGGGAGAGGCGCTTGCTTTTTTATATTAATCTTATTTTCTTCACTTTGGCCTGAAGTTTGTTTTATTTATTGCTGATACTTTTTGTTTTCGTTTTCAATATCTCCTTAATTTCGTTTTTTTGTCTCTCTCCTCTCTCTCTCTCTCTCTCTCTCTCTCTCTCTCTCTCTCTTTCTCTCTTTCTCTCTCTCTCTCTGCGATACTTTTATCTTTGTGCTCTATGGTGCAAACTTTTGGAGACATCTGTTGAGTGTCGCTTGCTGTGCGATTCTTGGAATTGTCAATCTTTATCGCTCGTACAAATGATATGCAGAGTGACAATTTCACAAGATTGAAGTAATGTGGATGACATTTAACTTGTGATTTACATTTATGTAATTGAAATAAATTAATGGTTATTTTTGGTCTTTCATAACGGTATTAACGATCGTTTTTTGATGATAATAAATCTTTTTTTTTTTTTTTTTTTTTTTTTTTTTTAAGTGGGGTTTTAACGTCGCTTTCAACTGCCATGGTCATATCACGACGGGGGTTTTACCCTCCATTCGCAGGAAACTCACAAACCTGCTACTCACATTGACCTCACCCAGCCTGAGTGGGGCCGGGAAAAGCCAGCGTCACGAGAATTAGAATTTGAATGGTCACCCATCCAAGTCTTAACCTCGCTGGATGTCGCTTAACTTCGGTGTTCTGAAGGGAACCGGTGTATTCAACATGCCATCGACGCTGGCTTAATAAATCTTTATACGTAGTATAAATCTAAATGATATTCATTATTCTTTATGTAGATTTTATTTTTATTATTTCATAAAAATGTGAATACTTCTAATCCAATTCCAACAGAAACTTAACAGACTATTTTTTCAAGTCTTGTTTACCTACTGTGGTCTGTTGGTGCAATAGGACTACGAGTATATAATATACAGGGTGATTCAGAAAAGTACCGTCAAACGTTAACCACATATTCTATGGGCTAGTTAAGGAGGGGTCAACTCTATAAAAGAAAGTGCGCAAATGCCTCCTAACGGAGGTACACGCCCCTTAAGGTGTTTTTAAACAATCGAAATTTTCATTTTACGGCTTACCTATTTGGAATATCGCAATGTGGTAAAAAAATCACTTTCAATACTAGATAGCACCTTTCTTTTGGCTCAAAATTTAACACCATTCCAATGTCAGGGGCGGTCTCAGGAGGGTTAGATGGTAGAAAAAAGGTTCTAACTTTTTAGTCGTTGCTTGTAATTGAATTTGGTTTGGTTTTCACCCTATTAAAACGTCTGTCATTGTCTACAAAAATGTTCAGAATAATTTTTTTCTCAAACCAACACAAACGCTTGAAAATTGAAATTGAAGATTTTAAAACCGCATTAAGTTTTGAAACCTATGCAACTAGCATAAAATTTTAGAACAAGAATTTCCAGCCAATTCATTATTTAACAAAGAAATACACCTGGAATATTTGAACGTTTTCGTCAATCTTTTCGAAGGCGTATGGAGGTCTGCATTGAAGCCAGAGGAGCCCATGTGGAACATATGCTGTAAATCTTATTTCGGCTTAAGCCCTTCAATTTCGATTTTCAAGCGTTTGTGTTGGTTTGAGAAAAAAATTATTCAGAACATTTTTGTAGACAATGAATGACAGACGTTTTAATAGGGTGAAAACGTTTTCAATTACAAGCAACGACTAAAAAGTTAGAACCTTTTTTCTACCATCTGACCCTCCTGAGACCGCCCCTGACATTGGAATGGTGTTAAATTTTGTGCCAAAAGAAAGGTGCTATCTAGTATTGAAAGTGATTTTTTTACCACATTGCGATATCCCAAATAGGTAAGCCGTAAAATGAAAATTTCGATTGTTTAAAAACACACTTAAGGGGCGTGTACCTCCGTTAGGAGGCATTTGCGCACTTTCTTTTATAGAGTTGACCCCTCCTTAACTAGCCCATAGAATATGTGGTTAACGTTTGACGGTACTTTTCTGAATCACCCTGTATAGGACCTCTATATTCTGGAAATCATAAGCTCGGAATATTAAAAAAATCCAACTACATTGGGGCTCGAACCCAGGTGTGCAAGCCTAGTGTGCTACCCAGCACTCAGGCACTATTTGTAGACGTGATATCACAACTATTCGCTTTACTAAATCTACTCTGAAACCGGGACGAACCACCAACCTCCAGATTACAAGTCCGCCGCCTTATCGATGAAGCTACTGAAGTCGGTGTTTTCCTCTGAACACTTCAGTCCAGATATACATGGGTAGTTCCCATACCTTTGACCTCGAGACTTACCTTGCGAACTATTTGCCCACTAGTTCTCACCAATCACTTTCAATAGACCAATAGTTCCCCTTTACTTTCTGTAAACAATGCCACAGCTTGTTTATATGTGTGCAGGTTCCATGTTATTGGATTACCTCAGTTTGTATTTATGCAGTCTACTTGATTTTGTTTACTGTAAATCAACACCAGACCAATTTTCCTCATTGCTGCTTTTATTGCTGCTGTCCATCGACTCAACTAATTATTTGCAAGGTAATTGAGTGAAATTTGCGATAATTGTGTCAAGCGTTATTGTCTTGGTGATGTAAATATTGTGCACAGAGGTATTTCCCATTGTCAGCAAATTTGCGAGAAATTTGTTGAATGATGTTTCTACAAATAGCAGTATTTAGGTTCACCTCCAAGATGTTGGCGATGATTGGTGAATTTTATTGAATTTACGTGATTTGAACATAGCTCAGTGGTAAAGGCGGCACTCTGTGAATCCAGAGATTCCAGAGGTCGAGAATCCAGAGATTCGTGGGTTCGAAAACCAACCGGGCCATGACAAGTTATCCTCCCATTTGGGATTTTTACCACATAACAGTAAGTCCACGGCTTACTGCTGGAATAATGGGACAGTAGTCTTCATCGGGCAGTATAAATAAGACGATATTATTACTATTATTATTTATAGTTTATACTCTCTATTAGGTAACTGTAAAGTGTGATTATTTTTGTAATTTTTTAGAAACCTAATCGCTGATTACTTTTCAGTACGGTAATGACTCTGATATTTTTGGTCGAAGAGAGGTTTGGGGGTAAAATCTGTGTACCTATACGAACAAAACGTACTCTAGTTATACTTATTTAACTTTGCAATTTGCACCGACCTCAGTAGCTTGATCGATAAGGCGGCGCCGGCGGACTTGTAACCTGGAGGTCGGTGGTTCAAGTTCCGGTTTCAGCGTAGATTTAGTGAAGCGAGTTTGAGTAGTTGTGATGATATCACGAAAGTGATTAACACAAATATGAAAACAATATTACAATTTGCAAGATTGACTCATGAGACATGAGCAGCGGGCATGTGGCATGAGCATGGACCTGACATGCGCATGCAGCATGCGATCGCCATGCTCGTGTGCCCGCGTCACAACAGAAGGCACATCTGACCGACAGGCGACAGGTGTCATAGGATTCTGTTCTGGAAAAATTAGATCGATCTCACGTAAATTCCTGGAACTTAGTTAGCTCCGCGATAGTGACATTGCTCTATTATCCACTGTACAATACTCTGCCAGTCTACAGTTACTATACAGTCTGTCCCACAAGCTAAAAATCCCTTCCAAGGGCTAATTCACAGAGATTATGCCGGACACGGAAAGTACGTAAGTTTTTTTTTTCAATTCCGTTTGCACGCAACAATTACGCAATTAATGTTGCAATTACGCAAATAGAATATTCCTATCAAAATTGAGCCTACTTTGTATCTTAATTGAGTTTTTTACTACATCTGTATTCCATATTCCTCACTATCTGGAAGTTCATTGATCATTATTTTAACTCATTGGTCGGGGCTTTAGTGATATAATGTATACACAATTACACATACATAGATAGGTATAGTGATACAGCCGAAACCTGGATAAAAGATAACTCAAGGGACCAGAATTTTTGTTGTTATACCCATCAGGTTTCTCTTATAAAAAGGTTATTTTCCCTTAATAGAGGGGTGATCTGAAAATTATTCTGTCATGTCCAGCTTTCTCAGCAGGTTGGAGTGTCAACAATTTGGCAGTCTAAATACATTATTGTATGTACATTCATAGATGTATGGTACTATGTTTACTAACTGTATATTGAGTCATTTTATATATGTGCACACGCATTGCAGGCATCGCAAATCTATGGAGCATGGTATTTGCTGAATGGCAGAACGAATTCAGATTTTGCACCAGAGGCGTGGTTTTTTTTAGGGGGGAGGGGGGTGGAAAAGTGGACACCCCCTATTTTAGCTCGGTCTGAACTCTAAATAGCCACTCACGAGAGTTCATTTTCAATGGTCAGCCATGCAAGTCCTCATCTTTCTGGACCTTGCTTAACTTCAATGTTACAACGAGAACTGATGGTGTATTGAACTTTGATTCTGGCTGGTTTTGCTTAACTTCAATGATATCACGAGAACTGATGGTGCATTGAACGTGCCATCGTTTCTGGCTGGCTTCAACCATTTTATTCTTCATCCTCCAACTGTCATTTTCCTCTGCAAGTTTCTTAAATCTGGCCGTTCGTCGGACATCCGTCTAGGATTTGGCTCCTCATACGTCTATATTTATGTACCTTCAAACCCCATCATCTACGGCCCTGTCTGGAATGGCTAATTCACTGCTTCTCAGAACGTCATGTTTAATTGTATACGCATAGCAGGTACATATACTCATGTTGGCTTGAGAGTAATTATACAATATGATTAACATTGTTCTTGTTGCGTTAAGCATAAGACGAAAATAATTTATGTTCAATTTATGCAAGTTTTATGTTTTTTTCATAACGCGGAAAGTTTGGTCGTCTCAGATATGTACTTCAGTATCAGTATAAACAGAAACTTACATTCTTGTTTGCTTTATTAAATTGGCCGTGTTGCTTGGCAAATAACTTGAGCTTTGGTTTAGTGGCGCTTGACTGGTCGAAAGATTAGTGCAAGATTCGTGAATTATTAGACCCTGCTAAGTCTGGCTGGGGGACTAGAAAAATAAGTAGATTGAAGAAGAACAAAAAAGAAACAAGAACAAAAAAGAGAATGAAGCTAATGTCTTACCTAAAACGCGGGGTTATTGCCTGTGGCGATCTCTTCCACCCCACCCTTATCGATTATCTGAGTTCTGGGACGCTGATGAGACCTCCCTAGCCCGAAACACTTGTCCTATCTGGAGAAAAAACAACCAATTTTCTATTTAATATAATAATTTTTTCTGGATATTTCTGTGAGGGTCTTACATACAGACCATTCCGACGTTTGTAATTTCGCACTGTTAAGAAATAATATGTACGAGAAGTAATGTACCTATATACAATTATACATACATAACTACTAAATAATGGAACATTTACAGGATTTTATTTTAAATGGTTATTCCATTCTGAGCGCACAGTACTTGTACCTACGTAATTATGTACTTAACATTCTGTTTGTAACTTGTTCTGTATTTGGTATGAACCAATCTTTAGGTCAGTTCCAACATCACCAGTGGGAATTGAACCCGAGAAACATCGCGCTAATACATGGTCGGTGTTTTGTTCTTGTTACATAATAATAATAACAATAAATAATAATAAGTGTTTATTAATGTTGGTCATGTTTTTTTGTTTGAATATGCTCTTGTTCAATAATAATAATAATAATAATAACAACACTCTTTAGGGGAAGGTAACCACCAGGCGAGGTTAATGCTCAAAGCATTTTCTACCACCTAACCCTCAGAGTCTTATTATTATGTGGTCACAAACTCAAGTTAATTAGGAAAAATTCATGCACTGGGTGGTATTCGAACCAACGGCAACGGATCCCTATGCTACATAGATTACCAGACTACCAGTTCAATGATGGTCGGTAGTCTTTTGTTTGTCTATGAGTCCTTTTATTTCCAAGGAGGACTAATACAGCCAAACCTATAATATATAAGAGAACTGAAAGAACCGAATGTATATTTAGTTTTTTTTTCTCTTATGTACATACATGGATTTGATGGCAGAGATTACCTCAGGCAATAATCACGCCCTTTGTCAATATTATTCTTGTCAATAAAGAGTTATTATATTATAGATCCTGTCATCCAGGTTTCTCTTATAGAGAGGTTTATAAAAGGGTAAATTTGACCCGAAAATTTTTCCCTTATATCCAGGGTTCTCTTACGCAGTTCGCGTATATGCAGCTTTGACTGTGATAGTACTCAAAAGTTGTCCATACTTGGAACTCGAACCACCGACCTCCAGGCTACGAGTCCGCTGCCTTAACGAGGGAGTTACTGAGGTCTAACTTCGGATTGAAAAATTGAATTCTGTGTAGAATCAAAAAAAATTATGACACAATCTGCAATCAAACACCTTGGGCGAGGTGTGAAAAACGCTTGTATACAAAGATAGAGACAATATTAGTTTACTGGTTGCTGCAGACAATTGGATACACTTAAGCTTGCAGTGGATTGCAATGAATTCTGCCTCAAGTGTGAGTTGAAAATGTGCAAAATTCCTGGAAACTCTCAATTATCCTAGAAACAACTTGATTGTGTCGATCGTTTTCCTCATAAGGATAATGCTATTTGCTGTTCGACTTGAAACTAGACTTGATGTCTTTCACGTTGTGTTTACATTCAGCAGAAGTGAGCAGGGAAGTGGGCATGACGAGGATGTAGCTACACCTCACTTTCCTGCTCACTTCTACTTCCAATGGCACTTCCTCTCACTCCACTTTAGGGCACGAAAATTTCAACTCTTTTTTAACTATTTTAACACTGACCTCGAAGATCACTTCATTAAATCGGACTGAAAATGTAACAAAAATCCTGTAACTACTGTCTCGACCAGGCAATAACTATAATAATCGTGCTTATTCAGGTATTTACAACTAAATTACCCTGTATATTAATAAGAATAATTCGAATGAGGATATTAAACTTTATTATGATGGTTATTCAAACAATTTTAATTGGACCCTAAAATGTGCACGCCTGTCTATCTCACCTCAATAGGAAATTATCCTGGTTTGGCATATTTCACCAGTTCCTTTTTTCCTGGTTCTGCTTATCACACCCGCCGGGGTTCGAAAGTAATGGAATCTTGCAGAAGTGTTATTGTTACAAATGTTACACCTAAGTGAGCGAGCATTACTTTATTTCCTCTTGGTGTGCTTACAACCAAAATTTGGATTTTTTTTAATTGTTTGAGGATAATATTGTGTAATTCATTATGCAAATCTCCACTGGTTTTTCATTAGGTCGCGTGTACGGTGCACATTTGGTTTCCTGTTATTTTTACTTTCCTATAGTCTTGCTGGGGGACTATCAACAGCATTGACTTGGTTCTGGGGGTCAAATATTAGCCTCCTTGTAAAGACAGTGGTAGAATTTCTGAGTCGTTGCTCCACTGTCTGGCTACCATCGTTCACTATGACGCCACCCTACGACGACGATAGAAAGGAAAGTAATGGAATCACCCAAAAAATCACGATGCGAAATCACTATGACTCGAACTCGCACAAAATTTTTGCTGAACTCGGCTTGAACCCACGACCTCCAAATTACGAGTCCGCCGACTCATCGATCTAGCGTCTAAGGTTGGTGTTTTTTTTTCACTTGCTTCAATAGAGACCTCTTTTTGATCTCTTCCCGGAGTTCGAACCCGCAACCTTCGGAAAGAAGAACAGTGCTTAAGTGGCAGAGAATGCCTAAGGCATTAACTTCGCCCCGGATTACAATACATTGAACATTTAAATTTATTATTATTTGTTTTTTCTATATCTTATTTTGTAAATACCTATTGTTAATTTTTTATCTTTGTTAATAATTTATTGTTGTATGTATTGTATAAAAAATAAAGTGTAAATAAAAAGATAAAAGTGGTGCATCAGCTGGAATTCAAACCAGCAACCTCCCAATAGAGGACCTGGTGGAGTGGTGGCGCTTAGATCCTATCACTGAGATTGACCACCTCTGTTCGCCCATTCTCTACTAGCAGATAGTTGTGTGAAGTGGTGAATGTGTAGTGTGGAGATATTGACCACTTCTTCTCACCTATCATCTATGTCTTTAGCAGCTATGTAGTTGTCTGGAGCTAACACTAAGGAGAGCTGTTAGTGTGTAGAGTGGGTAACATTAGCGCCAGCGAAAGGAAGTGACTTGATTAATTAATACTTGCTTTGTGCCAATATATGGGGACAACTGTCACATTATTAATTACTGTCCGGTGACCAAATGACCGCTCTCGGTATGGTACTGTGGTCAGAGCAGTGTCGAAGATCTTGGGGCAGAGCAGTGTCGAAGATCTTGGGGTCCTGATATTCTTGTATCTTTTCAAATAGCATCATTTTTTGTTTATCTATAACTAGCGGGCTATTGCCCGCTTTGCGGGCCGAGGCATGGCCGTGAAAGCGAAAATCCTTTTTCGCCAATGGCAGGTGTTGTAGTGGGAATTTCGAAAAATTGCACATCTACACTATAAGACAAAGCTACCTACCAAATTTCAGCTTCCTAGGACTTACCAGTTCGGAGAAACAGTGATGAATCAGTGAGTGAGTGAGTCAGTCAGTCAGTCAGTCAGTGAAACTCTCTTTTATAAGTATAGATTTTCAACAATAATTATGACCAAGCATTAAAATCGGATTATAACTAGGATAAGGTAGAAGACCGTCACTCAAGACAAGAATTTTATTATTATTAAATCGGATTACAATAAGGATAAGCCAGAAGACTGTTCCCCAAGTCGGAAAAATTTCATGCGATTCTAAAAAAAATCCTTTTACCATCTTCTTTTTCATTCCAATGGACGCATTTCTACAGTTTCTACGTCTCTCTATATCATCGTAAACCGTTATCAACTGATAGTTCCATATTGTTATCATCTTGGGCGCAATGCGATGCGTCTTGGGCGTCATAAATACATTCTGTATGTCTGTATGTATTTATATCACTCCGAGGCGCGACAGTTATCTTTTCTGCGGCCCTGTGTATATTATCAACATGACAAATACAAGTAATGATTTTAATAGCTGTCATAATTACTATCATAGCATTTATAAATTATTAATAGCAATAATTATAATAATTCGCAATTATTACCAATTATATTACCAACAATTTTATTATTATTATTATCATCAATGAATTTTTTAACTATAATAATGCTTGCAGCAATCATAGTAATAATTATGCTTGCTGGAACTTGGTTTTTAACCCATAATAATACTTGCAGCAATCATAGTAATAATTATGCTTGCTGGAACTTGGTTTTTAACTATAATAATACTTGCAGCAATCATAGTAATAATTATGCTTGCTGGAACTTGGTTTTTAACTATAATAATACTCGCAGCAATCATAGTAATAATTATGTCAATAATTATAATGGTGAGTGTGTGTCACCAGGAGAGAAGTAATTAATGACCGGGGTCCTGCAACATGGACTCTGGTCATAAATAATCTTTTCTCCTTTTAAATTATACCGGGTGCCCTCAACTCCGCTGTATCGTATCGCTTGAACCACCCTGTAATAGTCTGGCAAATCGGAGGGAAAATCTTAGCTCTCTATCATGTTCTATAGAGTCTAGAGGGTGTCCTGTCGAACAGTTGCCCCCTGAATTGACATCAAGCAAGCTCGGATTAACTTCTGTTTTACGTTTTTTTGATCTCATCAAATATTATTGCTAGGCCACGCATTGAACTTTTAAATATATAGGCATTACTAAACTCTATTTTTCTAGAATATAGTGTTCGAAATGTGTGTTAGGTCCTCTTTTGTGAAAGCTTTTTTTTCTGGATTCAAAACTGAGGGTCAGAATCTGACCCTCAGTTTTGAAAGCTTCAGCTGTGCATAAGAGTCAGAATCTTGGACATTATTAATCTTGTGTCACAATTCCACAAGGTTCGGCTCTAGTTAACATGTGCACCGGTAGCGCACTGGTAGTCAAGTGGTTAACGAACTAGTCTGGTGATCCAGGTAGCGTAGGGATCCGTTGGTTCGAATCCCACCCAGAGCATGAATTTTTCCTTATTAATTTGAGTTTG
Organism: Bactericera cockerelli; assembly: GCA_024516035.1. Taxonomy (NCBI): domain Eukaryota; kingdom Metazoa; phylum Arthropoda; class Insecta; order Hemiptera; family Triozidae; genus Bactericera; species Bactericera cockerelli. The sequence goes on along the minus strand of CM044960.1, from coordinate 8,468,581 downwards.
TGACCACATAATAATAAGACTGAGGGTTATACAGGTAGTAGAAAATGCTTTGAGCAATTAACCTCGCCTGGTGGTTACCTTCCACTAAAAGAGTATTATTATTACACCTTTCGGTTTATTATATAATAATTTATTGTATTCAGAGTGGAAACTTCGCTAGTGTTGTTTGTGCAGTAACGTTCTACATATATGGACTGATGATCTGCATTAACAATGGCCAAAGTGCAAATGCACACCATAGGAGCAGGAGCCTATGCGCGATCTGTCAATTAGCGAGACAATCTTCCGCATCAATGTATGCATCTGCCTCCACATTAGTTCTCGACTTATTTATACATCTCTACACGCTGAAAAAAATTAGCCAAATTCTGCATGTCAGCATGCAGAATTCTTCATAATATATGGATCTGCACATTCTGCCTGACTGTTTTTTTCATTTTTTTCATAAATGCGTTTTCATGAATTCATGCTATCTCTGACGTCATCAATATTGATCAATATTGATGACGTCATCAATCTTATGCATACAAGGATGCATAGACTATGCAAACTCTGCCTAAATGTCACACAGACTGTATGAAACTTCTGCATATTTTATGCATCCCATTCATACATAATTAGCGTGGTGCATTTTCGTTTATGCATATTTCTGCATATTTTATGCATCCCTATCATGCATAATTAGCGTGGTGCATTTTCGTTATGCATATTTCTGCATATTTTATGCATCCCTATCATGCATAATTAGCATGGTGCATTTTCGTTTATGCATATTTCTGCATATTTTATGCATCCCTATCATGCATAATTAGCATGGTGCATTTTCGTTTATGCATATTTCTGCATATTTTATGCATCCCCTTTATACATAATTGGCATGAACGGTTTTTAGGTTCATGCATATTTAGCATGAATGTGTTTTCCTATTCATGCTTATTTAGCATGAGTGTTTCTTCCTATTCATGCTTATTTAGCATGAGTGTTTCTTCCTATTCATGCTTATTTAGCATGAGTGTTTCTTCCTATTCATGCTTATTAAGCATGAATATTTCTTACTATTCATGCTTATTAAGCATGAATACTTCTTACTATTCATGCTTATTAAGCATGAATATTTCTTACTATTCATGCATATTTCTGCATACCTCACGAAACCTCTGAACCTGTATTCTGTTGACTTTAAAAGAAGAAGAATAATAACAGATAATAATTTTGATTAAACAAAATGAAGAGAGTAAGATTTATTGAGCGAGCTTATAATATAGGTATATAAGTATGTAGAACAACAAATTTATGTAGAATAACAAATGATTACAAGTTACTTATGTAGAATAACAAATGATTACAAGTTACAAATGATTACAAGTTTAAGATGTAATTAAGTTATTTTAGTGCGAAGTGTTACATACATTGAGCCATTAGATAAAACGGATAATGTGTTGGGTTTTTTTGAGAAAACCTCATCAAGTGTCAGGTACACTTTTTCAATTGAATGTTTAACCTGATACGCTACATAATGAAAATCGAAGCCTAGATTTGTAAGCTGAGAACAAGATAAAAGAACGGCACTATTGGCTTTGTTGATGTAAATATCCTCTACCTGAACAAGCTGTGGCTCTATGTCAGAAAACAAGAGGTCAGCTATCAAAATACTTTTCTCATTGATTTTTTCACAATCGCTCACGACCCATTTAACAGAATAAATATCAGAGGGATAAATGTCGGGGAACACTTTTTTTAGGCTTTCAAATTTTCCCAAGTCTATTAATGTGGCTTTTCCACAATCTAGACCAGCAGGCTTACAGATGTTTAGGAAGAACCCGTGCATTGTTAACTGATGCCTCACGGCTACAGTTTTACAAATATTAATCCGACTACAAGCTGCTCGGGCTGCTATTTTTGACACTCTATGCTTTGCCTCAAATCGCATCGTCGAAACCCTTGCCAGTGGACCAAATTTTAAAAACATGGCGGGATAATGGAGAAGAAAATGAAATTTTGGTTTCAGAGTATCATTAGTTACTTCTCTGTATAGTTCTAAGAAGTACTCAACAGAGTCTTTTAGCTGTACAACATCAGCAGGAGTTACTTTCTCAGTCATAATTCGGTCCAATACTTCACGTAACTGACGGTACAGTTCCCAGACTTTATCCTCTTCAGATATGTATTCACCCACTAGTAAAGCGAAATATCTTACAAAAACCATCATTTCTGAGCCCGTACATTTCAATTTAATTTTTGATGTGTCATCATCATGAATTATATTGACGGGTTTGTTTATTTTATCAGGGCCGTAATCAAAGGAAAAGACAATACCCTTTAAAACGGACGTAGACACAGCTTTTACCGTTTTAACAATGTAATTTACAACAAAGGACATAACATATTTACAACAGCCCTCAAGATAGTCATGTAAAATATCAACTGCCACATTTTCAAATAAATTAAAATGTTTTAGGTCTAAGAAAACACACTTTTCTTTTAAACCTGTCAACGATGTGTCATCCTGCTCTAAATGCATATCGTAAGATTCCATGTTTCGCAATAATGATTTATCTTCTACAACCATAGTACCTAGTCGAGCTCTGTCCGCAGAGCAAATGCGACAACAATAATTTGCAACAAAACTTTCTACAAACCCCAAAATTCCATTCAAACCCAGATTGTCACCTGTTAAGCAAACCACATGGAATTTTACGATACCATCAAAGTGACTATTTTTTAACTTAACCCCTAAAATACTTAAGCTATTAAGAGTGTCAATGATTTTCTGAAAAACTGCCTTATTGCCAAACGCACGGCGATCATGTGCATGAAAAACTCCCAATATGAGAATATTAATCAACTTCGAACTCCACTTAGGAGGCAGGAAAGGTAAGCCTACATAAACTCCAGCTAACTTTTGCACACCTGCATGACTTGAGAGCGCATTGTTCGGCTCGTACTCGTCAAAGTACAGTGTTAGCGGTAAATGTAATTCATTATTCGAATTTTTGAAATTTTGGGATTTCCATGTCGAGCCATGGACAATATTTTTCAACAAGGTGGACGGGCATTCATTCAGGCTATTTAAATACTCAGAAATATCTTCAAAAATATAATCAATGGATAAGAAATTTTTCAACACTAAATCTATCGGTATGATTTGCATTGTACAAGGTACTTGACACATTTTTCCCTTGACAAGTTCTAGGCGTGAACCTATTGTAATTTCTTGAGAAGGTATGAAAGTACCACGTTTTTCAAAGGCTTGGAGTCTTTTATAGTCTGAATTGAAATTAGTTACTTCACTAGTACCTAATCTCAGAAAATCTTTGACACTCTCGGCAATTCTTAAATGTGAAATATTATGATGTACCAAAAAGTTAACTCCTTGTAAAATACTCCCATTATAAATCAGCATGAATTGTTCAAAGTCAGACATAAAATTCTGAATAGATGAGCGAGGTATACCAGGATTTGTGTACAAAGATGACACAAAACGAAGTATACCCTCTTGAATTTTTTTTTTTGTTTCACTCAGAATTAGTGTCAATTCTGCGTTTACAGCAAGGCTTATAGTGGTTCCAGGATCAAGACTAACAGAATCTAAATATCTAGCCTCTGGTACCATCGAACTTTCATCTAAGAAATGATGAACATGCTGACTTAATAAATGGCGACGTAACGAATTTGATGAGGAAAAATGCCTAAAGCAAAATTCTTGGCCACACGTATATTGTGCTATTACATTTCGTTTACGTGCAATACAAGATTGTTTAATGTGGTCTATCAGTTTAGGCACATTATCAAACTCTTTCTTACAATCATAACAAATGAACATTTTTTAAAAACAATAAAGGAACCTTAAATTTCAATTTCTATTCATCCCTGCAAATCTACTCCCTAGATATGTGCCTGAAGACCTAAATTTGTTAAAAGAGTTTTACATGGGGAATGAAGTCTATCATGTTCTGTTTTAATTTGATAGACTCCTCTCTGGAGAGCAAGCCAAATGTGATTGCTCTCTTCTGGGTAATGAGTGTGACACACAAAGAATATTTGAAAACACAAATGTACTGCATCCAATATGGTTTGTCTTTCAAACATAATGTCATCAACTATTACATATATGGATTCAGGATTTGTGAAGTTCCCCACATACAAAACATAAGGTAGTATGGGTCTCTTCTTCTGAAGTGCAAACTCTGTTTTTTTTAGCCTTTCACTAATTAAATTTGATGAGGAAAGTACCTGTAAGATGAATCCATTCCGTACTTCTGTTCGTGATGGCTTCCAAGATTCTTTCCTCACTGTCTTCTGGCTGGGAGTGTCGGTTATAAATGGAAGAAAAAGAAGACACTGTGCATTCATCGCGTCCACATTACTGTCGGGCGTGATTGCATCAAAAGTATTCCTAAGGATGGAACATGCTTCTTTGTCTCGCAGGGACGCCATTGTATTCACCGCTACATGGAGTATGGTTGGTCGCAATTCAAGCATTGCCTTGAAGAGGCTGTCTGCCTTGTCTGGATAGAGATGCTCAAAGTCTATTTCAAACAGTCTGGCTCCCAAGGAGGATTTCAAGACCGGGAATGTCTGAAAGTACTCCAGGATTGATGTGTACTTGGGTTTTCCCTCCGACAAGCAGGCCATCCGTACAGCAGACGTATCCTGCCATCTCTTTGTGATTGTTTCCAAATCTTCTTGCCCAGTCACTCCTTGCAACCACGTCAAATATCCACTGCAAGGTGATTCTGAAAGCAGAAATAGAAGAAAATTAGCAAGAGATAAAAAAGAGAAAGTGATGGAAAAATTGAGACTTTCCTTCTTCCTTCATTAAAAACGTAACGAAAAAGTTATAGATATCAAAAAAGTATCGAAATAGACCCCCATTATTTTTCAATTCTGAACTATTTTATATTCAAGTTAAGAAACGTCGCGCATAGATGGTAATTGGATGGGTTACCATCCAGGTATCACCCATGTGATGCTGGCTAGTCCCGGCCCCACTCAGGCTGGGTGAGGTTAACGTGAGTAGCTAGAATTGGTAAACCTAGCGCATGGAGGGTAAAACCCCCGTTGTGATATGACCTTAGCAGTTGAAAGCGACGTTGAATCCTACCTAAAAAAAAAAGTATATTCTATTCTATGACTTACCAACTTCAGAGAAGACATCCTTGGTGACTCCATGGGCAGCAGAATCTTCATCAGATGTCATTTGGACCGAGCTCCTTCTCCTTCTTTTATTTACTACTTCATTCCCTTGATTTTTTAATGTTTTTTGTCTCAACCGTCTGCCCGCTTCGTAAAGAAGTCCACTGGCGACAATTTTTGGGGACACGTCGGTTGGAGGTTTATAGGGAGAATACCAAGAAGCTTTGGCTTCTTCTAGGAATAAAGAGCAAATTTGGGTGGCCAACAATGTATATTCAACACTAGATATATGTCTTTCGGGACATGGAGACAAAATTCTCTCTATTACTGTACGGGCAACATTACGTCTTTCGTGGCTGGATTCCAATTTGCTTTTAATAAGATAAGCTTTCATAGAAGGGCTATGTTCTAAAGATGCTCTTACAAAATTTGAATCAATTACCAAGTACTCCTGGCTTGGAGTACTTGTGTTTTGCATTACTGGAGGACTTTGCACAAGTGACCCACTGAGAGAGTCATTGAAAGAGGGGGAATCTAAGAACACATTACTGGTATTTGAATTAGTGGAACATGTCCAATTAGTAAATTGCGAGGATTGGGACTCGGTCCATGACGAAGATGGCGTAGATGTGAGGACGTTTGCATTCCAGTTGTCCGTGTCAGCAGATAACTGCACATTGGAGAAAAACGTTGCTGCTGGTGTAGCGTCAGAAGATAACGTTGCTGCTGTCTGATAGTGTACGTTATCTGTGACCGCCGTGTTCTGCGTGTTCTCCGTATCCTGGGAAAAAGACGAATTGAATCAAAAACTGGCGGCCATCATCAACTTGCTTAAGCAATAAAACCCACACGCACACATGAGTACACACACATGTAGAAAGGACTCGTGAGTAATGAAGGTACAGTAGAACCTCGACATACCGTAATTCAAGGGATATGGCCTATTTTTCAAGTATAGTAAAAGCATTATCAGTCATGTCAGGAGTCAGCGCATGTGAAAACTCGACTTCCTAAACTTAAAATATTACGTTGTATAGAGGTCCAGAAAATTACGTTGTTTAGAGGTAAGTTCACCTTTTGTTTTCTTTTACATTGTATAGAGTTTTCCTATTCTGTGAGGAAGGGAAAGTAAGATTTCAACGTTATATCAAGGTTTACGCTGTATCGAGGTACGTTATATCAAGGTTCTAACCCCCTCCCCACCCACACACACTCGGTATCAAGGGAAATCTCATTTTAAAACCATCTGTATTGAAAGTCGATCTTACCTGCACCCATTGATCTCGTTTTTGCATTAATGTCATGACGTCACCCATGCAGTCTATCAACCTGTAACACTGATTTTCTTTCATCACTCGAAGGAGTTGCGGAGTTATTTTGTGTCCTGAAACATAGAAAGATGAAACTAATTAATAAAAGATAGAAACACTACTAACTTTTGAGGCTAATAAGTCTCTTAATGTTCTTCATGACTGAAACAAATGGCAATCTTCAAGATTTCAAATTGGCAATAGTGCAATTTCTCAATCCCTAAGACTGCTAGCCTTTTGTACCATTGAATAACAACTTTTTTTAACCATTATTTTTAGTTTGTCAAATTTAATATTTTATTATTGATAGTAAAAGAAAATGGCGATTAGTTTATTTGTTCTCACAGTATGCTTTGGTTGGTTTTAGGTTAAACATCACCAGTAATAAATTGAAGTATGAATTTTCTACTTACTTTCAAACAATTCTACGTATTCTGCTAGGTCCCATTGTCGAAGAAGATCGCCAGTTGTTACTAATGACTCCATGGTCTCAGAAGGTTATGCAGAGATGAATAGTTGTTTACAAAAGTAGGTACGTACAGGGATAAATAGAAATTGAAATTTATGTCTATTTAAATTAAATTCAACATGTTTCTAAAGTTAAACTATACTAGTAATTTCAAGTTATGTTAAAACTTATATGAATGTTCACTCTTATTCATTAGTAAAAACTTCACCCTTCACTATGTTAAAATTATTATACTAGGTATTATTATTTACAAGGTTTTACATTTTTTTAAAACCTACATTACCGACCGGAACTTTGAAACTAACTTATACAGGAACTTTGAAATTGTTAATGTAACCAAGTGTTGAAACTGTTATTATTTATTCACCGGTAGGTATTATTAAAAAAAGAATTGATTTGATTTTATTTACCACTTAGATCAAAAACACTTTGAACGAGAAAACACACTCAAGAGAAAGGTATATTATTTATTATTATGCAAATTTATTATTACGGACGAGCAGGGAGGTTGATTGGTATCTTAGGGAGTACTGTTGGAGTTGGAAATGAATTTATATATTACCACAAGAACTATTTATACCTACCCACTTTAATAAAAAAAAAGGTTATTTACAATTACCGGCCGGCCGCGATTTTGTAGAAACCGGCTTTGATTAGGTGCAAACTCTATCCCCCCCATCTCTCGCACGAGAACTAGGTACCTATTTTCAAGTATCTGTATGACGATGACTTGAAAATAAACAGGTGATAACAGGTAGTTCGTTGTTCGTTCTTCATTTTTTTCACTTTTTAACACAACTTTTGAAAATTTATCAATAATTAATTGTTTTAAAGAGCTAAAAAAATTGAACAAACGTACGATCGTTAAAGATTGAGAGAAGGAGAAGAGTCTGCACACTAATGACTAGAGATTTCATTGTTTTGTCGTAAGGAATCGAGGCATCCGCTTTCATGAAGTTCATGCAAACTGAAAAACAGTCAGGCAATTTCTGCATGATTAAAAACATGTTATGAATCTTCTGCATAACCTTTCATGAGATCTAGAGACAAATATGCGAATTCTTCAAAAATTGTACATCTTTCTTCATAATAGTTTTCCATTTTCATGATATTGAGAAGACCGCATGAAAGTTATACAGACTTAGCATGACTGAGCTTTTCATGCTAATTAAACATAAAAGTTCATGTTGCCATTTCCTCTTATGAATCGTTCGCATAACTTATACATCTGTCTGCATAAATGTTTTCCGTTTTCATAAATGTTATGCAGCCTTTGAAGACTGCATGAAAGTTGTGCAGACTTAGCATGACTACGTTTTTTACGCTAATTAAACATAATCTATGCTAATAGATTATGTTGCCATTGTCACTATATGAATCTTTTGCGTAGTCTATACATTTTACTGCATAAACGTTTTTCTTTTTCATAATGTTATTCAGCCTTTAAAAAGACTGCATGAAAGTTGTACAGACTTAGCAAGACAACGTTTTTTCTGCGAATTAAACATAATCTATGCTTATAGCTCATGTTGCCAATAATCTATACATCCTACTGCCTAAACGTTTAGCGCGGCTTCTTTGATGTCATGCAGCCTTTAAGAATTCACTGCATGAAAGTTATAATATGTGAGTAGCTGGAAGCTGGTTTATGATGCCGACCTCCGTGGTCGAGAGGTTAAGTCCATTGTCTTTCGATCCGAAGGTTGCAGGTTCGAATCCTGGCCGTGGCGGACTTTTCTAGCAGAAAATTTTCGCTGTAGGAATGGCATGGTTGTAAGATTTCCTACCCCGAAGTAATGGTAACGCGGTTCCAGGGTAGACAAATCTTAAAAAAAAGCTGGTTTCTGCTGAACAACAACTTACAACAGACCCATTGCATGGGGTTGAATGTCATCAACAACTGACCCAAATAACTATATTAATATGATGTGAATACCTATTAATAGGTATAGATACCTAATATATTTCTTAAAACCCACAAAACAGGCCCTATGGTATTCTTTTAATTTCTACTGTTTTCAATATTTTTATGATTTTATAACCTTTGAACACACACAAAGTAGCGGTTGTATTACTTATATAACCGCTACCTTTCAACTCAACGCAGGTATTGACTCGGCCTAATGTCTTTCTAAAAAAATCAAGTTATTTTTATAATTTATCAAGCGCTTCAGGTAAATCCTCAAACCACAAATATACATTCAAGGTTTCACCACGTCATGATCAAATTCCAAGAATTATATTATCTAATATATTATAGGTAGGTACTACCAATGAACGTCGACTCTGCATATTTGAGCGGCAAAAGACAGAGTAAAAGAAGAATGTTTTCTTCTTGTCCGATATTCCATACCATATTCCAAGAATATCTATAAATATAATATATTAGATGGTCATGTTGGTGAGAAAATTGAACGTATTTTTGTGGTTTTTGGATTTAACTGGCGCTATTATATCCTATAGGTATTTATATAGGTAACATATACTCTTCTTCTTCAATAGGGTAGCATCTTCTTCTTTTTCTTCTTCAATAGGTTAGCATAACTTATGAAAATCAAACCTTATTAAATAAAAGTTTTCATGATATTGTCCATCTTGAACTTTATGAAAACACACTTTTTTGGTTTTCATAACTGTTTTTTGATAGTTAGCATCATTTATGAAAACAAAAGACCCTTCAAAAAAACAATCAGGCAGAATTCTGCACAAAAATCCTTATTGATGACGTCACGGATAAAATTCTGCATATTTTATGAATCAATCTGCATGATCGATATTTATGCTAACCACAATTTTATGAAAACGTTGACATTTGCATGGTTTATGAAGAAATTTGAAAAAAAAACGGAAAATTCTTCATAAACCCTGCAGATTCAGCATAAAAAAACTTTATGAATCAAATTTGAAAAAACTTTTTTTAGCGTGTATCGATGAGCTCACAATATTGACATCGTCTGTCCGCCAACCTGATGGTCTCTAGTTTATGTGAGAATTATACGATAAACCATCTCGACATACATAGATTAACGACATACGTAGGTACATATAGATAACGACTGTCTGGATGGTCTCACAGATGTCATTCGGTTGTTTCATTTGATCTTCATCAAGTTGCGCCAGTACGGCGGAGTTGTTGTGTAAATTATTGACTTGAGGAAGTTTGAAAGTACAGAACAACTGGGTTCGACTGCTATGCCTCCTTTCTTCTCAGCATTTATAGTGACTTCGGCGCATCTGATGGGTTTCCTCTAACTTATCAGAGGACGACTTCATCCTTTTAGCTTGTTTCTCCAAATTCTCTTGAGCTCTTTTGCGGGCGTTTTCAATACGCTCGGATGCAAGGTTCTCACTGTCATGATGTTCGTCAGTTACTTGATCGTTAACAATAAAATAGACTTCTTCTATACGTGCACTAAACTTTAATTTATTGTTTTATTGAGTGTTGCCCAGGATAAATAAAAAAAACATTTACTTTTCTTATGCTATAATTAGGAAAGTATTGTATTCGTCGAAAATTTGACCTATTCAATTTTTTTTTTTTTTTGTAAAACTAATCCATCCCCTCCCTCTCTCCCCTCACCCGCAGGGTTTGGACTGGTCACCGGCACCATTTCGTCGCCGTGGACGCCGGGCTCCGGCGGCGCAGTAGTGCCCCCGGGCGCCGACACGTCGGGTTCTAACGGGGGCGGCGACTCGAAGCACGGGGGCGGGGCGGCCCTCGATGTGGGCGACCTGGATGACGACAAGGACCTGGCCGCCGCGGATGCGGAGGGCGTCTGGAGTCCGGACATTGAGCAGAGCTTCCAGGAGGCCCTCGCCATCTACCCGCCCTGCGGCCGCCGCAAGATCATTCTGTCGGACGAGGGGAAAATGTATGGTGAGTGCGGCGGCTTTTGGTATTTATTTGTTATTAGTTATTAAGTTGGTTCATATTAGAATATTTTATATAAAACTAGGATTCTTTAAATATATAAAGATATCTTTAAATATATACACGCTGAAAAAAATTAGCCAAATTCTGCATGTCAGCATGCAGAATTCTTCATAATATATGGATCTGCACATTCTGCCTGACTGTTTTTTTCATTTTTTTCATAAATGCGTTTTCATGAATTCATGCTATCTCTGACGTCATCAATATTGATCAATATTGATGACGTCATCAATCTTATGCATACAAGGATGCATAGACTATGCAAACTCTGCCTAAATGTCACACAGACTGTATGAAACTTCTGCATATTTTATGCATCCCATTCATACATAATTAGCGTGGTGCATTTTCGTTTATGCATATTTCTGCATATTTTATGCATCCCTATCATGCATAATTAGCGTGGTGCATTTTCGTTATGCATATTTCTGCATATTTTATGCATCCCTATCATGCATAATTAGCATGGTGCATTTTCGTTTATGCATATTTCTGCATATTTTATGCATCCCTATCATGCATAATTAGCATGGTGCATTTTCGTTTATGCATATTTCTGCATATTTTATGCATCCCCTTTATACATAATTGGCATGAACGGTTTTTAGGTTCATGCATATTTAGCATGAATGTGTTTTCCTATTCATGCTTATTTAGCATGAGTGTTTCTTCCTATTCATGCTTATTTAGCATGAGTGTTTCTTCCTATTCATGCTTATTTAGCATGAGTGTTTCTTCCTATTCATGCTTATTAAGCATGAATATTTCTTACTATTCATGCTTATTAAGCATGAATACTTCTTACTATTCATGCTTATTAAGCATGAATATTTCTTACTATTCATGCATATTTCTGCATACCTCACGAAACCTCTGAACCTGTATTCTGTTGACTTTAAAAGAAGAAGAATAATAACAGATAATAATTTTGATTAAACAAAATGAAGAGAGTAAGATTTATTGAGCGAGCTTATAATATAGGTATATAAGTATGTAGAACAACAAATTTATGTAGAATAACAAATGATTACAAGTTACTTATGTAGAATAACAAATGATTACAAGTTACAAATGATTACAAGTTTAAGATGTAATTAAGTTATTTTAGTGCGAAGTGTTACATACATTGAGCCATTAGATAAAACGGATAATGTGTTGGGTTTTTTTGAGAAAACCTCATCAAGTGTCAGGTACACTTTTTCAATTGAATGTTTAACCTGATACGCTACATAATGAAAATCGAAGCCTAGATTTGTAAGCTGAGAACAAGATAAAAGAACGGCACTATTGGCTTTGTTGATGTAAATATCCTCTACCTGAACAAGCTGTGGCTCTATGTCAGAAAACAAGAGGTCAGCTATCAAAATACTTTTCTCATTGATTTTTTCACAATCGCTCACGACCCATTTAACAGAATAAATATCAGAGGGATAAATGTCGGGGAACACTTTTTTTAGGCTTTCAAATTTTCCCAAGTCTATTAATGTGGCTTTTCCACAATCTAGACCAGCAGGCTTACAGATGTTTAGGAAGAACCCGTGCATTGTTAACTGATGCCTCACGGCTACAGTTTTACAAATATTAATCCGACTACAAGCTGCTCGGGCTGCTATTTTTGACACTCTATGCTTTGCCTCAAATCGCATCGTCGAAACCCTTGCCAGTGGACCAAATTTTAAAAACATGGCGGGATAATGGAGAAGAAAATGAAATTTTGGTTTCAGAGTATCATTAGTTACTTCTCTGTATAGTTCTAAGAAGTACTCAACAGAGTCTTTTAGCTGTACAACATCAGCAGGAGTTACTTTCTCAGTCATAATTCGGTCCAATACTTCACGTAACTGACGGTACAGTTCCCAGACTTTATCCTCTTCAGATATGTATTCACCCACTAGTAAAGCGAAATATCTTACAAAAACCATCATTTCTGAGCCCGTACATTTCAATTTAATTTTTGATGTGTCATCATCATGAATTATATTGACGGGTTTGTTTATTTTATCAGGGCCGTAATCAAAGGAAAAGACAATACCCTTTAAAACGGACGTAGACACAGCTTTTACCGTTTTAACAATGTAATTTACAACAAAGGACATAACATATTTACAACAGCCCTCAAGATAGTCATGTAAAATATCAACTGCCACATTTTCAAATAAATTAAAATGTTTTAGGTCTAAGAAAACACACTTTTCTTTTAAACCTGTCAACGATGTGTCATCCTGCTCTAAATGCATATCGTAAGATTCCATGTTTCGCAATAATGATTTATCTTCTACAACCATAGTACCTAGTCGAGCTCTGTCCGCAGAGCAAATGCGACAACAATAATTTGCAACAAAACTTTCTACAAACCCCAAAATTCCATTCAAACCCAGATTGTCACCTGTTAAGCAAACCACATGGAATTTTACGATACCATCAAAGTGACTATTTTTTAACTTAACCCCTAAAATACTTAAGCTATTAAGAGTGTCAATGATTTTCTGAAAAACTGCCTTATTGCCAAACGCACGGCGATCATGTGCATGAAAAACTCCCAATATGAGAATATTAATCAACTTCGAACTCCACTTAGGAGGCAGGAAAGGTAAGCCTACATAAACTCCAGCTAACTTTTGCACACCTGCATGACTTGAGAGCGCATTGTTCGGCTCGTACTCGTCAAAGTACAGTGTTAGCGGTAAATGTAATTCATTATTCGAATTTTTGAAATTTTGGGATTTCCATGTCGAGCCATGGACAATATTTTTCAACAAGGTGGACGGGCATTCATTCAGGCTATTTAAATACTCAGAAATATCTTCAAAAATATAATCAATGGATAAGAAATTTTTCAACACTAAATCTATCGGTATGATTTGCATTGTACAAGGTACTTGACACATTTTTCCCTTGACAAGTTCTAGGCGTGAACCTATTGTAATTTCTTGAGAAGGTATGAAAGTACCACGTTTTTCAAAGGCTTGGAGTCTTTTATAGTCTGAATTGAAATTAGTTACTTCACTAGTACCTAATCTCAGAAAATCTTTGACACTCTCGGCAATTCTTAAATGTGAAATATTATGATGTACCAAAAAGTTAACTCCTTGTAAAATACTCCCATTATAAATCAGCATGAATTGTTCAAAGTCAGACATAAAATTCTGAATAGATGAGCGAGGTATACCAGGATTTGTGTACAAAGATGACACAAAACGAAGTATACCCTCTTGAATTTTTTTTTTTGTTTCACTCAGAATTAGTGTCAATTCTGCGTTTACAGCAAGGCTTATAGTGGTTCCAGGATCAAGACTAACAGAATCTAAATATCTAGCCTCTGGTACCATCGAACTTTCATCTAAGAAATGATGAACATGCTGACTTAATAAATGGCGACGTAACGAATTTGATGAGGAAAAATGCCTAAAGCAAAATTCTTGGCCACACGTATATTGTGCTATTACATTTCGTTTACGTGCAATACAAGATTGTTTAATGTGGTCTATCAGTTTAGGCACATTATCAAACTCTTTCTTACAATCATAACAAATGAACATTTTTTAAAAACAATAAAGGAACCTTAAATTTCAATTTCTATTCATCCCTGCAAATCTACTCCCTAGATATGTGCCTGAAGACCTAAATTTGTTAAAAGAGTTTTACATGGGGAATGAAGTCTATCATGTTCTGTTTTAATTTGATAGACTCCTCTCTGGAGAGCAAGCCAAATGTGATTGCTCTCTTCTGGGTAATGAGTGTGACACACAAAGAATATTTGAAAACACAAATGTACTGCATCCAATATGGTTTGTCTTTCAAACATAATGTCATCAACTATTACATATATGGATTCAGGATTTGTGAAGTTCCCCACATACAAAACATAAGGTAGTATGGGTCTCTTCTTCTGAAGTGCAAACTCTGTTTTTTTTAGCCTTTCACTAATTAAATTTGATGAGGAAAGTACCTGTAAGATGAATCCATTCCGTACTTCTGTTCGTGATGGCTTCCAAGATTCTTTCCTCACTGTCTTCTGGCTGGGAGTGTCGGTTATAAATGGAAGAAAAAGAAGACACTGTGCATTCATCGCGTCCACATTACTGTCGGGCGTGATTGCATCAAAAGTATTCCTAAGGATGGAACATGCTTCTTTGTCTCGCAGGGACGCCATTGTATTCACCGCTACATGGAGTATGGTTGGTCGCAATTCAAGCATTGCCTTGAAGAGGCTGTCTGCCTTGTCTGGATAGAGATGCTCAAAGTCTATTTCAAACAGTCTGGCTCCCAAGGAGGATTTCAAGACCGGGAATGTCTGAAAGTACTCCAGGATTGATGTGTACTTGGGGTTTCCCTCCGACAAGCAGGCCATCCGTACAGCAGACGTATCCTGCCATCTCTTTGTGATTGTTTCCAAATCTTCTTGCCCAGTCACTCCTTGCAACCACGTCAAATATCCACTGCAAGGTGATTCTGAAAGCAGAAATAGAAGAAAATTAGCAAGAGATAAAAAAGAGAAAGTGATGGAAAAATTGAGACTTTCCTTCTTCCTTCATTAAAAACGTAACGAAAAAGTTATAGATATCAAAAAAGTATCGAAATAGACCCCCATTATTTTTCAATTCTGAACTATTTTATATTCAAGTTAAGAAACGTCGCGCATAGATGGTAATTGGATGGGTTACCATCCAGGTATCACCCATGTGATGCTGGCTAGTCCCGGCCCCACTCAGGCTGGGTGAGGTTAACGTGAGTAGCTAGAATTGGTAAACCTAGCGCATGGAGGGTAAAACCCCCGTTGTGATATGACCTTAGCAGTTGAAAGCGACGTTGAATCCTACCTAAAAAAAAAAAGTATATTCTATTCTATGACTTACCAACTTCAGAGAAGACATCCTTGGTGACTCCATGGGCAGCAGAATCTTCATCAGATGTCATTTGGACCGAGCTCCTTCTCCTTCTTTTATTTACTACTTCATTCCCTTGATTTTTTAATGTTTTTTGTCTCAACCGTCTGCCCGCTTCGTAAAGAAGTCCACTGGCGACAATTTTTGGGGACACGTCGGTTGGAGGTTTATAGGGAGAATACCAAGAAGCTTTGGCTTCTTCTAGGAATAAAGAGCAAATTTGGGTGGCCAACAATGTATATTCAACACTAGATATATGTCTTTCGGGACATGGAGACAAAATTCTCTCTATTACTGTACGGGCAACATTACGTCTTTCGTGGCTGGATTCCAATTTGCTTTTAATAAGATAAGCTTTCATAGAAGGGCTATGTTCTAAAGATGCTCTTACAAAATTTGAATCAATTACCAAGTACTCCTGGCTTGGAGTACTTGTGTTTTGCATTACTGGAGGACTTTGCACAAGTGACCCACTGAGAGAGTCATTGAAAGAGGGGGAATCTAAGAACACATTACTGGTATTTGAATTAGTGGAACATGTCCAATTAGTAAATTGCGAGGATTGGGACTCGGTCCATGACGAAGATGGCGTAGATGTGAGGACGTTTGCATTCCAGTTGTCCGTGTCAGCAGATAACTGCACATTGGAGAAAAACGTTGCTGCTGGTGTAGCGTCAGAAGATAACGTTGCTGCTGTCTGATAGTGTACGTTATCTGTGACCGCCGTGTTCTGCGTGTTCTCCGTATTCTGGGAAAAAGACGAATTGAATCAAAAACTGGCGGCCATCATCAACTTGCTTAAGCAATAAAACCCACACGCACACATGAGTACACACACATGTAGAAAGGACTCGTGAGTAATGAAGGTACAGTAGAACCTCGACATACCGTAATTCAAGGGATATGGCCTATTTTTCAAGTATAGTAAAAGCATTATCAGTCATGTCAGGAGTCAGCGCATGTGAAAACTCGACTTCCTAAACTTAAAATATTACGTTGTATAGAGGTCCAGAAAATTACGTTGTTTAGAGGTAAGTTCACCTTTTGTTTTCTTTTACATTGTATAGAGTTTTCCTATTCTGTGAGGAAGGGAAAGTAAGATTTCAACGTTATATCAAGGTTTACGCTGTATCGAGGTACGTTATATCAAGGTTCTAACCCCCTCCCCACCCACACACACTCGGTATCAAGGGAAATCTCATTTTAAAACCATCTGTATTGAAAGTCGATCTTACCTGCACCCATTGATCTCGTTTTTGCATTAATGTCATGACGTCACCCATGCAGTCTATCAACCTGTAACACTGATTTTCTTTCATCACTCGAAGGAGTTGCGGAGTTATTTTGTGTCCTGAAACATAGAAAGATGAAACTAATTAATAAAAGATAGAAACACTACTAACTTTTGAGGCTAATAAGTCTCTTAATGTTCTTCATGACTGAAACAAATGGCAATCTTCAAGATTTCAAATTGGCAATAGTGCAATTTCTCAATCCCTAAGACTGCTAGCCTTTTGTACCATTGAATAACAACTTTTTTTAACCATTATTTTTAGTTTGTCAAATTTAATATTTTATTATTGATAGTAAAAGAAAATGGCGATTAGTTTATTTGTTCTCACAGTATGCTTTGGTTGGTTTTAGGTTAAACATCACCAGTAATAAATTGAAGTATGAATTTTCTACTTACTTTCAAACAATTCTACGTATTCTGCTAGGTCCCATTGTCGAAGAAGATCGCCAGTTGTTACTAATGACTCCATGGTCTCAGAAGGTTATGCAGAGATGAATAGTTGTTTACAAAAGTAGGTACGTACAGGGATAAATAGAAATTGAAATTTATGTCTATTTAAATTAAATTCAACATGTTTCTAAAGTTAAACTATACTAGTAATTTCAAGTTATGTTAAAACTTATATGAATGTTCACTCTTATTCATTAGTAAAAACTTCACCCTTCACTATGTTAAAATTATTATACTAGGTATTATTATTTACAAGGTTTTACATTTTTTTAAAACCTACATTACCGACCGGAACTTTGAAACTAACTTATACAGGAACTTTGAAATTGTTAATGTAACCAAGTGTTGAAACTGTTATTATTTATTCACCGGTAGGTATTATTAAAAAAAGAATTGATTTGATTTTATTTACCACTTAGATCAAAAACACTTTGAACGAGAAAACACACTCAAGAGAAAGGTATATTATTTATTATTATGCAAATTTATTATTACGGACGAGCAGGGAGGTTGATTGGTATCTTAGGGAGTACTGTTGGAGTTGGAAATGAATTTATATATTACCACAAGAACTATTTATACCTACCCACTTTAATAAAAAAAAAGGTTATTTACAATTACCGGCCGGCCGCGATTTTGTAGAAACCGGCTTTGATTAGGTGCAAACTCTATCCCCCCCATCTCTCGCACGAGAACTAGGTACCTATTTTCAAGTATCTGTATGACGATGACTTGAAAATAAACAGGTGATAACAGGTAGTTCGTTGTTCGTTCTTCATTTTTTTCACTTTTTAACACAACTTTTGAAAATTTATCAATAATTAATTGTTTTAAAGAGCTAAAAAAATTGAACAAACGTACGATCGTTAAAGATTGAGAGAAGGAGAAGAGTCTGCACACTAATGACTAGAGATTTCATTGTTTTGTCGTAAGGAATCGAGGCATCCGCTTTCATGAAGTTCATGCAAACTGAAAAACAGTCAGGCAATTTCTGCATGATTAAAAACATGTTATGAATCTTCTGCATAACCTTTCATGAGATCTAGAGACAAATATGCGAATTCTTCAAAAATTGTACATCTTTCTTCATAATAGTTTTCCATTTTCATGATATTGAGAAGACCGCATGAAAGTTATACAGACTTAGCATGACTGAGCTTTTCATGCTAATTAAACATAAAAGTTCATGTTGCCATTTCCTCTTATGAATCGTTCGCATAACTTATACATCTGTCTGCATAAATGTTTTCCGTTTTCATAAATGTTATGCAGCCTTTGAAGAGACTGCATGAAAGTTGTGCAGACTTAGCATGACTACGTTTTTTACGCTAATTAAACATAATCTATGCTAATAGATTATGTTGCCATTGTCACTATATGAATCTTTTGCGTAGTCTATACATTTTACTGCATAAACGTTTTTCTTTTTCATAATGTTATTCAGCCTTTAAAAAGACTGCATGAAAGTTGTACAGACTTAGCAAGACAACGTTTTTTCTGCGAATTAAACATAATCTATGCTTATAGCTCATGTTGCCAATAATCTATACATCCTACTGCCTAAACGTTTAGCGCGGCTTCTTTGATGTCATGCAGCCTTTAAGAATTCACTGCATGAAAGTTATAATATGTGAGTAGCTGGAAGCTGGTTTATGATGCCGACCTCCGTGGTCGAGAGGTTAAGTCCATTGTCTTTCGATCCGAAGGTTGCAGGTTCGAATCCTGGCCGTGGCGGACTTTTCTAGCAGAAAATTTTCGCTGTAGGAATGGCATGGTTGTAAGATTTCCTACCCCGAAGTAATGGTAACGCGGTTCCAGGGTAGACAAATCTTAAAAAAAAGCTGGTTTCTGCTGAACAACAACTTACAACAGACCCATTGCATGGGGTTGAATGTCATCAACAACTGACCCAAATAACTATATTAATATGATGTGAATACCTATTAATAGGTATAGATACCTAATATATTTCTTAAAACCCACAAAACAGGCCCTATGGTATTCTTTTAATTTCTACTGTTTTCAATATTTTTATGATTTTATAACCTTTGAACACACACAAAGTAGCGGTTGTATTACTTATATAACCGCTACCTTTCAACTCAACGCAGGTATTGACTCGGCCTAATGTCTTTCTAAAAAAATCAAGTTATTTTTATAATTTATCAAGCGCTTCAGGTAAATCCTCAAACCACAAATATACATTCAAGGTTTCACCACGTCATGATCAAATTCCAAGAATTATATTATCTAATATATTATAGGTAGGTACTACCAATGAACGTCGACTCTGCATATTTGAGCGGCAAAAGACAGAGTAAAAGAAGAATGTTTTCTTCTTGTCCGATATTCCATACCATATTCCAAGAATATCTATAAATATAATATATTAGATGGTCATGTTGGTGAGAAAATTGAACGTATTTTTGTGGTTTTTGGATTTAACTGGCGCTATTATATCCTATAGGTATTTATATAGGTAACATATACTCTTCTTCTTCAATAGGGTAGCATCTTCTTCTTTTTCTTCTTCAATAGGTTAGCATAACTTATGAAAATCAAACCTTATTAAATAAAAGTTTTCATGATATTGTCCATCTTGAACTTTATGAAAACACACTTTTTTGGTTTTCATAACTGTTTTTTGATAGTTAGCATCATTTATGAAAACAAAAGACCCTTCAAAAAAACAATCAGGCAGAATTCTGCACAAAAATCCTTATTGATGACGTCACGGATAAAATTCTGCATATTTTATGAATCAATCTGCATGATCGATATTTATGCTAACCACAATTTTATGAAAACGTTGACATTTGCATGGTTTATGAAGAAATTTGAAAAAAAAACGGAAAATTCTTCATAAACCCTGCAGATTCAGCATAAAAAAACTTTATGAATCAAATTTGAAAAAACTTTTTTTAGCGTGTAAAAACAAACCGGCTTTTGGTACCTACTATATCCATCTTTTTTTTTTTGGTTTAACGTCGCTTTCAACTGCATTGGTCATATCACGACGGGGGTGTTACCCTCCATTCGCAGGAAACTCACAAACCTGCTACCCACATTAACCTCACCCAGCCTGGGTTGGGCCGGAATGCCAGCATCACGAAGTCTTCACCCCGCTGGACGTTGCTTAACTTCGGTGATCCAACGAGAACCGGTGCATTCAACGCGCCATCGACGCTGGCTTATCCATCTTTGTACAGTAGAATCCCGCGAACTCAAATTTCAAGCATAGAAGCGCCATTTCGAGTTATCGAGATTTCGAATTTCGCCGCAAGGTCATTCTGTCAGACGAGGGGAAAATGTATGGTGAGTGCAATGTTTTATTTAGTTTTATTAAATATAAAAAACTTGTCCCAGGGACCGTCCTTCCGGAAGGGAACCGAGGATGCTAGAAGCATTTCCTCTTTCAATGGCCAAATATACTTGAACCAAGTAACTGGTTCAAATATACATAACAATGACAGTTGACATAATTCATAATATTTTAATTGAACTTATGCTAGTTTCTTTTGGCTGTCGACATCCCACACTAAGGGTCACATCTATGAAGTATGTGGTCCTTGTGTCGTGTCTTTACTATATCCGTCTTCGTACACTAGAATCGTGCTAACTCAAAATTCAAGGGATAGAAGCGTCATTTCGAGTTATCGAGATTTCGATTTTCGCCGCAAGATCATTCTGTCAGACGAGGGGAAAATGTATGGTGAGTGCTGCTTTTGGTACCTAATTTTTTTTTTAATACATGACAAGTAAAATAAATGTTTTATTTAGTTTTATTAAATATAAAAAACTTGTCCCAGGGACCGTCCTTCCGGAAGGGAACCGAGGATGCAAAAATCATTTCCTCTTTGAATGGCCAAATATACTTGAACCAAGTAAATGGTTCAAATATACATAACAATGACAGTTTACATAATTCATAATATTTTCAACTGAACTTATGCAATTTTTTTTTTTTTTTTTTTTGGCTGTCGTCATCCCACACTAAGGGCCACATCTATGAAGTATGTGGTCCTTGTGTCGTGTCTTTACTATATCCGTCTTCGTACAGTAGAATCCCGCGAACTCAAAATTCAAGTGACAGAAGCGTCATTTCGAGTTATCGAGATTTCGATTTTCGCCGCAAGATCATTCTGTCGGACGAGGGGAAAATGTATGGTGAGTGCTTGCGGCTTTTGGTACCTATTTTTTTTTTAAATCATCATCACTGTGTGGCTACCATGGCCGCCGCAAGATCATTCTGTCGGACGAGGGGAAAATGTATGGTGAGTGCGGCGGCTTTTGGTACTACCTAATCTTTACTTTATCCATTTTTGTACAGTAGAATCCCGTTAACTCTAATATTACGTATCAGTCAGTATATCAGTATAAACAGAAAAGTGAGAAGTTGTACTGATGTACATGAATATCAGAACATACCTGGACAGCTGTTTCGAGCTTATTTTCTCTCATCAGCAGGTAATATAGGTCTGAATGTCCGTGTCATCAACTAACCTCTCTATTTTAATCAGTATAAACAGAAAAGTGAGAAGTTGTACTATAGATGTACATGAATATCAGAACATACCTGGACACCTGTTTCGGTTCAAATATGGTTCAAGTAAATGGTTCAAATATTCATAACAATGACAGTTTACATAATTCATAATATTTTTAACTGAACTTATGCTAGTTTCTTTTGGCTGTCGTCATCCCACACTAAGGGCCACATCTATGAAGTATGTGGTCCTTGTGTCGTGTCTTTACTGTATCCGTCTTCGTACAGTAGAATCCCCGCGAACTCAAATTTCAAGGGATAGAAGCCTCATTTCGAGTTGTCGAGATTTCGAATAAGAAGCAAAGTTTCTAAGATGACTAATTAGTTATCATAATTGTGTTGATTACTTTTGTGATGTCATAACTACTCAAACTCGCTTTACTAAATTTACGCTGAAACCCGGAATTAAACCACCGGCCTCCAGGGTACAAGTCCGCCGCCTTATCGATCAAGCTACTGCGGTAAGATGACTGATTTATAGTCCTGGAGAGTCCCATGATCCTGGCAGTTGTTATGTAAGTCTGCGTTGAGTGTATGTAATTATTTTGTAACAAATGAGTCCGAGTTTTCTTCAGTCAAACCCTTTGAAACGGTCTCGCACAAATGAGATTTCAGAACAACTTACAAAACAAAACAGACTAGGAAAACAATGCATCATCAAGTCTCGTTAGCTCATTCTCGCTTTCGACGGCATACCACTAGCCTCTCTCTCTCTCTCTCTCTCTCCCTCCCTCCCTCCCTCCCTCCCTCCCTCTCCCTCTCTCCCTTTGTCTTTCTCTTTATCACGGTCCCTCCTCCCTCACTATCTCGTCCATCATTTGGAAAAACCACACCGACGACTCGGCAAGTGTCTGACATTTCTTGTCCCTCAGTTCTAACCGAACTTTTCGGAAGGGGCCTCAAACCCGATAGAAGCCGGAAACACACATATATAAAACTAGCAAGAGAAAGCAGTGAGTGTTGAATGGAAAGCAAACAGAGAGAGAGAGATTTTTAAAGTAAAAATAATGAAGACAGAGAGAAAGAGCGGCGGGTTTAAGCAGGATAATTGATGAAGAGAATCACATGTTCCAGACTATTCGAACCTGGTGGATATAAGAGAAACCCAGTTATAAAAGTGCAGGCACTGAGGGGGGATTATAGACTGTGCGGAAACTACAAACTGACGGGGCACTATAGACTGCGGGGGGTTATAGAGTCAGACGACCGCAACGATGCATTCGAATACCTCCGAAAATATTTGGCATGCAAAATAATCCCTCATCCCATTGGCAATTCCTGTTCCTCTATTTCATCTCCCTCACATTTCCAGCACCCACAATTCCTCATGTAGTCCCTCTAGCATATCCTCCCTCTGCCTCGTTGATTCCTTGTTATCTTTCCTCCTCCTCCTCCTACTCCTCTTCCTCCTCCTCCTAACTTCACCATTCCTCTTACCTATCGCCTTCTTCATTTAAACAATAATAATAATAACACTCTTTAGTGTAAGGTCACCACCAGGTGAGGTTAATGCTCAAAGCATTTTCTACCACCTAACCCTCACGGTCTTATTTTAATGTGGTCACCTGGTCACAAACTCAAATTAATGAGGGAAAATTCATGCACTGGGTGGGATTCGAGCCAACGGATCCCTACGCTACCTGGATTACCAGATTAGCGCTTTAACCATTTGACTACCCGTTCCATTATTTTTTTGAACCTTTTAACCTCTCCTCTATCTCCTTTGGCGGTTCCCTGTGTCTTTTACCTTCTCTTCTACTCTCTCCTTCATGCATTGATGGTCGGCTATTCTGGTAACCCAGGCGATCCGTCGTTGGTTAGAATCCAACCAAATTTATCAATTATTATTTATCCTCATTTATTTGAAACTTTGAGTACTTTGACCCTCATCACTTCGAATCAACTCTACCTTCACCTTGCAACCTTTCTCATCTATTCTTGCTTCTACTTCTTTCTTCTACTGCTTTCATGTATTCATTGAACCTAATATCTCTATCTCCTATGGCGGTTTCAAGCTCGCTCGTTCTCGTTCCTTTTTTCGTTTCATTTTCGTCATCCAAATCCTCTAACAATGTCTTCATCTACTTCTCCTTCATTCCAGATTTTTTTTTTATTATTAATATTATTATCTGATCTGGATGCAGGGTTTTCGGTGAAACCCTTACAATTAACTCTCGGACCTAATTAGATCTATTGTGACTAGTTGATTCTATTTGGTTTTAACGTCCCGATTTGAGATAGTCAGGACGGGGGTTTTACCCTCCATTCGCTGGGAATCGTACCAGCTACCACATTAACCTCACCCAGCCTGGGTAGGGCCAGAAGTGCCAGCCTCACGTGTTTGAAAGGGACAGATTTTTCTTCGAAAAGTCTGCCTCAACCGGTAGTCGAACTCGAGACCTCTGGACAACGGGCAGTAGTCACAACCATTACGCCATGGAGGCTGGCTTCATTCCAGATGAGATTTGGTAAAACAATAGGAACAGGGCATTGCTATCGAATTGTCATTGGTATAACGCTAATGAATTCATAGATCTAACGAGCTAGAAGATAGTGTAGGTAAGATCGGATTAGCCCGATTAGTTATGGGAAGTTGACACTGCAGTAAAGACTGAGTGATTTACTTTGAAAACTCCAGCCCTTTCCATCTCCGACCAATCATCAAAAGTCCACACCGTAGTTCAGTCGAACCTGGACGTATGTCCCGGTAGCTCAGTGGTGAAGGCGGCACTCTGTGAATCCAGAGATTAAAGAGGTCGTGGGTTCGAAACCCATCCGGGACATGACAAGTTATATCCTCCCATTTGGGATTTTTACCATATTATAATAAGTATTGGGCTTACTGCTGGAATAATGCAACCTAATAGTCCTATATCGAGGGACTGGAATTTTTTTTCTCTTATATCCAGGTTTTTCTTATAAAGAGGTTAATATTTACCCTTATAGAGAGCTATGTTGTATAATATTGAACCTGGAAATTGTTATCTTATTACGAGGGTTCTCTTGTATCCAAGTTTCTCTTATATCCAGGTTTCTCTTGTATCCAGGTTTCTCTTATATCCAGGTTCGACTGAATTGTCTCCATCTACTTCTTCTTCATGCCAGCTACCGTTGCCTCCATCTATTCTACTTTCTCTTTAACCTCTTTTCTTCCATATTCCCTTTGGTGGTTACCCTCTCTCGCCGTCCTCTCCCCTCTCCAAACCTCCAGGTTATCCCTTCCCCACCCATCCCTGTCTAGTTTATCCTTCACTCCGCGGTCTGGTTCGTAATTATTATCAGTCCATCTGTTAGCATTTGCCATTCCGATGTAATGTTTCTCTCTCTCTCTTTCTCTTCCATCCTTCCCTCCCTCTCTCCCTCCCTCCTGTCTATCTCAAATAGAAAGCTACCAAATAGGTACGTATCTTCTCTCTCTGTCTCTCTCTTTCTCTCTCTCTCTCTTTCTCTTACTCTCTTTCTCTCTCTCTCTTTTTTTCTCTCTCTCCCTCTCTCCCTCCTTCCTTCCTCCCACTCTCTCACTCCTGATTTTCTATCTCAAATAGAAAGCTACCGATTATTAGGTATGTATCTTCGCTCTCTGTCTCTCCCTCCCTCCCTCCTTCCTCCCACTCTCTCACTCCTGATTTTCTATCTCAAATAGAAAGCGACGGAAAAGGTATCTCTACACTTCTCCCACAATCTGCCGGATACGGCAAAAACCTGATGCATGCATATAATAGGAAACCACAATCTATGCAAGGGTTCTCGATGTATCATTAGAATGGCCTCCGGTAGAAACCTCAGAACATTGATTCGAACAATTTTCCACACTGTCTCTCAAATGCTATTTTGGAGCGCTCTGATTACTGCTGATGTTTCTTCTTCTTCTTCACCTTGCTAACTTGGCCACAGAAATTTGACTTTTCGATTCTTGTTTTTTTTTTATCATCGTAGGGTGGTGTAATCGTGAACGATAGTAGCCAGACAGTGGAGGAATGACTCAGCACTTCTACCACTGTCTCTACAAGGAGGTTAATAATTGACAAGGGCCCCCAGAACCAAGCCAATGCTGGTCTACTCCCTGTTTATAGTCCCCGAGCCAGACTGCTGGTCTATTTATAGTCCCCGAGTTAGACTGCTGGTCTACTCCCTGTTTATAGTCCCCCAGCCAGACTTTTTTTTTTATAGAATTTAAATAAATTAAATTTATATCTCGGTTTGTTTATATCACTTCCTCTCGGTAGTGAGTTTGAAGAAATGTTTTACGTTTGAAATATATTTTATCGGGCAGTTATTAACATAAATATGATAAACTTAGGAGTAGGTCCTCGGACAAATCTTAATTAAAGAAGAGTCCAGATCTGTTGAAAAACCTGGGCTCGTGAGTGAAATTTCTGTGTTTTACTTTCGTTAGTGGTAGAAAATGTGCGACTTTTTTGTTGTTTATTCATACAATATAAAAAAATACATATCCCGTTAATTCTTGTAAAAAAAAGATAGAGGCCATTTTACATTTCTTATAATTCGCTACTATAAATATTGTTCTCGGCGACTACTTTTTAACTGCAGGAGGTTCCCAACCTATGGATACTTTCTATTCAGTTGAAAGTTGAGAAAATCGAGAAACAATACATGAACAGCTGCGAAAAAAATCTAAAGCTGAAAGAAAAAAAAAAAAGATCCACAAAGTCTCGTGGAAAGCGAGAAGAAAGCAATGGCCGGAAGAGAACAATATGAGGTTTTGCGAGAAATTAATAAATAAATATTTTTATAATTAAAATCTTAAAAGTTAACCTCGGCAGTCGGGGCGGGCACAAAGAGAGAACCCCCCTTCAGAAATTTTGCTGTAAAAGAAAGGTCGAAAGAAAAATGGGCATGGGCTGTGTTGTGTGGCTCACAATTTTTTATTAAAATTATGAAATTTAAACCAACACGAGAAGCTTCGTTCCTTTCTACTTTCCTTATCCTATTCTTTCATAACTCCTTTGTCTGGTCGGACAAAGCGGAAAGTTGTTGTTAGCACAACACTGGAAAGGTTGAAATTAAAATTAGCAAAAGAAAAAGGTGGTTATATTTGTTGCTTCTTCTCTCGTGGAAACTCACATACAACAATGGCAAGTTTGAATTCAACCCTTTAGGGGTGTGGTGGCCAATTTTTCTTGCTTATTCAGTTTCAAAAGTATGTATTTCTACTTTTACTGATAGAATATAGAAGTAATAAAATTGCTGAAAATCTGGCATAATGCATTTTTTTGACCAGGAAGGATCCATAGCAGAAACATATAGAGTAATTTTATTATTAAAAAAAAAAAAAAACAAATTAAAATTTGTTGCAAATTTTGCGAAGAAAAGAGAAATATGAGTATACAAATCTTATTAGTAGCTTGATCAATATTGAGGCGGACTTGTAGTCTGGAGGTCGGTGGTTCGAGTCCCAAGTTCGGCAACTATATTTATTGAAGGGTGTGAAAGTGGGTGTGACTCCGTTTCAGTCATTGTGATTGACAGAAGTACAATAACAACTAATGCGAAGAAAATCTCGTCCTTTTTTTTAATACCGCTTTAACTATTGAGTCATTCGCGTATTTTTGGATAGTATTATATTCTGTGGTATATGTTTAGGTTTTTGGAGTAAATGAAAGTAGAATTTATTGCATCTAGGTCATCCATCCCTTAGGGAAGGAAACGGGTCTAAGTTGTTTCTGATTGATGAATACAGTTCGGATTCAAAGATATGGCCCACACTCAGATTTACACCACACTGACACAAGGGAGGTGGCGTCTTGGTGAAAAAGAAACTGTGTGTTAATCTGGTGTGACCCAGTCTCAGTCTGCACAACACTACTTCATGTGTTATTGTGTTGTGCAGATAGACTGGACTAGTGCGTAATGCCCCAGTAATGACACGGATGATGTTCAGTGTTAGGTTTATTTAAAACATGACTTTTGGCTGAACCATAAACAGGAGAGCCATAGTCAAACACTGGTAGAACAAACGAGCAATAAAACCTTTCTGTACGCCCTGTATAGCTCAAAATCGCCATGACTCAGAGCTCAGGGCCACAATGCAACTCCCATAACAGTTAACGACTGTGGAGAAAATCTCCACAATTAATGGCTTGTTAAGATTATTATTACCTAACGAAAATGAACGTTTTTTATTTTTTTGTCTTAACAAGAATAAATATTTTCCAAGTAAAGCAATAAATTTCTAACTTTTCAGCGTGTCCGCTAGAGCTCTATTATTATGATTTTATTATTACAAATTTCAATGCATTTAAACACGTCTTTTGTTTAAAGTTTCAAAGTTTTTTTTTCTCATTGTATCGTTTAAAAAGAAAAAGAAGGAAAAAAAAGGTTTTACCAAGCTACAGAAATGGTGCATATTTGGGTACATGTGTTTTGACGCTGGCAAAACGAACTTTATGAGAGAAAGCTGAACATATTTGCCACAAAGATTAACCTATGAATAGTTGAAATACAACTCAATATTATTAAATAATTAAATATTGAGGTGTATTTGTGTCCTATATTCATTAAATCAGTATCTATTTTATTTAACGCAGTACTTAATGGTATTTCCACTTCCTTTAAGGAATTATTCGATATCGAACACACTGTTAAATTTAATTCCTTCACAATTTCATTCATTCTTAAGTTTACTGTCACTAAGAACCATATCCCATATAGGAGGTAAGACAGGCACTTAACTTCTTACTTCTTATAAACGTTGGATCATAAAACACAACTACGGGTGCCAACATGACTTCCACTTCCTTGGGGGAATTATTCGATAATGATCCCAGGATGTACTTGATATTAGTGTGTGATTCCAGAAATTTCTCGATATGGTTATTCGATATTGACTGCAAATTATTTGATATTGACTAAAAATTATTCGATATTGTCTACAAATTATTCGATATTGACTACAAATTCCGTTACTCGAAATCGAACCTGTTGTTGAACTCATTCATTCATGCACACGAGAGTACTACTACATAATGCTGTGCGTACACACGCACTCATGTACATGTACTTCCTATTTCCTAGAGGGATTACTTGTATGCATTTGTATCGATCTCAGAAATTATTTGATACTGACTATTCTTCTTCTTTTACTCTGAGCAGTAAAAAAAGACTTCTTTTACTCTTATCCCGCTTGAGCAGGGTCGACGTTATTCAACCTCATGGTTGAGGTTGGTTGGTTTTGGCACATTTTTTACGGCTGGATGCCCTTCCTAACGCCAACGATTCTATTTTATTTAACGTCCTGGATTAGGATTTAGGTTGACTATTGTTGGACTATTGTTGGATACTAATATTGCTGTATATCGGTCCCATGGTATTGTTGACTTCAATTCATTCTCAAGTACGTGAGATAAATGAACCCAGATTGGTTTACAACACATGTTCCAGGCTGACAATGAACAGAGTAAATTGTTGATTTGCGCGCACGATGAGCTTAATGGTAAGATACTCGCTAGCATTGCGGAAGGTCCCGGGTTCGATCTCCAGAGCCGACAGTAAATTTGTATTCAGAATTTGGTTACAGTAGAGGGATACTTTCCCCGGTGCAATCGTGTTGACCCAGCACATAAATGGGAAGTATTGTGTCACTTCTCGCCCATCAGAGAGGAGGCATACTACGGGATGGGCAGGGACATTCGAGTAGACCACAAGCGCCTATTGTAGCTGCTATTTCATTCCTGAAATAGCAAGGGTTGGGTGGAAGAAAGGGTTGGGTGGAAGAGATTGCCTAAGGCAATAACCCCGTCCTTTAGTTAGGACATATATTATGTATATATTTATTTATTTTTTCTTTATTTATTATTATTTTTTTGTTTTGTTATATTGTATTTTGTATTTTCGTTTGTAATTATTTGTATTGTATATGTCCTATTATCTAATAAAGTGTAAAAAAAAAAAAAAAAAAAAAAAAAAATCCTAAGAAATAGAAAAAAAACCTGTAAAACACTCATCTTGCGAAGAAAAAAATGTTAAGTTTGTTATCACACCTATTTGTGTTAATCATGATGTGATATTCTGTTTATACTGTTTATACTGATATACTGATATTCACATCTACTCAAACTCTCTTCGCTAAATATTTGTTTGACTTGGGACTTGAACCACCGACCTCTAGGTTACGAGTCCGCCGCCTTATGGATCAAGCTACTGAGGTCGGAAAAAAAAGAACTAGAATATTCTTGTCTTGGAAATAATCGATATCGCTCGCAGAATTTTCGATATCGAATCGTAGGAATCATTCGGTATCGATCGATCGATCTCGTTGTTGAAATTCTATTCATTCACCCAGGTATACTACGAGAGATGAATGAACTTCGCCCGGGTTAGTTCTCAACACATGTTTTTCAGGCTGACAATTAGAGGAAATGTTAACACTAGAATGTCAATCGAATTTCGTGACGGTCAAAGCTAGCGGTCAAGGAGCGTTGCGTTATCTTGAGAATATCCGTGCTCCCCGGGTCTGTCCTGCCTGCCAGGAATACTAATCAGGAGGACCTGGGTTCGATGAGAAAGAGGCACCCGGATATTCCCGGTGATAAGAGATGGGGAGGTGTGAATAAAATAATATAGTTGATGTGGTTAGTTGATTATAGACAGTTAAGTTAAGTAGTAGTGGTTCTGATGATGATATGCTGGGGTGACGTTAACAATAATTTATTTATTTATTTAAAACAAAAAACGGGCTTAACTGCCCTGTTCTAACTATTTTACAATGTATTTCCCTAACTAATCCTAATAGTGAAAAATATATAAAATTCTATCTATTTAGAAATAATAATAACACTCTTTAGTGGAAGATAACCACCAGGCGCCACGTTATTGGTCATATCATTTTCTACCACCTAACCCTCAGGGTCTTATTATTATGTGGTCACAAACTAAATTGATGAGGAAAATTCATGTTCTGGGTGGGATTCGAACAAACGGATCCCTATTCTATCTAATCTACGCTGAACCCGGGACTTGAACCACCGACCTCCAAGTTACAATGTCGCCGCCTTGTCGACCCTGATATGCTATCTAATCTACGCTGAACCTAAATATAGTTGCCGAACTTGGGACTTGAACCACCGACCTCCAAGTTACAATTTCGCCGCCTTGTCGATCAAGCTACTGAGGTCCGTCATTGTCTTTAAAAATAATTATAAATACGTGTTAGTTTGTAAGCCCCAAATGCCTATTTGGATAGTTTTTACTCATTGCAAAAAATTTTTTACAAAAACGAACACAATACTTCCGATTTCTAATATTAGAAATTTCTCGGAAGTAAAAAATGTAATCATTGGCTCAGGGTATTTTGCACAGTACCACCCGCCCGCTACATGCTGGCTGCTGGCTACTCCGAGGTCACGAGTTTCAGAACCTGATGCTGGCCATGTGCCCGCAATGAGTCATCTGCAGCCGAGTCATCATGTTTATGTCCCCGAAGAGAGCAACTAATATAAGACTTTGGAAAAAAACAAACATACATACGATAAGAATCGCGCATGGAGGTGTGTGTAAGACGACTTTAGGTGATGAACGAAGGGAAAACATGTGTATGAATTGTGAAAACTGTATATTAAATTAGAAACTAGGTATTATTATTAAAATTTCTCATTTACCATGTAGGTAATTTAAAATAATGTTCATGTTGGACTGAAAATGATGGATGTAAACAGATCAATATAGATGTGACTTGTACATACGAGTATATCTTGTTGTATTACATCTAATATTTGACGTGTAAATAAAAGACATAAATAGAGATGTACTAGATGTAATATGCTTTACATCTATGTTCTAACTATAAATGTAAGGGTTGATATTAGATCAGCACAGAATTTCGGTATTGTCAGGACTGTTCAAAAGAATATTTCCACTAAGTATGCTTATTTTTGTACGGTGCCGTTTGTAAAACCTACCACTTCTTTCAAGAGCCCGTTTTTTTTATATCGTTATATTTATGCTATGTAGATTTACATGATGTATATTTTCATGTTACTTGCATAAAAAATGTACATACATAACTAATGTCCTCGCTACCTCTACAAAATGGCCACAACAAATTTCGCAAGCAAATCACAAGCCGTATACATTCGCTGCTAACATTCTTGTAGGTAATGCTATGAGGTCT
Organism: Bactericera cockerelli; assembly: GCA_024516035.1. Classification (NCBI taxonomy): domain Eukaryota; kingdom Metazoa; phylum Arthropoda; class Insecta; order Hemiptera; family Triozidae; genus Bactericera; species Bactericera cockerelli. Next base: position 8,436,427 of record CM044960.1, on the reverse strand, counting down.
GAAGGTACGAGTGTATTTAGAAGTACATACATATTATGATGGTGGAAAAAAAGGAGGAATTTTTTTTCCACCAGAGGAATGTTATAATGAAAGCAATTTTATTCTAAATAAACTTATTCCTTGTTTCATGGAATAGTGACGACGCTGATGCTTGTGATGATAAATAAAACTTAATATAAAAAATAATATGGAGGAAAAGAAATTATGACAGCTGGAAGAGGAGGAGAGAATAAAGTTGGATGTGACTGAACATTACGATGGAGGAGAAGAAGGAGAGGTGGAAGAGGGGAGAGAAGAGAGAGGGAGAGAAAAAGGAGAAAGAAGGAGGTATAGGAGAGAGAAAGAGAGGAGAGGGAAAGAAGGAAAAAGAAAGAAGGAGAAAGAAAGAGAGAGGGAGAGAGAGAAAGGAGGAGAGAGAGAAAGGAGGAGGGAGAGAAAGGAGGAGAGGGAGAGAGAGAGAGAAAGGAGGAGAGAGAGAGAGAGAGAGATGGTGGTTGTGGTGGACAGGGAGGACCATGATGATGAAAAATATAATTTGCTGGGAAATATTGTGTGGAAGAGAATGAGGATGAGCTCTTGCATTTCAATGTACTCTATGGAGGTGGAGATGTGAGGAGGAGGTGATGGAGGCAATATTGTCGAGGCTAGGCGTCCATTACGATCCCATGAGTCAAAGGGAGAAATGAAAGAGGGAGGAGACGATAGGATTCAAACTGAAGGGGCCGTGGAGGTGGAAGATGAATTAGGGAGGAGGAGAGGATAGGAATATTGTGGGGGCGAGTGAGGGGGATGATTCTAACTGTAGTGGAGGTAGTGATTGAAGTGGAGGTAATGATTGGAGTGGAGGTAATGATTGGAGAGGAGGTAATGATTGAAGTGGAGGTAATGATTGGAGAGGAGGTAATGATTGGAGTGGAGGTAATGATTGGAGAGAAGGTAATGATTGAAGTGGAGGTAATGATTGGAGAGAAGGTAATGATTGGAGTGGAGGTAATGATTGGAGTGGAGGTAATGATTGGAGTGGAGGTAATGATTGGAGTGGAGGTAATGATTGGAGTGGAGGTAATGATTGGAGTGGAGGTAATGATTGGAGTGGAGGTAATGATTGGAGGGGAGGTAATGATTGGAGGGGAGGTAATGATTGGAGGGGAGGTAATGATTGAACGGGAGGTAATGATTGTTGAGGAGGTAATGATTGGATCTGGGCTTCGTGCTGTCGCAACAGGTAGGAAAAAAAGACTGAAGGACTCTCTTATCTGTCTTTAGACTCTGTAGAATGTTGATTGGATCATTGGCGCGTTTTTTGTTCGCAGTTAAGATAGGAAATGGATTGATTGGAATAAATGGCGCGTTTTTTTTGTATGCAGGTACAAGTAGATATTGATGAAATCTTTAATATCTGTCCCTCGCGGACACCTTGTTAAGATGATAACTTTTTAAGGGCTCTCCATCCTGTATTGAATGTTGATTGGATTGAATTGTGCGTTTTTGTAATAAATAGTCTTAGGACAGTTGGACCCTCATAGGTAACGTCTTTCCTCCTGAAGATGTACTCCTTATTATCGATTCCCTAATACTAACAACTAACCCTACATATCCTTATTAGAAGGAATTTTCTATTGGATTTAATTTATCATATTACTAGAAAGAATTCCCAAATGGATTTTATTAGTTCGATACATCTTATTTCCCTTGTAAATATTTTCACTTGTGAAGTCATTCTAATCTCTAACGAATCTATTTTTTCACTGCTGACCTTTATTGCCTTTTGGGCTGTGGAAATGCACCAACCATGCCCATCACCGAATAAGAGTCATATACGCCTCTTGAGATTTATACATAGACGTACTACATTCATGTCTCATGTATCCTAACTTCGAAGGGAAGCCACCAGAAATTGCTTATGATTGGACTCACCGCCAATGTTCGGAAAAGTTTCACAGAACTCGGCTCTCTGATGAAAGAACCGCAGATTTCTGTGCTCGCTCTCGACCTTTTTATATTGAAAACTATGTAGAGTTAATATTTTACGAATATATAAACCCGCAGAAATGTCTATAAATATATGCGGTAATTATAGATAACTCTATACATGAATTTATACCTAATATATTATACACTGAGACATATCTCTATAAATATTAACCCTCATATTTGCTTGTACAATTTTTGGAAGTGTAACCCTATAATTCATAGGTATACAGGTATACACTGACAGAAATTAGTCTATATAAATATGTATGAACACCAAATTTTGGATGAACCTATACATAAGTTATGGCAACTTCATATAACTTATATACACTGAGAGATATCTATATAAAAATATATACGCTCAGTTTTAGGTACATATGTATAGATAACATAAATATATACGTACCGTAAATGAAGAAATATAGGACGGTGAAAAGTTTAGCAGTGAAAAGAGAGAAGGACAAAGACGGAGGATCCAGAATAAAATAGGAAGGAGAGAGAGGGGATGAGTTTTCTCATTGACTCCCCTTGTCTCTGCACTAATTGCACATTCTTGGAATAGTTGTCCTCCCCTCTCTCTTTCTCTTCCCATTCACTGTCTCACTCACTCCTTTCACCCCCTCTCCTTCTCTTTGCTGTCTTACCTACCCTTTTTGCATTTGCTGTCTCTCTCTTTCTCTTTTTACCCCCTTAATTTCTGCTCTTCTCAATCTGTTATCTCTCTCACACTCTTTTACCCCCCCAATTTCTTCATCCATCTCTTTTTCTCCTTTCACAGTTTTTCCTTATTTTATTTCCTCCACACCTCCTCCTCTCTCACCCTCTCTCTCCATGTCCTTCTCTCTCACTCTACCTCCCTATTTCTTTCTCTCTGACTCTCTCTCCTCTGACATATCAGTTTCTCTGTCTATTTCCCGTGCTTCCTCTCTCTCTTTCAAGCAATGATGGTCGAGTGGTTAAGGCGCTAGTCTGGCGACTCCGCGGTAGCTGTGGGTTCCGTTGGTTTGAATCCCACCCAATGCTTGAATTTTTCCACATAATTATGTTAGACTTGGGACTTTGAGCTCGTTTTAAGACCAATCAATAGCATCAAACTACTGGCATTTGGTTGTAATTGTTGATCCCAAGATTTTTTTATACAAACTAACGGGTTAATCCCATGTGTATAAAAGATTCCTTAGGTACTGGCATTTGGTTGTAATTGTTGATCCCAAGATTTTTTTATACAAACTAACGGGTTAATCCCATGATTCCCATGTGTATAAAAGATTCCTTAGGTCTCATTTTTCATTTTCTCCTTCATTAATTTAAGTCTTAAGCTCATTTTCATTTTCTCCTTCATTAATTTAAGTCTTAAGCTCATTTTTCATTATCTCCTTCTTTCATTTAAGTCTTAAGCTCATTTTCATTTTCTCCTTCATTAATTTAAGTCTTAAGCTCATTTTTCATTATCTCCTTCTTTCATTTAAGTCTTAAGCTCATTTTCATTTTCTCCTTCATTCATTTAAGTCTTGAGCTCATTTTTCATTCTCTCCTTCATTCATTTAAGTCTTAAGCTCATTTTTAATTCTCTCCTTCATTCATTTAGTCTTAAGCTCATTTTTCATTCTCTCCTTCATTCATTTAAGTCTTAAGCTCATTTTTCATTATTTCCTTGGTTCATGTTCTCGCTGTCCCTAAGTCCTTCAAAGCACACATTACAAAACAATCCCTAATACCGTTTCCTAAACCATTATTCGGTCCCAAACCATATAGTCTGACTGGGGGACTATAAACAGGGAGTAGACCAGCAGTCTGACTGGGGGACTATAAACAGGGAGTAGACCAGCAGTCTGGCTGGGGGACTATAAACAGGGAGTAGACCAGCATTGGCTTGGTTCTGGGGGCCCTTGTCAATTATTTATTAGCCTCCTTGTAAAGACAGTAGTAGAAGTGCTGAGTCATTCCTCCACTGTCTGGCTACCATCGTTCACGATGACGCCACCCTACGATGAAACCATTATTAACTCTAAGCCACGCCCACAAAGCACATATCTACCCTCAAGTGAAACCTGTCAGCCAATGAGCGCAGCGTCCAAGTCTTGAAACTTATCAATCAAGTGTTGGAATTAAGGAATTAATTAGTGTGGTTCGTTCAGTTCAAGTTACCTCGACCAATCAGAACACGCGAACATTTCGAGGGAAAACCAAGGCAAAGTGAACTTATCGAGATAATATCGCCTTGTTAAAAAAAAAAAAAAAAAAAAAAAAAAGAGCGAGCAGTAAAAACAATTTATATCTTAAATTAAATTTATGTTATTTATGATGGAAGAAAAAAAATGTTGGACTCTATATTTTGCAAGTTGACATTCCGTTACTTCAACTGGTGGCGGGAATGTAATCCGTCAGCTTGGAATAGACCTTTATGAGGTATGCCACGGGTTTTGCCACATGCAGAACTAGTTTGCAAATGAAGTCATAAGATAAAATATGAACGAGTTGACTCTTCGTTGCCCTATTGCTTTATTGTACTATAAGCATGTTATGTTAGATGATTATAATATTAGTAGTTCATAGGTACACATAGTTCGTACTATTGCTTTATTGTACTTAATATACAAGTCTGGCTATTCCGATATTTGTCGATGCTATCATGCCCTGATTATCACACAAAATTTTAAAAAAAAGTTTAAAAACACTTAAAAAAATGAACTATCCAAAAATATGCGCGCATATCATCCTCAAGTGAAGAATATGACCAACAAAAACGGTGAAAAGAACACGCAAATCGGTCAAACCGTTGCGGAGATATCGCGTCACAAAGATACCCCTTTTTTATTGCGGGAGAGGGGTGGGTACCCTGTGTCCTTCAGCTTTCGCTAGTAGATCCTTTGATTCCTGCTGAAGCACTGTGCTGACTCGCGTGGCGTCAGCAGGAGGGGGAGGGGAAGGGGGAAGAGGAGGAGAAGGAGGAGGAAAAGGGGGAGGAGCTTTATATTAATACAATAACATCCGTCTTGCTTCTCTCGGGCAGCTTCTCTCCTTTCTTTTAAGTCAATTTATTGTTTTTTCCGCTTTTTATTTATATTTTTTTTCTTCTGTTCTATGAAATAAATCTTTTCTACTTCTTCTTTTCGTTGTGCTCTTTCATTTTCCTTAGTTTTCCCTTTATTTTTCTCTCAGTCTCTTTTTCACTTTCATCTCTCTCACACTCTCTTTATTTGTCTCTCTTCTTTCTAACTTTCTTTCTCTGAACTCAACTATCTTTTTCTCTTTCTCTCTCTTACACACACAAATACTCTCTTACATCTTTTCCCTTTTATTTCTCTCTCTCTCTCTCTTTCTCCTCTCTCTCTCTCTTCTCTCTCTCTCTCTTTTCTCTCTCTCTCTCTTTCTCTCTCTCTTTCTTTCTCTCTCTTTCTCTCACAAATACACACACACAAATACTCTCTTACATCTTTCACTTTTATTTCTCCCTCTATCTCTCTCTCCTTTTCCTTCCCTTCGCATCTCCTCCCTCTCACTGTCTTCGCCATTTATTTTCTTCAGCTGTCCGATCCTGGTTTATTTCCTCCCATTTTGTATATATCTGTCTGTTGCTTTTCACAAATAAATTTAAAAGGAGCCCTCCCCCCACCTCAGTCCCCTTTGTGTAAGCAACAAAAGTGTTTCCTTATGTGTGCATGAGTTTGCACTTTTTTTCTGCCAAATTGGAGTCACCATGGCCGACTGAATTAGCGCGCCAGGCGTGCACGCACGGTGACCTAGGTTCGAATCTCGGTTGGCTAGGAAAATTTCCACTCTGTACTTTGGAATAATGCAAGTTCCGGGGTCGTCTCATACCTTGATGAGTACCAACCAATGGTGACATAACCGGAGTAAAAAGAAAAAAATTCTCGGAAGTAAGATGAAGTAAAGTGTAGGATCTGTATAACATTGATGGAGAGAGACTGTTATTTTTATTTGATTTTTTTTCTCATGATTTTAAAGCAATTTTCAAACTTCCAAAGGTAAAACATTATAACATAATTAGGGGACAATTGGGGTAGTTGTAGTGTGAGCAACAACCAGTGACGGTATTGTGAATTAGATATTGGAATTAGAAAATGACGGTTGGTTGGAGATAATTATGATGCATTAGCATTAGTTCTCGTAATGTCGATGCTACCCATTAAATTTTTTGACATAATAACACAAATAACTAGCTCTTTATCTAATTATTTCTTTCTATGAGACAAGGAAAGTAAAAAATAACATTGTCTTCTATTTTTACTCTTTCAAATCCTTGAAAACAAAAAGGTTTTCTTAGAGCCTCATTACTTTGAATTTAGCAGATTGATTCGCAATAGCAACTAAAGAATGTCATTTTATTATACAACTTCCAACTGATGTCATTATTAGTATGTATTATATAAACACAAACATATTTTTAACAGAAAATAAAGAAAATGTATCCACTGCATGAGAAGTCCTTTCAAAATGACCATTTTTTATTGAGGCATTAAAAAAAGCCTCTCCCTCTGCTGAATTGGCAACAGATTACACCATCAAGTTCTCAAGCCGAAGGCTCTGCTAGCTTTCATGACTTCATAAAAGAAAACTTTTTACTGCTTATTTCCTGAATAGGTTTGAGCGTTCGTGTGAGGCTAGGAAAAGTTTTCTGAAGAGTGCCAAACCTCTTCGGTGTTCTGTGGATCTTCTCTTAAATCTGTCTGTCCCGGTAGCTCAGTGGTAAAGGCGGCACTCTGTGAATCCAGAGATCCCAGAGGTCGCGGGTTCGAAACCCAGCCGGGACATGATAAGGTATCCTCCCATTTGGGATTTTTACCACATAATAATGAGTCTTGAGCTTACTGCTGGAATAATGGGGCTTTAAAGCCTTAATGGGGCATTATTATTAAATCACGTGTCAAAAAAAAAAAAAAAATCGACGACTGTGGTCTGATTGATTACCAAGGCAAAGATCCCTCTTAAGACCACTGATTTGGACGATTCAACTTTTTGTTTTGATACCTAGATAATAATAAAAACACTCTTTGGTGGAAGGTAACCAGTTAACCGCCTAATGAGGTTAATGCTCGGAGCATTTTCTACCACCTAACCCTCAGAGTCTTAATAGTATGTGGTTATAAACTCAAATAAATGAGGAAAAATTCATGCACTGGGTGGGATTCGAACCAATGGATCCCTACTCTACCTGGATCACCAGACTAGCGCACCAATTGACACTATCAATTCAATTCATCAAGTGCGTTTGACGAACCACTTGCCTATCAATCACTTCAATTCAATTCATCAAGTGCGTTTGACGAACCATTTCATTTCCCAAACGCCAGTACTGAATACTGAAAGCTATGTGGGTCTGCGAATTCCTGACTCGAAGTTGAAAGCGTTTCTCTTACTTATTAAAACCCTTATCATTTGAAGTTTTTGTTGGTTATAAAAAGAACCCCACCCTCTCTACTGAGGTTCCCCCTTTTGCACTACCTTTGGTGAACAAGCAGAGAGGTATTTTCTTACGGGCACTTAGTCTAAATACGTTGTATAACAAAATGCTTGAACTCGCTCTTAATTATAAGAATGAAAGTAAGGTTTTTTTTCAGCCATTTGTAATCTTTTCAACGATAGGTATATTTGCACCTTTCACATTTTCATCGAAACAATTGTGCCCCCTTGTTTTTCACATGTGACGTGTCTACACAAATATTAGCATTGTTTTCATTACTACTTAGCCTGACGGCGGCGGCTTACCCCTACCGTTTAATTTTGTACTTGTGTTACGCCATACGGTGTTCATATAAGCATTATAAACGATGTAAAGAAGGTTTGAGAAAATCTTAAATCTTTTTATTATTATATGCTTTATTAGGTAAGACAAAGTAAAATATATACAGTAAAATACAATTAAATTATAAAGAAAAAATAAATAAATTGAAAAAAGAAACGAGAACAAAAAAGAGAATTAAGCTAATGTCCTACCTACAGGGCGGGGTTATTGCCTATGGCAATCACTTCCACCCAACCCTTTTTAAGTCTAAAAATCTTAAGTCTTAAGTGAAAGGAGAACGTCGTACAAAATAATGTGTTTGCTAAATTTTGAATGCCCCTCCTTGACACCGTTCTGGATAAGTGAATAGCTGGATCGATAATGTGGAGGACTCGTCACCGGAGGTCGGTGGTTCGAGTCCCAAGTTCAGCAAATATATTAAGCGAAGCGAGTTTGAGTATTATTGTGATATCACATCATGGTTAACACAAATAAGTATTTTTTTCGCAAGATGAGTGTTTTCAAATCGTAATGGCTATTTCAAAACGTGGTTAACATAATAAAAATATGATAACGCTTTTTACTTGCTATAATTTCTAAAATTAGAAATCGAAAATATTGTTTTTTCTCAATAAATATTTTTTTGCTCCAATTAATAAAAAAAAAATCAATTTGTTGGAGAGGTCGTATTTTTTTATTAATTTATAATATATATTATTTAACCCTTTTCTGTGTAACTTTTTAAATATCATTAATTTAACCCTTTACCTCTTTGTGTTCCAGGACGCAACGAACTCATCGCCAGGTACATCAAGCTCCGCACAGGCAAGACAAGGACGAGGAAGCAGGTCAGCTCACACATCCAAGTTCTCGCCCGACGGAAACTGAGGGAGATCCAGGCCAAACTTAAAGTCGTAAGTCGTTTTAAGTTTCATCCCTGTGTCTTATTATTATTAACCGGTCAGGTTGAAGTCCGGTTGAAGGGTTGGGTAGAAGAGATTGCCATAGGCAATAACCCCGCCCTTTAGTTAGGACATTCCATTTTTTTCATTGTTAAAATAATTATTTGTATGTACATAATATCCATTTATATCTAATAAAGCGTTGTATAATAATAATACGTCCCACAAGAGAAGCCCCAATTATCACACCGACCTCTATTCGACTTTTTGTGACCATCCTTTTTCTTAACAAGGAATTAAAATTTACATTCCAAAACTTACTACTGTAAAAGAAAACAATTGCGGGATGGAAATTATCGTCTCGTAATCAAAGTAAGGTATGTGTTCTTTTGTTTTTAGACTTTTTCAAGTCAATTTTGCAGCATTTCTTCGTGTGCTTGTTTTTTCTCTCTCAAAAAACCTGAGAAATTAATACAAAAATACACTCGTTTTCTACGCTGATATTTTTTTTGTTTGTTTAATTAATGAATTCTATTTGATTTTAAATATGTATTTAGTTTACATTTCCAGCTCTAGACATTAGAAATTAATACATCTTACGTCTCGTATAGGCAAACTAGGTACGAAGGTACGACTGAAATCGACCACAAACGCTTTTTTATCACAAAAAAAAAAACAAGTTTCCAAAGAGGTTCACAACTCCAGGCTGTGAGTCAGCCATTCATTCATTTCGAGATCTCAATAAACTGATCTCAATCTCCCCCGACAACAACTGGTTTTTTGATTAAGTACCTCTTTAGACGTATTATTAGCCTCACGCAGTTAACGTAGGCAGGTATTTATGCTATTTATGTATCGAGAACATGACACTAAATCGGTAATTGCTGATTTTTATAGTTTATTACTTCCGGCGCTCTGAGACGGTTGGTTCTTAGTGGTACTTGTTTCTTAGGGTACGGAATACGCAGCCTGTTAGAGTTAGTAGGTTATCAGGAGCCTTTCTAGTCAGTAAACCAGGGAGTCCATATAGATTTTATCTTGCCTGGCCATGTACACTATATACATCTAATAGACTACAGACCCAACAGTAGAGAGCTTTGATCAAAAGATAAAAGTTTCATGGACCTCCTTACCAGTTAAGTTGTTATAAACCTTTGCTGTAAGTCTATAAAAAAATGTTCTATTGAAATATTATTAATAAAAAACAGTAGATAGATTTGATCACGAGATATTTTCATAGAAATTTAAAAGATTTTTATCATTTTACTGTTTTTATTTTGGATCTAAAGATAGCCACATCATAACGGTTGTGATTTTATAATTAATAGTAAAGTTGATATCACAGGTACTATCAAGTCATCACTACGATACAACTGGTTCATTTCACTGATAGTAAGGTTGTATCTATAGCTAAAGTTTTTCCAATGAGTCTATCCTAAGGCCTACTTTTAACAAGTATTGGGACCAAATTAAACCATGGTTACAAGAAAACCTCAAGTGGGAGTTTCAGTTTCGACCAATCAATGTGTACTATAGTCCGACTTAAGGGATGGTGTGGCTTATAGCTTTGTTTAATCCTATTCTCTAGGGGCGAAATTATAGACAAAATCGAAAACTGAAGTCATGACTTATTATTTGTTTTCCCCACCATACACAAAATCTAGGCCGAAATTAATAGACTAATTCTATGAGCTAAGTCATTGCTTAGTGTTGGTTTTCTCTATCTTACACAGTACGCAATCCGTGACTTAGCTCCACAGAGGTATTACAAAAACGTCTATTAATTTCGCCCTATTTCCGCCCTTACTGTAGTTTTATAAAATTTATTTCCCACTTTTTTACTAACTACTGAGGTTCTGCTTACAATCCAGCACAACTAGACTACTAGGAGAGCAGTACATACTAGGAGTGAAAAGAGCATAGAAGAAAGAGATAATGTAGAACGATAGATTTTAATTGTTCAATTATACGACAAGATTAACGGCACTCGAGTATTATTGGTCCAGGAGAGAGGAAGTACAGTGGATTAAGAACAATACTGGAACTGGCTGCACTCGCATTGTGTATTATAGCATGTTTGCGTTGCCATGGCAACGTGGTTGAGGTGAAAAGAGTTGAACCTTGGTGCAGAGGCCTATCGTGCGGTGTACCGAGGTGAATGACCTTTGCACCCGGGGTATGGTGTGGGTGCAGCCATGACCCGGGTCTTTGGGTGAGGATCTGAGGAAGGACACGAATCCTGAAGGATCAAAAGTCAAAAGTTAAGCTGAAATATTTGAGTCAGAGGTTGTCCTTATTAAATTTGATAAAAACAGGGATTTAATGCAAATTAATTTGTAGAAATATTATTGATCTATTCATTAAATGCGTTTATATGGGGAACATTCTTTCACGGTTTAAACAGACCGTAGGTATCACTTTAGTCTGCTTTTAGTAATCTTCTGGGCAAATTAGTTTTGTGACTTCTCCAGTTCAGGCGTTCTTCCTTTCCTTGTTCTGTAAAATTTGGTAGAAACTCTATAAATTTAAGGCAAAAAAATAGAAGGAAAAGTAGAAGTTTGTAACTGAATTTTTTTTATATAAAGTAAAAACCAACAGAAAGTGGTACACTTGTAAAAAGTTCCCAACATGGCAAAAGTAAACTTTGAATCAAAATATGAAACTTGTAAAGTTTTTATAAGCTCCGAAGTTCATGAATGGAAAGAAATATACGAGTTCCTATCCTAGACTTGTTGTTGCAATATTTACTACGGATGATTTGATCTGTAAACAATTATGCATACAGATTTGCAGGCAAGGTAATCGCTTTTTCCTGTATTGAAGATCTAAACATGTATTCAGTGTGGGCGGATGAAAGGTGTGTGGTTTCTGGTCGTGGTGGTGAGTTGGTGAGTCGTTTAGTGGTTTATATCAATCTGTTGGCGTGGTGGAACTACTTGTCTTCAGTCGTTAGGCTGGATAAAGACTAGTTTATTATTAAGTACCAATGTCATCAGTAGTTTATCTATATGGCAGCGGACTCGTAACCTGGAGGTCGGTGGTTCAAGTCCGGTTTCAGCGTATATAAAGCGAGTTTGAGTAGTTGTGATGTCACGAAAGCGATTAAACACAAATATGACTTTAGTTTACTATAAGTAGAGAAAATTGAGAAGCATTTCTTTCTGTTAACTCTGTATCCAAATTTAAACATCCGTTAAGACTCTTAAGTCTAAACGGATGTCTTAATTTTTCTCCGTGCAGAACAACTATGATAAGTTATCCAAATTTTGGCTTTTGGATATTGAACTTGAAACTTGTAGATCCCAATGATATCTTCAGTTCAGTAACGTTAGGGGGTCCATCATGATATTCATGATGGACCCTGAAATGGAAAATGGACATAATGTTGTTTCTTTCCGTTCTACTTCTGGCAGATTTCCAGAAATGCTATCGAGGAACCAACTGACCATTCTAGAAGTGCTGACCGTAATCTCTTCTAGTCCTAAAATCACAATAGAGTATTATCTCTGTCGATGATGATTTTTTTTCCCGTCATTTGTAAACATCATAGTTCATTCATCAAGGGATCTTATCTTGTCCTGTACAATCTGTTCAGTTTTACTTGGGTTAGCTAATCTGTTAATTAATCTGGTGTCGTTAGGAAACAAGATGGCACCTGGCAGACTTGTGGATTAGAGTGGTGAGCATGATTTTGGACGGGTACCAAACTGATGTCAGTAGTCGATAGCAAAATAATAGCGTCGTAGTCGTTTCCTGCATGTCCGATATTTGGCTCCGCAGGTCTACCTATCAGCATTTCCATCAGTAACAATTTCTTAGGCCATTTTTATTTTGAGAGTAGGTAATTTCTGCAAGGATGTCCTTGAGAAATATTGTTGCAATTAAATGTTGAGTTTGAAATGATACGGGGAAATAAGTGCCAGTAAGAACAGTCTGTTTTGTTGAGAGAGACCAATCGATCTTCAATCCCTGTAGATGTAAAAAATATAAGTCTAGAGATAATATTAAGAGTAGAGAACATATAATTATAATGATTGTACTCATTTGAAAGTAAGAGATATCGTTCGTTTTTGTTACGAGTAATTACTTGAAAGTTAAGGACTACAGCTGTAAATCTTATTCGTAATATATGAATTCGTAATATAGGTAGTGTGGACGAAACCCTGGGATAAATGAAAATTGTGAAAATATAGGTGGTATTTGTAACTATCGTTGAAAGTGGCTGCACTGAGTTTTTTCACCCAAATATCCCAAAGAAACTCTATTAACTGTTAATCTGAAATAGAAGACCGACCTCAGTAGCTTGATCGATAAGGCGGTGGGCTTGTAACCTGGAGGTGGGTGGTTCAAGTCCCGGATTCAGCGTAGAATTAGTGAAGCGAGTTTGAGTAGTTGTGATATCACGAAAGTGATATACAATACAATACTTTAATTATTATAGGATAAGTACCTCAGCAAATAATCTGAATTGGAACCAGTTGTTCTCATATATGTATTCATTTTGATGTATGTAATATTTCTGTTCCCAATAAAGGTTTATTTATCTATAGGATAAGGAAAGTAAATGTTTATGAAAAAAAAAAAAAAAAAAAAAAACTGAAATAGAAGCCCCATTATTTTTTTACCATAGGTATACAAAAAGAATAATTTAGTTTGTTTTTTACTTTGTGTCTTTTGGTCGACATTTTAGCAACTTATCGGGTGTCTGTTTTGTGTTACAGTTCTGGCAGCCTGGATTACAACCGGGAACGTCGCAAGAGTAAGTATACATTTCTGTTAGAAGTCCTTTTAATATTGACCCAGCACTTAATTGAGAAGTATTGTGTCCCTTCTCGCCCATCAGAGGGGAGGCATACTACGGGATGGGCAGGCTGCAACACAGACCACAAGCGTCTACTGCAGTAGCTCCTGTTTCATGGCTACGAAATAAAAAAAGGCTGTGAAACACTCATTTTTTTTATATATAAAAAAAAGCTTCCGGGAGTGAGATGCGAAGTGTTGTTTTTCTTCATCTTGTACTCTAAAAGAATCAGATGAAAAATAATATTTCAAGACGCACAACAGGAACAATGATAAAGATTATGTAAAGAGATGTACTTATTTTAACAAGACTTAACTTAATATCACCATGTAAAATTTGTATGTTTATTTATGTAAGTTTTGAAGCAATTGGATGTGTCGATTTTATGAAATTAAAGTTATGTGTCAAAATTAATTGCTCTCAAGATCAATCCAAAATTGCTCAGGATGAATTTTAAAGTGTGTGTGTGTGTGTTGTCAAGTAAATACTACTCGGATTATTTTTTACGACTAATAATAGGTATGACCATTGCAATTCATCAAGGATGTCTGGTGATCTTATATTAGCACCGCTTTTGGTCACACAGCACCAATTAAACAAGCGAATTCGGTGACTTACCGCAGATGTTACAACCGACACAAACAAATTCCGAGCGCCACTTTGAAGAATATGGCGGACTGGTGGTGGTCACCTTGATTCAATAATAATTACCACCGTCTTGATTTGTGGTGACAAGAAAAACGCTGGGAAAAAAAACTCGTTCTCACCGCTGGCTGGCTGGAGAGTACCGGTTCATATGATGACAAATTGGAGCGGCCAATTTATTGTTTGCCCGAAAGCGGTCAGGGTCGATAGTTATTTTGACATTTAAGAGCGATATGAATGTACATTTTTCAATTCCTCTGTTTAACTATTTTTTAAATACATATAAACTCTGTTTCGTGTTAATATAGGCCGGTGGCGAGTGGTACTTGACGAGCGCTCGCCTCCCGGCGAGCTTGATAAGTGCGTATTGTTTTAAATGGGGGAATGTAAGAAGTTAAAAAGTAAGAACTGACTTGAATTTGTGAATCTGCTACTTCACTTGGCATCGGTGACAACTATGTAATACTCTTAAACAACTAAATAGGTAGTAAACTCTTTCTTAATTTTCCCCTCAGGCAATCTTGACCATCCAACCCATGGTCATTCACAACTTAGAAATGCTCATTATTATTATATTATGTTTTATTAGGCAAGACAAAATATATACACTAAAATATAATGAAATTATAAGGAAAAAATAAATTGATTGAACAAAGAAACAAGAACAAAAAAGAGAATAAAGCTAACGTCCTACCTAAAGGGCGGAGTTATTGCCTGTGGCAATCTCTTCCACCCAACCCTTATGTGTTAATAAATGACCACCTGTTTCAACCAATCACAGCGCACTACACCCCGAGTTAAGGATAACGTCCACTTATAGTAAATCTAATCCTGTTTTATAATTCGGCACATAAGATATCATCCCATAAAACATTATAAGACCTGTTTGACTGATGCTGGAGTAAAGAGACTTTTCAGTCTTACCTCGGCAGTAGAAACTATTTACATTCTATTTATTTTTATTTATAAACATTTGATCAAGCTTTATTTACATACTTTTAATACAACTAATATAGTAAAATCTTTCTTAATTTTCGCCTCAGCAATCTGGTGCCCATGTCATGCCTTGCATGCTCATTTTAATTCTATTCTATTCCATATATCCAAACTATAATGTTGAGGGAAAAATAAATTGTTGACAAAGACAATTAACACGCCTATAAGGGGATTTGCCTGTAATTTTAATCCCTTATCTGTATATGCCACTTATTCCCATCACAGTCGACTCACCCGTAGTTTATAGATAATCATTGTATGTACAATAATATCTTTTATTTTACCAATAAGAAAAGACCTTGTTTAGACTGCTGGACTAAAGGGACTTTTCAGTCTCACCTCGGCAGTATAAACAAGGTAATTTCTATTCTATTCTATCCACTAACGGTTCCCATGTGTTTCTTCTCCTCAGTGTGAAGCCGTTCGCCCAGCCCCCCTACCCCGCGGGCAGCAAGCCCTCCCCCTCCTCCGCGCTCCCCTCCTCGGGCCCCCCCGAGCTCCAGTCCTCCTCCCTGCCCCCCTGGGAGGGGCGCGCCATCGCCACCCAGAAGCTTCGCCTGGTCGAGTTCTTCGCCTACATGGAGGACACGCGGGAACCCGAGAGCACAGTGAGTTAGAATAATAATAATATCGGGGTCCACTCATACCTCGTGAGGAAAAATGAGTAGTTACTTGTATGAGTAACGACCAGTGGCGGCATTACCAGAGTAAAAAGAAATTAATGTAATAGAATAATTCGAAAAGTACAGGAGGCTCTTAGTAATGCTGCGCTACCCACAAAAAATTGTGAAGAGGCCTTGTGCTTCACCACAAATAAAACCATACATAATAATAATATCGTCTTATTTATACTGCCCGATAAGGACTTTTAGGGCGGAATTAATAGACAATATCAATAACTTAAGTCGTTGGTAAGTGTCGATTTTCCCTATCTTACACAGTACGCAATCTGTGACTTAGCACCACAGAGGTATTACAAAAACGACTATTAATTCCGCCCTTAAAGTCCCATTATTCCAGCAGTAAGCCCCCAAGACATATTATTATGTGGTAAAAATCCCAAATGGAGGATAACTTGTCATGTCCCGGCTGGGTTTCGAACCCGCGACCTCTGGAACCTGTGGATTCACAGAGTGCCGCCTTTACCACTGAGCTACCGGGACGGACTGTGGTTTTGTGTTCTTTTTTGTTGTGTTGTTGTTGTTTTTGTAAAACGACAAAATACATACAAACTATATTTACCGTTCGCGGGACGTCCTCCCGCGAAACGCCCGTTTCGCTTGATTTAAAATGAAAAGGTAGAAAATAGCTATTCTACCAAAAAAAAAAAAAAAAAAAAACAAATTAGAATATAGGTAATTGTTTAAGATTTCTTGGAGATACAAATGATATAGTAAAAAATATCGGAATACTTGTATGTCGATAATAAAAAGCTGCAAAAAAGAAAGAAAAAAAAATCGCCTAAATGGAGTAACTGAGAATACACTGAGTATTTTTTTATTTTATTATTTTCTCAGTATTTTTTTTGCATTGTTTAAAATGTAGAAAAATAGCTATACTAAGATACAAAACAAGTTCAAAGCAAAATCGGGTGATCCGATGGCGAAAAAATAAATTCCATCAATGTCTTTAATTAAACGATTATACCAATTCTCGCAACAACACCAAAGTGAAGAAACATCCAGCTGGATTAGAACTTGGTGTTTGAACACTCGAATTGGAAACCTCGTAGTGTTAGTTAATTCTGGCCCTACCCAGGCTGGACCCAATGTGAACAGCCGGTTAACGAGTGTCCAGCGAATGGAGGGTAAAACCTCCGTCTAATTTAATGAGACGTTAAAATCAATTTAAACAGAAAAATGGGAAGTTGTACTAGATGTACATGAATATCAGAACTTTATAAATAGAATAAACAGAAAAAATAAAATTGGAATGTCAATTTATTGACTGCTTTTTTTTAATGACCATACAAACAAGACCCCTTGCCTTGAGATTCTCACACAAGTGGTTGAGTGTCCAAGACTTCTGCAGGTTACAAGAAATTCGCATCTCACTTTTTATTGCGAATAAAATCAGGCTCAGGTTTTCGCGTTCTCAAACGAAAACTTGCAGTGTTTACTCTCTGGCACATAAAACAAAATCAAGCGCAACTTGCAAGGTTTTACAACTGCGCCAAGTGAAAGGTATACGAACCACCGTGTATACAGCGTGTCACTGTGAAGTCCCTGGTACTGGTAACTGGTAGTCAAGTGGTTAACGTGCTAGTCTGGTAATCCAGGTAGCGTAGGGATCCGTTGTTCGAATGCCACCCAGTGCATCAATTTTTCTTCATTAATTTGAGTTTGTGACCACATAATAATAAGACTCTGAGGGTTAGGTGGTAGAAAAATGCTTTGAGCATTAACCTCGCCTGGTGGTTACCTTCTACTAAAGATGTATGCCCCGCGGTGTATCGGTCATGACGTCGCTCGTGTGCAGAGATCCTGAGTTGATCCTCGGTTTTTGCAGAATTTTCTGACACACAATTCTACTGCTTATCAAGTAATGAACACGTGAGTTTTTGATTTTCCCTCCCCAGACTGCGTCATGCACTCGTGGCAACGGATTACCAGACGAACGCCTTAACCAGTTGATGTTCTACGCAGTTCTCACAGTGATGGTGTCCATTCTATGATGATGATGTTGTTAGTAGTCGGGATGAATCACCCTGTAGATATTTATCTGGTATATACGACGTGGTGATAGTATATGTATGTGGTGATAGTATATGTATGAGTACCTGAGAGTATTCACCGTGAGTAATCTCCTCATGTTACCCATGACTCACTACTCACTGCGGAGGACTTATGAATCTCTGTTTACCCAACACAGATACTACGCTAGCGACGTATAAGTGTTATCAACAGTATCCTACTTGTATTATTAATAAGAAGTGTTATCAACAGTATCCTACTAGTACCTATAAAGAAGTGTTATTAATAGTATCCACTACCTGTCATATTTAACAAGAAGTGTTTATAACAGTATCCTACTAGGTATATTAATAAGAATGTTATCAACAGTATATCCTACTATCCTATAGTATTAATAAGAAGTGTTATCAACAGTATCTACTACCTGCATAGGTATATTTATAAGAAGTGTTACTATTACTATTTATTATTAATAAGAGTGATCACTGTCATGAGAATTTACCTACATACATTATCTGATAATTGCGTGCTATTTAATAAAGAAAAATAGTAGTCACCTTGGTCTGGCGGTAGCAGGGTCGACTTGCACTCCAGGTGCCCTCGGGTTCGAATCCCAGCGGTGTCGAAATTTTTCCGCTCTGTACTTTGGATGTCGGAGCCTACCTTAGCCCGTGAGGACAATGCTTTGAGCATTAACCTTGCCTAGTGGTTACCTTCCACTAAAGAGTATTATTATTATTACTATCGACACTTTAGAGAAAAGTTTTGTGGGTAGTGGCATCACGGACTTTTCTGGATCTCTGGAATTTCCCAGAGTGTTGCTCCGCGCCACGGTGGTTGCTCAAATAGTAAACCCTGCAACATTCAAACTCCCCTTTCTCAACACATTTTTTTTTAACTTTGAGTACCATTCGATTCATTTTAAATCTTGAACACTATTATTATATAATAAATAATGGAATTAAAAAAAAAACTGAAGAGCCGACAAAAACTTATATAGAGCAGTAGCTACATTTCTTTTCATGGTCTAGAACTCAAAAATAACATTTCCATGTTCTCTATGTAAATGACTTGAAATTGTACTACTGAAATTGTTTACAGCTTTACTAACTTATATGTCTTGTTTCTGTTCTGTTTCAGTACCATAAACATTTGTTTGTACATATAGGCGGGTCCGTGTCCTATGCAGATCCATTACTAGAGGTAAGTTGTCCGAGCTTACACGCAAGGTTTGAATCCCAGTAGTAACAGCACTCTGTGAATCCTAGAACTGATCATTTGTAATTGCGTTAGATTTTGTAAATTGTAGTTTTGAAAATAGAAATTATAGAAGTCAAAGTGGTAAAGTCCTATGATTCTGCGCTACCCACTAAAATTGTGACATAATGACCTAGGTTCGATTCCTAGCGGAGCAGGAAATTTTCTGCTCTGTACTTGAATGTTCGGGTTCCACTCATACCTCGTGAGGAAAAATGAGAAGCTGTTTGATGTGAAGCAGCCACCAGTGGCAAAATCATAGGCCAAAAAATAATACAAGATATTGTATATTAAAGTGGTAAAGTCCTACGATTCTGCGCTACCCGCTAAAATTGTGACCTAATAACACAAAGAATTAAAAAGCATTAGTATTAGTATAAGGGCAGTAATGAAAAATGAAGGAAAGAGATGAGAGAGTGCAGGCCCCATGACGTTGTCCCATGGTGAGCCTTAAAAGATAATGCACCTGAAGTAATGTTATCAAACGTTCCAGGTGCATCATCTCTCTCCAAAAGGTCCGTGGCGAGTGAGTAGCGCTAGCATTCCCCATGGTTATCCCGGGGAGCTTTCTTTTAGTGATTTTGTTCCTATACCTCTCAAAAAAAATAGTGTTTGATTGAACAATTGATATAAAAAAAATAATCAAATTTGTATATTTAAATAATACTATCGAATTTTCCTCCCACTAAAATTGGAGATAATCACGAAGTTGTTATTTTATAATATAAATTCAATTCTGTAAATTAGTCAAACTAATCACTCCCTTCATCCCTTCTCCTCGGAGGCAGTAGACGTGACAGAATCTACATGTTCTGTTATTTTATAATAAAAAATTCAATTCTATAATTAATGTTAAACTAATCACCCTCTTCGATCCCTTCCTCCTGGCAGGCAGTAATGTTACAGATATCTACGATGTTGTTATTTTATAATAAAAAATTCAATTCTGTATATGTTAAACTAATCACCCTCTTCAATCCCTTCCTCCCTGGCAGGCAGTAGACGTACAGAAATCTACGATGTTGTTATTTTATAATAAAAAAATTCAATTCTGTATATGTTAAACTAATCACCTCTTCGATCCCTTCGTCCCTGGCAGGCAGTAGACGTGACAGAAATCTACGACAAGTTCCCGGAGAGGACGGGAGGACTGAAGGAGCTGTACGACCGGGACCTCAGGACGCGTTCTTCCTGGTCAAGTTCTGGGCTGATCTCAACTCGTCGTCCATTCAGGACGAGGCCGGCGCTTTCTACGGCGTCAATAGCCAGTGAGTACTTTTTTTAATTGTGGTTCCTACGGCGTCAATAGCCAGTGAGTACTTTTTTATCTACGGCGTCAATAGCCAGTGAGTACTTTTTTATTGTGGTCTCTGCGGCGTCAATAGCCAGTGAGTACTTTTTTATTGTGGTTCTACGGCGTCAATAGCCAGTGAGTACTTTTTTATCTACGGCGTCAATAGCCAGTGAGTACTTTTTTTATCTACGGCGTCAATAGCCAGTGAGTACTTTTTATTATCTACGGCGTCAATAGCCAGTGAGTACTTTTTTATTGTGTTCTACGGCGTCAATAGCCAGTGAGTACTTTTTTATTGTGGTTCTACGGCGTCAATAGCCAGTGAGTACTTTTTTATCTACGGCGTCAATAGCCAGTGAGTACTTTTTTATTGTGGTTCTACGGCGTCAATAGCCAGTGAGTACTTTTTTATTGTGGTTTAACACGTTTATCGCAAACGCTATAGAGTTACATTTCCTCAGGGGCTCAAATGACAAAGTGAACAACTACCCGTCAGGTGAATATGCCTGACGGGGCCAGCTGGGAAAGGTTAGTGTCAGGTGAATTTATTTGACGTGGCGATCAACGTGTTAACGTTATGGGTTAATTGGGGCTTCTCTTGTGGGACTCCTCCAACCAGTTTATATTAATACTACTGCTAGAACAATGGGACTTCCTAGTCCTACTTGGACAGAACAAATCAGTGTCTAATAATAATAAGTATAAGTAGTGCTTTATATTTCATTTGTATTTCACCCATTATTTATTTTATTTGATCATCATTCTTCTTCTATCACCTTCTTAACAGTGTATTATAATGTCATTGGGTGTATGTCAAATTTCATTTTAATTGACATACATCTGTTTTGTATTGCACTTAAAAATAAATAAATAAATTAAATTAATTAAAACTTATTTAGACTGTCAGCGCAAGACAGGTAATTTATTTGTTCACGTCTTAACTCACGTCCCTTTCCCCTCTCCCCCCCCCAGATATGAGAGCAGTGATAGCATGACGATCACGTGCTCCACCAAGGTGTGTTCCTTCGGCAAGCAGGTGGTGGAGAAGGTCGAAACGGAGTATCCACGCTTCGAGAACGGCCGCTACGTGTACCGCATGCACCGCAGCCCGATGTGCGAGTACATGGTCAACTTCATCCTCAAGCTCAAGCGCCTGCCCGAGAAGTACATGATGAACTCCGTGCTCGAAAACTTCTCCATACTGCAGGTGAGAGAGAGTCGGCGGGAATTTCGGAAGAAAAAGGGAAGGAATATTAGAATAGAATAGAATATACCTTGTTTATACTGCCGAGGTAAGACTGAAAAGTCCCTTTACTCCAGCAGTCAAACAGGTTTTATATATTTTATAGGATAAACGGGATGAAAATATTGTGAGAATCCGGCGGGAAAATTGGAAAGAAAAGGGAAGGAATATTGTGAGAATCCGGCGGGAAATTCGAAAGAAAAAGGGAAGGAATATTGTGAGAATCGGCGGAAAATTCGGAAGAAAAAGGGAAGGAATATTGTGAGAATCGGCGTTAAAATTCGGAAGAAAAAGAGAAGGAATACTGTGAGAGTCCGGCGGAAATTTCGAAAGAAAAAGGGAAGGAATATTGGTGAAATGAAGTCATTTTGATTAATTAAATGATTGATGAAAAGAAATCATCATAATTATAAAATTTATGATACCATCAAACTAACAGAATTCAAATGCTAGTGACTCCACCGATCCTTCTACTGTTGTTCCACTAATTTGTGAATTAGATTCTAGTGTGTACGTTTTGACCCGGTTATCTTCAAATTATTTCGAAATAAAAATTGCTTGTCCAGTCCTAAAAAGCAGATAAATAAATAAAATACGAGTTAGTCAAGAACTTGGTTTTCTAAATGGAAGATGGGGTGCAATAGTTCTAATTGAAATGCTAGAGGCCCCGCCGATCCTTCTAAGAAATGCTGTTGTTCCACTAATTTGTGAAATAGATTCTTGTGAATTAGATTTATTACGTTGAATTAAGAGACTAACATTCCACCTGTCTCTCCCCCCCAGGTGGTCACGAACCGGGACACGCAGGAGACGCTCCTGTGCACGGCCTACATGTTCGCCGTGTCCACCTCCGAGCACGGCGCCCAGCACCACATCTACAAGCTGGTCAAGCCCTAGCCCCGCCCCCCACGGCCCCCCGCCCACGCCCACGCCCTTCACATCAGTGCCTCGACCCTGTCCCTGCCCCTCCTCCTCTTCCCCTGAGGAGTCGACCCCGACCCTCTCTCTCTCGTGTGTGTGTCGTCGTGTCACGAATCCGGTGGAACCCGCCGAGTTGATGAGTCGGAGTCGACCTTGTGTTTCGACTCACGAATCCGGTGGAACCCGAGTTGACGAGTCGACCCTCTAGTGTGTCGTCGTGTTCATGAATCCGTTGGAACCCGAGTTTATGAGTCGGAGTCGACCCTGTCGTGTGTCGTGCTCACGAATCCGGTGGAACCCGAGTTCATGAGTCGGAGTCGACCCTCTAGTGTATCGTGTTCACGAATCCGGTGGAACCCGAGTTGACGAGTCGGAGTCGACCTAGTGTTTCGACTCACGAATCCGGTGGAACACTAGACGTCGAATCAGAGTCGACCGAACGTCTTCTCGTTCACGAATCTGAGTCGACCTTGTGTTTTGACTCACGGATCGGCTGAAACCTGAGTCGAGCTAGCATCTCGTTAAAAAAAAATCCGGTGGAACCCACTCGCCTCGCGCTGATGATAGCTGGTGAAATGAACACCCCCTCAGCTACCAACTCGATGGAACCGACTTGGTTGATGGATTCCACCAGCTAGAGTACGTTTATCCATTACAATTAAACAGGGTGGTACATTCTTCACTAGCGCTAATCGTCTGATTAGTTCTGTTGTGTATCCATGATATGATGACTGACAATAGAAAGTGGAAGGTAACGTGACTAATATGAAACGTTGACTAAATAATCAGCTATTAGTGTGACAGTTGATAAACGCACCCATCAATCTACTAACCAGTGGAATCAACTCATTTTTGATAAAATGGAGATTCAGCGTACTCGTTGTGGTGTCGAAACGGATACAATTTTCAATGATGAAAGAAATTGATGAAATCAACATGGTTGATGATTTAATCTATAAAATCAATTCATTTTGACTAATCAAACCGGTGAAATGAGGTCATTTTGATTAATTAAAGGCTAGATGAAAAGAAATCATCATAATTATAAAATTGATGATACCATCAAACTATTGGAATTTAAATGCTAGTGGCTCCGCCGATCCTTCTACCTGTTGTTCCACTAATTTGTGAATTAGATTCTAGTGTGTACGTTTTGACCCGGGTAGATCAAATATTTATTACCACAACAGCAGGTTGCAAAGGTTGGCAGAAAAATGCCACACAGTAAGACTCTTTTTGTGAACTGTCTAGGTGAGAACTCAATCTGTTCATATCCTGAATTAACCTTAAAAATGAAGGATGTTCCCTTGTTCAAATTAATATACTCAAGACAGTTCCATATCAAGCGATGATAACGGTCAAAACGTACCTCTCACGACCATTTTGTAACTATATTTCCTGTACAGAGAGTAGATTTTTATAATATTTTAGAAGATAAATGAAAGCTCTAATGCCATGTGAAGTATTCATATTATGATCAAAAGATAATTAATGCAGTCCCACTCGAATTAGTTTCAACCTTAATGTATGCATTTACATTGTACTTATCCAAGCAGTTATACAATGCTTACTTTTCAATACATCCACCTTTTCTGCTGATAATCAATTATTTAGAACTATTTTCTGCCTAAATGAAAGTATTTCAAAGAATTTAATATTTTGATCTCTAGCCAAGAGGCCTCTCAGAAAAGTACTTAATAAAATTATTTTTTACAAATAATGTCGTTCCTGTGTATCTAATAGTTTTGAATTTATTCTTTTCTCTGATTTTAGTAATCTTCAAATCCCTATAAAACTAGGATTCTTCAAATCCTATAAATTGTCTTTGAAATACGGTTCCTTTAGCGTTAAATGTTATCGACAGTAAATGGTTTTGAAAATCTTATAGCGCTCGTAAGTGACCTCAAAACTTAACTTTGTGAAAGTTGAGGTCTCCTTGAGCCCCTTAACATTTTGTACCTATTGATTTATGAATTCACTTCACTTGATCTCTTTGGTGTTGGAGTTTTCATTGGCACTTTGTTTCAGAAAGAAAATTATAATTTTTCTTGCAATGTTTTTCTTTTGGATCGCGATCCAAAATCAGTGGGTATACTCTATGCTTTGACACTTTCGCGACCTTTTTTTCATTTCCTATACACTGGTTTTCTTAAATAAAAAACTAAATCAGCAATTACTGAACAACATTGTTTAAGAAAAAAATAACGATAAATTGACACTGTCACCCACAGTAATGTATGCAATCACATTTTTTTATCACATGGAAAATGATATGTGTCGGTAAAAATAACTTCGAGATATCACTGAACGTATTTCTTGTCGTAATACATAGCTTCTTGTTTTATGATTTACTACCAACTCTCTCTCCCCAGCACTCTCTTCTGTTTTCATTGTCTTCCGTTAGAGTTTATTTCATAGTCACAATGAGTAGGCTATCATTACTGTTGGCATTATTTTTCCGCCTTCATTTGGCCTAAGGCAGCCGCCTCTGCTAACGAAATGCTTTGCTTCTCTTGAAAGACAATACTTCTGTGCCTTAAAATGCTCTAGCTTATATTTTCTATTATTTCTGTCTTTATAGCCGTTCAAGCATATATCTCAATACAATATATTATCATGCCTATTTCACCAGTGGTAAAAGAATCGGGCAATTTCCATCTAGAGTTGTCAAAGCTGAGAAGTATACTTCTGATTTTTAACTTTCAATCAGCAGAGTGAAAGATGGTCTTTCTAGAATCTCCGAGATAGAAGAATTTTCTGTGCAAGTGGAACTTTCAATATTTTTCTTTTATCGTTTTCAGTTGATGATCTCCTATATTTGTTTACTGCAAAAGAAGAAACGGTAAAAAAAAACTTTTTTTTTCGGGAGATTTCGAAATATTCTTCTCCAAATAATTCTGCTGTCCTTCTAGAAATTTGTGTACAAATATTTCTCTGAGAATATTACTGAGCAATAGTTTTAATGGTTGCTTAAAGGAAAAGAGCTATGTCCACTTGAGGACCTAGTGGAAAATATTGGGAGCTTCTACCGCGCAACCAGATCATTTAACTCATTAAAATTTATTAGACGGCTTTTATTCAGATTCTTTCAACTTGGCTCCCTCCACTGAGTGCAAATTCTAATAACAAGAAAGTCAGCTGTTGCCAAACATTATCGAGATATCACAGATTTTTTTTCAGTAAAGAAGACTTCAAAGGATTTTCATTTTGTTATGGTCAGATTTCCCATCTCAATATTGTGGCGGAAACGTTCGTTCGCCCTGTGGATGAGAGTTCAATGCCGAATTTTTAGGCAGTTCTTGGCTGATTAAAAAAAAGACGAGTGTTTCACAGCCCTTAGTTTCGCTGTAGTTTTCCAGTCCCGTAGTATGCCTCCCCTAAGGGGCGAGAGTGAATCTTAAAGAAAAGCCGTCTTTAATTCGCAATACCTTTCAATTGTTCACACATTCTTTAGTACTGAATTCTATCAACCGAACATTGTTCTCATTTCTATTTGTGTGTTAGCATAATAGATTTTTATGTATTTCAAAATCAAGAGATTTTTTTCTTCAAAAAATATTTTATTTATTTAAATAAAATTATATGATCTTTTTAGTTTATATTCGATTCTTTTTTTAGTTTATTTTATGTTTATTTATATAGTTTTATCATTTTTCGTTCCATCCATAAAATATTAGTCATTTTTAAAGTTAGGAAATATAATTTTTTGTACCTATCTTTCTTTTGTACTAGAAAAAAATATTTCTTTAAAAGATTTTTTTTATTATTTACCACCGAATTTCAAACTTTAAGTAAGAGTAATTGAAATCAATTTTATTTAACGTATTTACTATGTACGTATTTTATTCCATTAACGGGCAAAATTATTTTAGTTCCTTGGTCTTTTATCTTTCCAAGTACCTATAAAGCCACGTATTGTTTATACTGAATCTTTCTTCTCTATCATAGTTTCAAACGATTTGAACTCGAGTAGCTTTTGTTTTTGGTGTGTAATCATTTAAAGTTAGAATAATACTATGTGTTAGATCTATGCTGTATATTTGTGTAAATATTTCTTTATAATGTCTATGTGTATTTTATAATTTCAAGTGCCTTGACATGATGGATCTCCCAGGTTTTGGTCGCGTCTCCACTGTAAGAGTGCGTTCATTAGATCTGTTTGTAGTCGTACAAAATTAATACTTACGATCTGTTCCAAGTTAAAAAAAAAAAAAAAAAAAAAACATAGAGGGAAAAAATACTCTTATGTAGGCACCTTAGTTTAAAATGAAAATAAATATCCACTAGGACCTTGACTAATTAATTCATATTCATCCCCTTTCAAAGCATAACTTTTTTTCTTTTATTTGAAAACGTCTTTTTGCACAATTTTCTAAAATTTATAATATCTTGGAATTCAATAATCTTTTAAACGCACTCTACTTAGGAACATGACCATTGGTTGTACAGTTACTATATTGTTTAGTTGAACTTTTTTATACTCTGCTGCTTCCTCCTCATTTCAAAAAGAAAAGTGACTCTCACTGATAGATCTTTTCCTACCAGATCACTAATATCTTTCTTCACTCTCTTGTCATTTCCATACTAAAGTCTTTTGAGTATTTACATTACTCTAAAGTATCTGACAGTAAGTTCTTGAGAAACAAAATGAACTACAACTATCAATTTCCTTCCAATTAATTTTCAATAAGTAGTTTCATAGCTGCTCTTACATATTTTTTTCTCATTTTCATCATGAAATACTATTTTATCGTCGAAATTAAATCTGTCCGAATGTAATGCAACATCATTGTCCCTCCAATCATGCCGTCTTCAAAAAACCTTCCATTATGAAAGGAAATAACTGTTCTCATATTTTGGTTGCATGTAAGCCATGCTAATAGTAGTATAGTAAGAAGTTGTACTTAGTTTTTGAATTTCGCGTGATTTATCTTCCCATTGTTAACTTTCTTGTGCTCAAAGGAAACTATGTGTTTATGATATTAATCCAGCGGAATGGCTCAGGCATGTGGCCAATCCATTTCTATTGGAATGACATAATTAAATAGAATTAGTTGATAACATTTGATGTCAATAACAGACTATTAGCAAATACTTGTTCCTTTTTGGTCCAAATCTGTCAATGTCCAATTATTATTACTGACTGATTTCAAATCATTCACCAATAGTTTAGTACAAAAACAATATTTTAATGCAGCTATTTTTCAATAAATACTACCTGTAGAACTTCTACTTAAAAAAATCGAAGTATCAAATATCATAAAAACAAAAAGAAACCCCTAGTCTAGTTATTGTCAATACATAATGCATTGCACCAGACTTCTCAGCATGAACACAAAGTTTTCTTACTCAATACTTATTTGTTTCTTCTTTCTTGTACATTTTTCCCATCCATAATTTTTTATGTATAAAATCTAAGTATAAATATATAAATAGAGTCATGATATCATGTGTAATAACATCTTGTTATTTTTAATAATAAAACATATTTTATAACATAAAAAAATAAAGCCCGTTTTTTTATTACCTTTCCATCATACACTTTATTATTTTCAGCTTAGAATTATGATTATGATGACTTTATTACCAAGTTCAAAACTTCAAGTAAGTGAACTTATCAGGATTGTTCATGAATGGGCTTAGTCTCATGGGCGTAGTCATGAACCAATCTTTTTTTAATGGTAGGGAAACTGTAAAAATGAGTAGTTCCCGTAAAATTAATTAATATAGGTATGTTAAATTTACTATGTCATTTTTCAATAATGTGTCGGCGGCGCTATCTAGGGCATCTATGTACCTACCTAAAGGAATGATCTATTTTCTTTCCTTCCAATAATGATCTACTCATTACTGTAATAAATAAGCAAAGACAGGTAGGTATTACGGCACGTGTGACCGCTGGACTAACAAATGAACATTTGTCAGTTAATCCCAGTATTTCGGAATTTCCTCCTAAAATTTGCAATATATTATTTTAAAGACAATCGATTGATTGATTACAGTTGTTTATAAGGGAGACCTTCCGGTGCCTCGTGTATTTTGAGTGAAAGTAGTTCTCCGCGTGGCAATATGACTAATGAGACAGCCCAGGGTACCTCTTCATAGTGTGGCACCTTCCTTGTCATTACATCAATAGATACGTATATAAACTATATTCAACAGGGGTATATAAATTTCATAGCATGTACAATATGTACATAATAACAATAGCTGAAATTCGTATCCTGTAAGTACACAGAGGTTTCATAAAGTAATTAATTATTATCAGTAAATTTTTCATTATCCTTCAGTAAGGCGGGCGCGTATAGCACCATTGTTAACCTATGTGGCTTACGAGATAAGTATCTCAACAAATATAGCAACAAAAATACTGTTGGTGATTGTGAGTCCTATATATAACTCTAAAATATTCTGTTAATGTCAAGAGTTATGCGTTATATAATCAAACCTGGATATAAGAGCACAATTTCCTCGTCCAATTTTCCTCTCCATTAGGAAAATATTTTTTTTTATTATCAGTGGTTAAGCACTCGCTTGCCATGCGGAAGGTCTCGACAAGAATTTGTATTCAAAATTGGTTACAGTAGTTGCTTATAAGCGATACCTTCCGGTGCGCTCGTGTTGACCCAGCACCTAAATAGGGAGTATTGTGTCACTTCTCGCCCATCAAAGCGGAGGCAAACTAGGGGATGGGCAAGCTACAACACAAACTGCAAGCGTCTACAGTAGCTCCCTGTTTCATGACTACAAAAAAAAAATCGGAGGAGAATACCGTTGGAATTATCACCGCCCTTGATCTAGTTTTGTTTTATTAATCTCAATTTCTATGTATGTATATATTCTATGTAAATAAAACTTGATCTAATATGTTTAATAATATTTTTTTATTGCCTTATTTTCGTTTCAGTAATAGAAAGATTAGACGTCGCGTAATGTTAACTCCTGAAAGCACGTAAAACGCACATAACGCTAAGATACCCACTAAATTTTGTGCGTTATGTGCGGCTGGATCAATACGCGGGAAGTTTCAAAAATAATTGTTCTTTTAAAAAGTTGATTTGTGAATATATTGGCATTCCCGCCCAACCCAGGCTGAGCGAGGTTAAATTGGGTATTAGATTTGTTAGTTTTTCTACGAATGGAGGGTAACAACCCCGTCTCAAAATGACCTAGCTGTTGAATGGGACGTAAACCCCCTGTTAATAACAATTATTATACTAGTCAATAGTGTTTATAGTGTAGAAACTGTGAGGCTAGCGTTCTGAGCTCTGGGCCCATTCTAGGTTGGGTGAGGTCAATTTACGGAGCTGGTTTGTAAGTTAAGTTTCCAGCGAATGCAGGGTAACAATCCCATCTCGAGATGACCTAGCTGTTACTAATAATGTATAAGATTTTAAAGCACTAGTTACCCTCATCAGAATCATGAACTCCGCTTAGCTAAGGTGTTCTAGTGTTCTCACTCCACTATTAAAGATTGTTTCATGATTATTTTATTTTACTGAAGATTATCTTTGGAACAATATTGTAAAGATGGCAGGCCATGATAAAAATGACAAACAGCAGGAACTTGGAGATCTCAACCGTCAGTTGAAAGTAGCAAGAAGTGAGATGCACAATCTGAGGTAAGAATCAATAAATCATAGACTGATGGCTTCATTTTCAGATGATATTTTTGGGTACTTTATTCTCATAGGGTCAAGGGGGGTAATTACGAACGATTTTGAGCTACATTTTATAAACATATCTGTAACCCTGAGTTGCTTTTGTAAAATCCATGTCTTGTAATTTTTTTGGTATATAGACTTATTTAGCATTCTAATGGTGCATTATAAATAGTTTTGTGCATACTGTAGTATCTGTTTAGTGGTGTTCTTAATTACCCCCGCCTGTTCGCATTTACCCCCGCCTGACGGGGGTAAATGCGAACACATTATACAATATTAAAAACGAACTTTTTAATGGCAATATGTGCTTTTTATGTACAAATAATACACCAAAATTGTACTTTGTGTCTTTAGTCACCTGTATGACAATATGCAATGTTTATGGACACACAGGATAGTGGTTTGAATCCTAACCACGAAGGTAGTCAGCTTTTATCAAATAGGGTATCTCTATCTTGCAAATAATAGCAATAATAATAATTTCGTGTCCGTGAGATAGGTATAGACACCTAAATCACGGTGGTGAGAGGATTATATGGACACCCAGATCCAATGTCTAGGCTCCTTTGATGTCCATTGATTCTATTTGGTTTTAACATCCTGACTTGAGGTAGACAGGACGGGGGTTTCACCCTTCATTCGCTGGGAATCGTACCAGCTACCCACATTAACCTCACCCAGCCTGGGTGGGGCCGGAATCGCCAGCCTCACATGTTCGGAGGGGACAGAATTTTCTGTGCGAAAAGTCTGCTCCAACCGGGAATCGAACTAAGGATCTCTGGACTACGGGCAGTAGTCACAACCGTTACGCCACGGAGGCTGGTAATAAAAGCATAATAATAGTAATAGTTAATTATGAGAGCTTTTGAAAGGTGTTTTATATATTTTTTAAAAATTTTTTTTACAGATTTTGGTCTTATCAATAGTTTCTAGGTCATTGTCAATCTCAGATTTGTCTTCTTCTACCTTCATTTTTTTCTTCTTTTTTGAAACTGTTCCCCCTATATTTCTTTCTTTTCTACACTTTCATTTTTCTTCCTTTCTTTTGCTATGTTCAAGTACACAAATACCTTCATTGGGTCCAATACATTAGGGTACTAATATCTTGGTACTTTTTACAACCTCCCAGTATTTCAGGATTTTGAGCCTTACGTTTGGAAAATTCTACTTTGGTTTGCGGAATCTCAAAACACTGCCGTTGCTCTTCTGACAGCCAGGTTGCCATTAAAAACATCTACGATAGCAGATATCATTTGTGCTTCTGTATACAAAGGAGGTGGTTTCTTCATCTTGTAGTTCCGGGCATTCTGAGTGTTTTGATATATACAAAAAAAGTTATAGGGTAAAACAAACACCCAAAATATGCGTTCGTAATTACCCCATAGCAAAAAAAAGCGGGGGTAATTAAGAACACCCAAAAACTATAACTTAAAAAATGGTTAAAACAATTATTTTTTTAAAATAATAACCAAAAACATGCTTATCAATAATTAAAAGTAAAATAATGATAAAAATTCAAGTAACACTTACCTAAAAAATTGGTTTAAAAAAATCAAAAACTTCAAAAATCAAATTTTTTGATAGATCTATTTTCACTAGCTTACTAACTACAACTGAAAATAAATACTATCGAAAACTCGTGTTCAACCTGTAAAAACAATTCAAAATAATAGTATTCAACCACCAGATTCGAAATATCTTATCCTGTTTAGGTACAATGACCACTGTTCGTAATTACCCCCTGTTCGTAAATACCCCCCTTGACCCTAAGTACTTTAATTACCATGTAAAGGGTTGTAATTGACAAACTGGGGTTCACAGAATTCTACATAATATATTATGACCACGTATAGTTGAAAGTAACATTTAATTTAAATGATATTGTGAAAATACATCCTTCAGTGAGTAGATATAACTCTGAGTATTCAAAATGTCTAGGTACTAAACGGGACTACTATCAACCCAATTGACATGAAAGTTGGGTAGTCTTAAAACCACAACCCCTGTCCATTCTTTCAATACCTATATGTAACTTACAGGACTCAGCTTCAAAATCTGACTCATGCTCATCACAAGCAAGTGAAAGAACTACAGAGTATGCTGAAGAATATCAAGTTAAAAATTGACGAAGATGGAAAAGCTCTCATGCCTGTGGGAGATGAGGAATGCTCGGGAGGACCAAGCACTAGCAGTCCTACCAACTCAGGGGAAGATGATGAGGAGACATCAAATTTACCATATAAAGTAATAGGTGAGGATCCCTAAATTTATTTATATATTTTATTGCATTCAACTACATATTTTCAGACAATGTTAGAAAATGCACACTTGTTGATAAAAATCTTGTTTATTGCTCAATGCAAATAAATCTAAATACAGTAGAATGCCACTAAAATTGAAGGGACTGAACCATCATTTAAAGTTATCAAGAGTTTCAAGATTGGGATTTCAAATTGTAGCAAGCCCATAAAAAAAATGGATAAGAAAAAGAATGCAAGTGAATGTAAAATATACATTATTTATTGTTCAGTATGATATGTGTTTTAAAACCTTACATGCTGCCACACTGTCCCATTTTTTTGTTTAGGGTGTTCTTCACACCTTGACCAAGGTGTTTGATGAAGACCTCAGTAGCTTGATCAATAAGGCAGCAATCTTGTACCCTAGAGTTTGGTGGTTCAAGTTTCAAGTTAAGTAAAAAAATAGTAAAGTGAGTTTGAGTAATTGTGATATCACTATTGTGATAAAAACAAAAATGATAAAATTTGTTAAATTAAGTACTTATTTAATGTGTAACTCGTAATTAGAACTACAAAACTGATTGTGGTGCTATTTGAGTGTTGTTCCTTAACATTAACTTGTTTGGATTTTCTGTCTGTAGTATATTGTGTATGGAGAAAAAAATGAGTAGAGGTCCCCTGTATTGAATTTTGAGTTTTAAGGAGTAGAGCTGAAACCTTATTGAGGGTACTTTTTTACATGGATTTAGGTATGTCAATTTTTTGAAGATGGGAAGAATTCTTTTGATTTAATAGGACTTTTGACATACTGGGATTTTGAGTTAGTGGTATTCTACTATACTTTTCAGTACTTCTTTAGTTCTGTCTGATTCAGTAATGAATATCATTTTTGATTTTTATTTTCCTTGCAGGAACAATTTCCACCCGGTTCAAAGCCAAAAGAGGAATCCCGCGCCAAGCCACAATATGTTTAGAAAAGAAAGGAAAGATTACTCTCTTGAAAAGTGTTTTTACAAATCCAGAACACTCACTTGAGGGATTACAAGATTTTTCACACATGTGGTAAGAAATAAGATGGGTGTAAAAAAATACTACTTTGAAATTTTAAATTGTTCTGTTTCCAGGAGTTGATCCAAAGTGTTCTTGTGGCATCTGCAGGGCGTTGTCTATTTTGATTATTTAGAATTTCAAAAAAGAAACAACTACTAACTTTTAGGATCACATAGAAATTTGTTCCTTTTTATCCAGAAGTTTTCTGAAGGTTTACATACAGTGTTTCAAACATCTAAAGATATAATTTATTAGTTCTACTTATTAGGTATTAAATCCTACACCATTTTTTTTTTTTTTTTTTTTTTTTTTTTTCTTTTTAAATGATTACATGATTTTTACCTAAACAAGCTGTGCATTTCCAGGATAATCTTTCACTTTCACAAGAACGTGGAGTCCACTCACATCAAAGCCAAAGTGTCACCTCCCAGATTGGATGGAACAACAGTAGGAGTTTTCAGTACACGCTCTCCGTACAGACCCACTCCCATTGGTCTTTCTCTAGTCACTATTGACAAAATTGAAGGTGAGTTTCAACATGTTGTGTTTTTTAATGTTACTAAAAAAATCATCATCATCATTGAGTAACATCATCATTTTCGATGGTCGCCATACTTGATGTTTTTAATTTGATCAAGTTTATACAAGGAGACCAATAATTAACAAGGGCCCCCAGAAACAAGTTACTTAAAAAATACTTGGACTTATTGTTTTGGGTCCTTAGATTCTATCTGGCTATCCGCTGTACCTTAACCACAAAAAGTATCTCTATAAATGGTGGTACATTAAACATAAATGAGCTTCTGTAACTCGTTGGATATACAATTCCTTTTTTAAAAAAATGGATTAAAGAAGAAGAACCATTATGGTTAAGACTCAATAGGCCTTACTACCTAAATTTAAACCCTCATGTTGCTAGCCATTCCCAAGTCAATACTGGGTAGGGGAAGGTTCACTTAGGCAGCTAGTTCCTGGGTTTCCAGCAAATGAATTGAAAATATAAAATCTCGATTTTTAAGAGTCATTTCCTTACTCATGAATCAAAAAAAAATCTCTGAACAATTTTGATCTTCTACTATCTGATAATTAAAAAATTAACATTGCAATTTCTTTTAATTTTAAATTAATTAACGGGAACTACCCATTTTTCACAATTTCCCTATCTTATTCTAATATAAAATAAAACTTAGGTCTAGTAAAATAAAACAGTATCTAAAACTAAGGTTAAAAAATATTAATATATGGTATAATTGTCAGTTATTGCTGGGGATTATGGCTGTAGGTAGTAATACTTGCAGCCTTATCTCCAGTGTAGACATATATGTAAAAAAAAAAAAAAAAAAAATATCTCTCAACATCTGTTCCCCAGGCAGCACAGTCTACTTCTCCGGTGTTGACATGCTAGATGGCACGCCAGTGCTGGACATCAAACCCTACATCCCCAGTACGATGACCCCTACTCTCAGTACTACGACCAGAACGCTGCCATGTCCCCCCGGAACACATAGGAGACGCAGAGAGGGACCCACCTGATGGAGCGGAGGGGGAGGGGAACTCCACGATCCCCGTCAGCCCATCCAATAAGAAAGTAAGTTGTTGAGAGTAAAGTACTTTTTGTAATATTCATTGTATCTAAACTCAAATAAATAAATAATAATAATGCTGCCTTATTTATACTGCCCGATTAAGACTACTAGAGTCCCATTATTCCAGCAGTAAGCACAAGACAATAGTATTATGTGGTAAAAATCCCGAATAGGAGGATAACTTATCATGTCCCGGCTGGGTTTCGAACCCACGAACTCTGGAATCTTTGGATTCGCAGAGTGCCGCCTTTACCACTGAGCTACCAGGACATAAACCAGGACATAAAGAGGTGCTTTGTTAAACTGTTAGCATAATGGGACTACCTGTCTTGCGCTGACAGTCTAAATAAAGCACTACTTATACTTCTAATTTATTTCTATATCTTTTACAATTATTATTTATATATTTCATCACAAGATGGAACTATTGGTAGAGTACCCGAGACACTGGCACTGTTCCACCTCTGTTTTGCCAGTAAAATTCTTTCAATCTGGAATTCTTTTCAGCGAAACAAATGCAGTTGAAAGTTAACCTCTGGACATAAGAGAAACAAGGGGACCATCATTTTTTCACTTATATCCAGGTTGCTCTAATAAAGAAGTTATTTTCGCTTATAGCAATGTAAATTCGACCTGGAAATTGTTCTTTTACATTCAGGTTCGAGTATGATAACTTAACTTACTTACTGTCATGGCCAGTAGGAATTCGGCCTCACCAACAGTAGTCCTCCATTTTTATCAGTCTAGTGAGTCTTCACCATTGAGATGAGATGTGGTAACTTTAGAAGAAGAAAAATTGTCTGTCTCGGTAGCTCAGTGGTAAAGGCGGCACTCTGTGAATCCAGAGATTCCAGAGGTCGTGGGTTCGAAACCCATCCGGGACATGACAAGTTATGCTCCCATTTGGGATTTTTACCACGTAATAATATGTCTTGGGCCTACTGCTGGAATAATGGGACTTCGATAGTCTTGATCGGGCAGTATAAATAAGGCGATATTATTATTATTGTTTTATTACTCATGTAATACATGGTAACAATCAACATCATCTATGGGCTAGGATATAGCAAACATAGAAGGATTACAATGTTGTTAAGGAGATTTGAGGAGATGAGATATTATGAAGAGGATGAGTGAGAGAGGAATCTTCTGAGCAGGCGACAGTTTTCCAGGAGGACGGATTTCTGGATTTTGTAGACAAGATTCTGTGGCAATTGTATTTTCTTTGTATGGACCATAGAAGCTGGAATGTATCAGCCCATTTGTTGACATGACTACAGGGACAACTTCAACATTGGTCATGTTCCACATGCAGGTGATTTCTGTGGCGAGTCTTGATATTTGTGGATCTTGGTTGCTGTGGTGTTGAGAATGTTGTGATCTGCAGGATGGGCGATGTCAATGAGTTTCACAGTTTTTTCTATTTTGTCAATTAGTACAATGTCAGGTCTGTTAGCCTGGATGTTGCGGTCTGTGATTACAGTTGAGTCCCAGTACCTATAGCTTCATGTTTTCATTTTCAAGTATAGGTTCTGTTATTATTATTATTATTATCATCATTACTTGAAGTAATGATATTTTTCGGTTCCAGGTGCGGTTAGCTCTTTGAGAAGGTGGGTTTTTAGTGGGTGGAAATCCCACACCCCAAGTCAGGATGAACTGGGACACCTGGGTGTCTTTAAAAGATTTTTTCCTGCCTTCAACCAAAAAAAAATAAAAATATTATCATCATTGAAATGAGTTGTGGTATCTTTAGAAGAAGAAAAATAATCTTCCTTTCTCTCTCGCCCTCGCCAGGTCGTGGTGGATGTGCCGAGCTGGATCAACCACCCGCCCGTGCCTCAGCTCACCGTCAGGTTCGAGGCCCGGGCCCGGTCTCAACTCGAGTCCATCGCCTCCTCCTCCTCCTCCTCCCCCTCCTCCTCCTCCTCCCCCTCCACTCTGGAGACCACCATCTCCAATATCCTGCGCGAAGACCCGCGCTCCGTGTACGTCCGCAAGCGATTCAAGAACCAGTTCTACACGTTCCAGGTAATTTATATTAGGTCGGGTTCTAAGAAAAACACCTAGCCTAAAAAACACCTGAAAAACACGAAAAACGTTAATTCCAAAGGATTCATCAAGATAGCGCCAGTAGAGTTTACAGCAAAACTCTACTGGCGCTATCTTGACGAATCCTTTGGAACTAACGTTTTTCGTGTTTTTCAGGTGTTTTTTAGGTTAGGTGTTTTTCGTAGAACCCCACCTTATTATAGAAAGCTTTATTAGGTAGAACAAAAAATATATACAGTAGAGTAGAATACAATGAAATGAAAAGATTAAGCAAATACGAGTATAACAAGAAAAAAAAAGAGAATGAAGTTAATGTCCTACCTAAAGGGCGGGGTTACTGCCTTTGGTAATCTCTTCCACCCAATCCTTATTGTAATGTTAAACAGACAGACAAACGAATGCCAAATGAGATAGTGAGGGGGTTCAAATCCCAACCAATACATAAATTAATACTCATTTAATTGATAATTTAGAAGATAAAAATGATAACGACATTTTTTATTGTCATCCAATACCCAAGTTAAAAAAATCCAAATGGGAGGAAAACTTGTCATGTCCCGACCAGGTTTCGAACCCGCGACCACTGGAATCTCTAGATTCACAGAGTGCCGCCTTTATCACTGAGCTACCGGGACAATTAACACAAATATGATAATTTTATTTTTGTTTTCTATGTTTATTATAGTTCTTGCGGTAGTTAATTTATTAATTTTATTCTATTAATGTCTGTTCCAGATGGACAGTCTGCACGTGAGCTGCAAGTTCAATGATGACGAGAAGTCTGTGCTAGTCTATAGGGTCAACCGGGCGACAGTTTGGACCTGGAGGATAGTCAGGCCTTTGAGTTCTAGGCTGGAGGATAGTCAGGCCTTTGAGTTCTAGGCTGGAGGATAGTCAGGCCTTTGAGTTCTAGGCTGGAGGATAGTCAGGCCTTTGAGTTCTAGACTGGAGGATAGTCAGGCCTTTGAGTTCTAGGCTGGAGGATAGTCAGGCCTTCGAGTTCTAGGCTGGAGGATAGTCAGGCCTTTGAGTTCTAGGCTGGAGGATAGTCAGGCCTTTGAGTTCTAGGCTGGAGGATAGTCTGGCCTTTGAGTTCTAGGCTGGAGGATAGTCTAGCCTTTGAGTTCTAGGCTAGAGGATAGTCTGGCCTTTGAGTTCTAGGCTGGAGGTTAGTCAGGCCTTTGAGTTCTAGGCTGGAGGATAGTCAGGCCTTTGAGTTCTAGGCTGCAGGATAGTCAGGCCTTTGAGTTCTAGGCTGGAGGATAGTCAGGTCTTTGAGTTCTAGGCTGGAGGTTAGTCAGGCCTTTGAGTTCTAGACTGGAGGATAGTCAGGCCTTTGAGTTCTAGGCTGGAGATGAAAATAATTTCTCATGTTCTCTTGAGTTCGAAGCCGGTATTCATTTATATTCTTCCCAAATTCAGTCTTGAAATACTAGAAATCATTCAGGGCATTTGCTTTCCTCAAGTTCTGGGCTAAAGTAATAGGTACCATACAATTTTAGGCCGAAATTAACTTAGGGCGGATTAATAGACGTTGTTATAATACCTAAGTCACGGATTGCGTGCTGTGTAATGCCGTATTTTTCTTTCTAACCAAAGTTAACCAAACGGGAATAAAATGAACCAAACTGGAAGCAAGTCATTTTTCTTTTGGAAGAGGAAAAATTTCCAATTCCAAAGTTAACCAAAGTGGAAGTAGAAAATTCTTGCTTCCAGTTCTTTTATAGGCTAAGTCCATTGTTTATCTTTAAAAGTAACCAAACGCATTTTTCTTTCACGAATGACCTTGGAATAAATGGAAATATTCGGAAAAAACCTAACCAGGAATTTTTTTTTAGTTAGAAAGAAAAGTACGACTTAAGATAGGGAAAACCGGCGCTTCGCAAAGACTTGTGATATAGATTTTGTCTATTAATTTCGCCCTTAATTTCGTCGAGTTTTAGTACGAAATCAAAAGATGTATTTCTAGGTCAAAATTTATACACAATAGCTGCGTTTATCAATCACACTTAACAGGGTGATAAATATCTGACCGACGCTAATCAGCTGATTAGTGCATGAACACTATTGGAAGTTAACCATTGGTTAAAAATAGTCAACTGAGTTGTAACCCGTCCTTTGAGTTTTGGTCTGGACACTACAGAAGTTTTTTGGATTGTCCTTAAGTGCTAAACCAGAATTCATTTGTGCATCCTTCGAGTTTTAGACCAGAAAACCAGGAACTCATGCACTATCCTAATAAAAAATTGAAACACATCACATTTTTGTGCATATGAAAAATTATACATACAGAATGTACAATTGTACATAAATATGTATTAGAAGATATAATTTCGAAATAATTTTAAAATTAAAAAGAACTTGGCTTTTTTGTTGTACTTAATTATTTTTTTCAGGTGGCCATTTTGCCAGCTACGGCATCGGCAGGTATTATTTATACTCGTAACTCGTGGTATTAAATTAAGTTGGTAGACACAATAACAATCGTTTATAATTATTTACTCAGTGATTTTGAAAAATATTTTTGTGTGTTGTAAATCTTTGTTTCAAACTAATGAAAAGGTCAAAGACCTTAATTATTTATTAATTTTATATCCTTCGAATGATCTCAAATTAAATTTCGTTTTATTTTCGTTCCTCTTTTGTGTGTACAATTGTACATATATCAACTGTACG
Source organism: Bactericera cockerelli (assembly GCA_024516035.1). Taxonomy (NCBI): domain Eukaryota; kingdom Metazoa; phylum Arthropoda; class Insecta; order Hemiptera; family Triozidae; genus Bactericera; species Bactericera cockerelli. The sequence continues at coordinate 8,396,687 of CM044960.1, read as the reverse complement.
GTCCTCGTGTTTTTAATATTAGATAGGCGTACAGAACCTGAAATCATTCAATATTCTTCATTTTTAGACCAACCCAGACTGAGTAAAGTATGAGGTTAATGTGTGTATCGATTAGACTCCCAGCGAGAAAAGGGTGAAACCCTGGTCCTGAATAATTTACACCAGGACGTTAAAAATATGACTCATTGAAAAGGAAGAATACCTAGGTGTCTGACCTGGGCGTCCACACAATTTTTCCATCACCGTGAGAAAGGTATCTGTGTCTTTCTCACGGACATGAAATTATTATTATTATTATTATCATCAGGTTGAGAACTATTTTTGAAAATGAAATGAAAGTGAGTAAGATTATTCCTACAATGGAAGTTCATTTTCTGATATTTATTTCAACTCGAAATGCAGATCATGTTGTTTAATTGCTTTAGGTACTTAAAAAGTTACAAATTTTGTATTTCATAACTGTTGAATTTTATTTATACTTACTTACCTTTTGTATTATCTGTAATTAAAAAGCCTTCCAGCACCAATATATTTCTTTAGTTCATCCCACAGATAATTATGGTTCTTATTTTACATTATGTCTGCAGCAACATTGGAGAGTAGTAAGTATTATGCTGCATTGCAACGACAACAAAAAGTCAGAAAAGAGTCGTTTTCGGCTCTTTCCCAGTCAAGCCCGTGTTTTTGCTATTATTTTTTCTTGGTTCACCGAACCCCTCGGTATTATATTTAAACTTGTGAAGTTTCCTTTGATTAATAACCCTATATTTTTAGTCACGTAATAAATTTAATATATGTGTGCTATGAATTTTTATGAAGGTAAATTTGAGTTACTGTCAAGGCCGTATCCAGGATAGCCGTATATTTTTTAGATTTCGGGGGGGGGGGGGGTCCAGACATCCCTGACCTCCCCCTAATTACGGCCTTGGTTACTGAGACATTACTCTTGTGATTAACACAAGTATTATAAATATGTGTAATTCAATAAAGGCTCTGCCACACAATGCAATGACAATTATGGTACTCTACCTATATCTAAACACCAACCTATAAATTATAGAAGGGAATGTGGACCAATAAAAATGGAAATGGTAAATTAATAAAAAGTCGTTTGAAATCAATTGTTTCGAAAATATAATATTTTAATAAATTATTTATTATTCATTTGATTCACATTGAATATGTTACATACAAATAGGTACAACACATTAATTTCTTCGCAATAAAAGTTACTTAACCTAAAACACATACCTTATTTCCTATTAAAAACAATATACGTTAAATTAAGTTATTTTCTAAACAAAATGTAAATAGTAAGTTTATTGCTTGATTTGAACATTCAAAGGTCAGGTAACAAATACATAAATATTCTTGCACTGTGATAAACAAAACCGTTCTTCATATTCCTGAATCAGACAATTAATTTCACACAGGTTTTTTTTCTACCACCTTGAAAAATACAACAACAAAAATTCAACAAGATCGGAGATCCTTATTGAAGAGTCCCTGAAGATAAAATGGGTGTAAAACTAAAGTCTCATATTTCATAGTACTAAACCTAGGAGAAAAATAAACACTTGGGTTCGTTAGTATGTATTTTGCAAAATTTTACAACTAACAGAATAAATTAACATTAAAAAGTGTATTTTATTTGCTCTAAATGAGCTTTAAAAAAACTAAATACATTCTTCCGCTAGGTTACTAACGATAAACAATTTGTGGGCATATTTCTCGGGGATAAGGAATCAATTAAACCTCTCATTCAGAATAAAAAAAAATTCTGTCCAAAAACAGAAGAGAAGTATACACATATATCCCTGACATTGATATCTAGGAAAGACAGGCATAACATGGAATCATATCAATCAAGGTGTAGCTTTGATAAGTTGGCTCTTCAAGCCTCACAATGTACAACGGTATAGGTAACGATAATATCAAAATTTGAGCACCTTCTAAATGAGCACTAAATTTTCCCGTTTCTTTTTGTACACACTAGAAGTACGATTTTTTTTTTTTTTTTTAATCATAATTAAAAGTGATAGTTTATCGTTTATTAAAACTCAATACGGAGAAGGCTGGTAATTTTTTGGATATTTCAGTTGGAAAAGTAAATTTAATTATTTGCATGGGCATGCAGACAGACATGTCAGAGCATGGCACAATGAAGATAAAATGACCCTCAGAAGTTGCGAACATTTTTTTACCCTTAAAAACATTTAAAAGAATATATTATCAAATGAGTAGGTACATAGTTGCATACTATCTCTTAAATTTGTAAAATACAATTCTGCTTTGGACGAATTTCGATTGGTGAAACATAATGTACGAGTATTGTCAAAAAAATAGACCTTATAATAATATACTTCACATATTACTCTTAATCAATTATTAATCTCTATATGAATGTGGCATCAGTAATGAGCACACTGAAGAAAGAAGACTCGTCGAATGAAATATATTATATCGTTTCAAAAAAAAAAATCTATTTCGTAAAGAAAATTCAATTATGAAGATAATTTCACCATTTACATTGGTTTACCCTTTCATCAGCCCATATTTTTTAAACAAAATTTATTCTTCTCAAATATGGACTGACAGGAGAATTTCCCTATTAAAATAATAGACATTTCTTATACTGCCCAAATAAGACTTACAGTCCAAAAATAGCCCACATCACAAGGGTTTGAATAAGAATGGACACCTACCTACCAAGTCCTGACCTGACTGCACGTTACTTAACTTCAATGATCTGACAAAATTGGAGTATGTTAAATACTTTAAGTGCCATAAATAAAAATGTTGGTACCATTAATTTATTTTAAATTATCAAATAAATGATTATTAATTTATGTATTGTATTGCTTGGGATTCGATCACATGAACTCCTGACACACTACCTGATTTGCAGACAGCATCTCAGACCACTTGACCATGCTCTGTATTTCATTGGAAAATTTTAGAGGCAAAGTTATTCACAATCGGACCAAAGGAGTTATCATTCCTGGCAATTCATCAAAAAAAATTGTTTCTCAATAATTACACTATAGGATCTCCGAAGTTCTTATTCAATGATTAAAGAGAAGCATAGGCCCGACTGTTAGCCACAGATGAGCAGGTACCTATAGGCCCGACTGTTAGCAACAGATGAGCATGTACCTATAGGCCCGACTGTTAGCAACAGATGAGCATGTACCTATAGGCCCGGCTGTTACACACAGAATGAGCAGGTACCTATAGGCCCGACTGTTAGACACAGATGAGCAGGTACCTATAGGCCCGGCTGATAGCTACAGATGAGCAGGTACCTATAGGCCCGACTGTTAGCCACAGAATGAGCAGGTACCTATAGGTCCGGCCACTAGCCGTGAAGAGCGGCTGTCATTCAGTCAGGTCCAATATCTCCGCAACAAATGGGGCGATCAGATGCTTCTTTGTGCTCATTGTTCTGCACACAGAACGGATGCTGCATTAGCTGAACGTAGTTGGGTCGCTTTGTGAAGTCTTTTTGTAAACTGGAACAAAGGGGAATAATATTAATGATTAGATACTGAAAGAAACAAAAAAAAAATCACCTTGGAAATTTTATTGAAAATAAAAGCATCTTAAGCGACGCTAAACGGGTTGTTACTGTAGGGTGAGAAAAAAAACTTTTTTTAAACAGATCATAATTATGTACTAAATTGTACTAATAACATTAACTCTTTAGAGGAAGGTAACCACCAGACGAGGTTAATATGATTTTTCTACCAACTACCCAACTAACAAAAGTCTTATTACTATGTGGTGATAAACTAGTGAGGAAAAATTCATGCATTGGGTGAACTCAAACAAACTCTGGCTTCCCTTCAGATCGAATAAATCTTTCGCCTTTTACTAAATAAGTATTTCCGTGGAGGGGAGCAATAGATGAGTCTATATTCAATTTTTCGTGCTGCCGACTTCTGTGGGGCGTAATTCTGGACTTAATAGCTTTACTTCTAAACTTTGCCCTTATAAGATTTTCTATTATTATTATTAGACTCACCATTGAGAGATAAAATCTTCGAAAATGGAGGGTAAAACCCCCGTCGTGATATGACCATGGCAGTTGAAAGCGACGTTAAACCCCACTTAAAAAAAAAAAAATCTTCGAAATGTAGTTGAGAATTTCTACCAACTAACACTCAAGTCTTATTATTATGTGGTGATAAACTAATTGAGGAAAAATTCATGCAGTGGGTGGGATTCGAAACAATGGATCCCTACGCTACCTGGAATGCTAGACTTACCATTGAGAGATAAAATCTTCGAATGTAGTTGAGAATTTCTACCAACTAACACTCAAGTCTTATTACTATGTGGTGATAAACTAATTGAGGAAAAAATCATGCATTGGGTGGGATTCGAAACAATGGATCCCTACGCTATACAGGTATACCTTTTTGATACCTTTTTTATTTTATATTTTTATACCTTATTAAATGTAATACTTGCATATTATTTCATCTATTTAAATAAATAAAGAGGTGCTATATTAAACTGTTAGCGTAATGGGACTTCCTGTCTCGAGCCGACAGTCTAAATAAAGCACTACTATACTATACGCTACCTGGAATGCTAATAGACTCACCATTGAGAGATAAATCTTCGAATGTGGTTGAGAATTTCCCGGGCTGAAGCCGCGGCGGGTCGTCTTGCACCACCTGCTTCAGTTGCTCGAATGGGGTGCCCCAGGTGTCGTAGGGGAAGCGGCCCGTAGCCAGCTCTATCAGGAGATGCCCAGCGACCACACGTCGCTTCGGATGTCGTAGTTACTCGGATTGCCCGTCGGGTCGATTCGTTCAGGCTGGGGAGGAAAATAAATAAATAATATTTTTTTTTTTTTTTTTTTACACTTTATTGATAGGACATATTATATACAATACAAATAATTACAATTAAAATACAATATAATAAAAGAAAAAAAAATAAAGAAAAATAAATAAATATATACATAATATATTCCTAACTAAAGGGCGGGGTTATTGCCTTATTTTCCACTTTATGACTATCAAGTCCCATTATTTCAGCAGTAAGCCCAAGACATAATATTATGTGGTAAAAATCCCAAATGGGAGATAACTTGTCATGTCCCGGCTGGGTTTCGAATTAGGTTTAGTGTAAGTATATTCATGCTCATTTAGTTTTTCTTGGTGTTGCAATACAAGCGTTTTTGCTTGATATTGTAAAAAAAATAAAATTGTAATATGGTACAAAGTCATACATTATTTAAGTGTGTTGAATTTTTGATAAAACGTTCATTTTATTTTGAACGTGAATATTGGATACTCTGGCCACATGATAGTGACACTAATATAACTGCTAGATTAAAGCAACTCAAGAGTCATACTCGGGCAGTATAAAAAAATGACACTTAATCTCTCTTTATTAAATTACTCTATACATACCGCCATGTAAGGTTTGCACCCAGCATCAATAGTCTTTGCCACCGAGTCTACCAAATAGCCGGAAATCCCAAAGTCACCATCTTGACATCTCCGGCTCTATTGATGAAATATTGGACGGCTTCACATCCCTGTGAATCACTTGGAGGAGGGAGTGCAAGTAGTGAAGAGCATTGAGGACAGCGGAGGTGATGGCTGACAGGATATTCTCCGGGATGGACCGGTTGTTTTTGTACACCTGAAGAATTTGAATTTGAATGGGTTTACTTTATTTACATAATTGGCACATACATGGATACATCACCTAAGCTAACAAGTAACTTCTGCGGTGAAGTTAAAAAAATAGTAAAAAAAAATATATTAGTGATTCACAGCCTTTTCTATTTCGTAGCCATGACACAGTGGTAGACACTTGAAGTGTGTGTTGTAAATTGACAAACACATGATGATGTTCAATTGTTCATATTAGACAGTCACAATAGATCTCATTATGTTAATGTAAATCACAAATGTCACATTAGCTTGCAGTAATTGTAAAGAGTTTAAACTGAAACCCTACAACCAGGTCACATAATATTGTGGTATCCTAGAAACCATGGGCATGGAAGAGGTAGACCAAAAGATTAATGGATAAAGAAATGAGTTTAGTGTGTGGAGGAGTATTATGGAGGAGAGTAGCTGAGGAGAGAAGTGAGTGGAAGAGAATGGGGAAAGTGTATAGAGAAGTATGGTTGGAGAATCGGAGAGATTAAAAGGGAATTGGATGAGGAGGAGATTGGAGGGAGAGAGAGTGTGTGTGTAAGAGATAGAAAGAAGAGAGAAACAGTATTTATTTAAATTAAATTAATTTTATTTTAATTTGTAACTCGTGATTGGACCAAGATATTGGTCACATGCCTCCTTATAAAGAGAGGCCTCAGATACCCATCTGATTTTGTACAATTTTTACTGTGTTTTTATGTATTTATGTTAAAATGTGTAAATTTAATTGTACAAATAAAGGCTATTTACAATACATTGCATTACAATATTCATCATGAAAGGTTGTTATCAATATTAACAATGATAGCCCAATGAGTTTGAAGGAGTTTCAAGCAAATGGAGTAAAAAAACATTGATTGATCCAAGTAAAAAAAAAAAAAAAAAAACACACATACCTTATGGTAGAACTTATCTAGTGATGTGTCCATCACTTCCATACAGATCCACACATCTCCCTCTCGGAACATGGCACCGTAGAATTGCACTGTGTGTGCACAGTCTGAGGATCTCATACAAATGTCTAAATCTGTGAGTAGTCTCTTGTGTTCTAGGGTGTTTACTGTGTATGCTATCCTCTGAAATCACAAGTAATAATGTATCACAACTATTATAAGATTATAATTACCATATAATGTGAAAATAAATAAATTGCTGATAGAGAAATCATAATTTTTTCTCAATGATAACAGAAATTTTTTATCTAATAATCTTTAAATTTTCAGGAAAAAAGCAAAGATTATAGAATTTAGGGAAAAGCAAACTTATTTTACCTTCTATTAAATGCCTTTTGTCTGAGCTCTCTTATTATTATTTTTTTTTTTCAATATAAAATAAGTAGTGTTTGTTATTTTGTGCACAAGAAGCACAACTTTAGACAGTATCAATGAGTTCAATGACTAATTGAATGTTGCACAAGTCGTCATGAGATATGTAATAGAAAGATTTTCTTCAGTTCAGCATTAGGCAAAGAAGTTAGGGCTTGGTGGGTTACTAACCAAGATACTCAGTATTCCAGGTTCAATATAGGCTAAGTAATGTTTAAGGGGGGGTAACTAGTAGTTTGTGAGTTTTCAGCAAATTGAGAGTAAAACTTACCATTCTATATTAATCAATGTTTTACTGACTTTTTCTCATAGGTACCTTTCTTAATCTTTTATCTTCTGGTCTAATTTTTGTTAAATTACAAACTTTAAGTTCCTCTTCAATCTAGTCTTTATTTTGTTTTTACCTGTATGACAGTGATAGTTTCTTTTTCACCAACAAGAAATTTTTCTCATGCCAAAGCATACCTTAACTTTAGTATAGCATTAGATTTAGATTTATAATATTAAAAATAAGATAGAATAATTACAATATCATTAGCTAGGGAACCAATTGAATGTAATAGTTAGAAAGGATCTTTTGTAATCCGTTTATTGTATAATAAAAAAAAAAAAAATAATACCTCAGAAAAACTTACTTTGACAGCCATCATGGTTCCTGTGGCTACATGTCTCATCTTTTCCACAATGCCATATGCTCCTCTGCCTAGATCACATATCTTCACAAGATCGTCTGCTTCTACCACAAATGTTCTGTCTCCAATAGTGATAGTGGTTTTCTTGTCAAGATTCTTAGGAATGGAAACTGTGGGTGTTTTCTACGGCAGAAACTTGCAAACTCAGACCTGGTCGCTTCCCTTTCCTGGCTGAAAGATGCAAATGATAGCTCTTATTAAAAAATGTTTGTTAATGCATTGATGGCACTGTAATACACCAGTTGTCTAACAGTTACTAAAGTCAAGCTACCTGACTAGGACTTGAATGCATGACCAAACAAATTTGAACCGTTGGGATGCTGGCTATTCCTTACCCCACCTGGGCTGGGTGAGGTTGATTTGAGTTGCTAGTTTGTGAGTTTTCCAGCAAATGGAGGGTAAAACACCCATTGTGATATTACCATCTAGATGTTTAAAAAAAAAATGTTTGTAACTTAGTAGGTAATCCAAATCACCATAGTCTGATAACATTCCATAGCAAGACAATCAAAATTAATTTATTAATTAGAACTTTTCTTGAAATATATTCTTACCACTTCCAGACATTGTGATTTGAAATGTGTACTGCTGTTCCTTAAGGCTTAGCTGTTGTTGAACAAATCTGAAATTTTAGAAACATCACACCAATATTAGTCAATATTACTCTAACAATATTCTTTTTTTTTCTCAATTCCTTTTTTATAATAATAAATGAAAAGTCTTGATAAGTTCAAATTCCCTGATCTAAGGTTATTTTGTCATAGAAAAAGAATCTTTAAAAAGTTTGGACTGAAAACGGAAATGAAATGAAGAGAGGAAATTGACAAAATAGAAAAACCAAAACAAATATGATTGCTTCATGAGCTACGTTTAGTAAATCCTGAGAATTTTTTGTCTGTTTCTAGTCTAGAAGTTAAACATTACACTAAGAAGTTAAACAAATTTAGGGCAAATATAATAGACAAATTCTATAAAATCAAGTTATTGCTAACCATCAGTTTTCTTATCTTGCACAGTACGTAAAACATGACTTAGTGCCATAGAGGTAAAACAAAACGTCTGCCTTTAATACCTCATTTGTGATGGCTTTAAAAATACTTATTGCCTATGTCTACTAAGTCTCTTTTTTTACCTCCTAATACTAGACACCTCTAAATAGGGGACAAAACCACTGTGCATTTCTTTTTAAAACAAGTAATTGACTGAAAGAATTCAGCTTTGGCCATGTTATTACCTAATAGTTTTTCTCCTAGATTTGTATCAGCAACATAAAGAGAACAATTGTCTATAACTCTGTATGCATATAACCTCTAGATGTCTATGATCCTTTAGGAAACAAGTTAACCAGGCTTCTACATTAGGTAGTTCCAAGAAATACCTACAACTTTCTCAAAAGTCAGACATTGGACTATAGTTAAAAAAAAACACTTACTCTCTGAAGTGTTTCTGTACTCCTCACCATGTATTTTTCTATTACTGGCACTTTAATTGAATAATTTAAATCAAAGAAATCATTAAAATTTAACAATTTATGCCCCACTTGATCAAACACCTTCAACAAGAAACACAGTATCAGTTGTCAGTCAGTACACTCACACAAAACTTGTTTTTTGTTCTCAGTTTCTTACTCTATCTGGACCAGATATTATCAAGATTCTCATGTGTACTTCAGTTTATCATTCTCTTTACTAACACTAACTAACCCTTTCTCTTCTCTCAGTGTTCAAGGGGAAATTCTTTTTACAATTTTTTTTTTATGATGTGAATTTGATAAAAATTGATAAGGAAAGGAATCGCGTGAGAGAAATCAGGAAAACGAATACGAAACGTCTTTGGAAATAAGCATTCATGAAACCAGTGGCGAAGCGCTCATTTGAATATTCTTAACGGGCTCATGAATCCTATAAGATTTTTTTTTACTTTCCTTATCCTATAATAAGGAAAGCATTGACTTACCCATTTTTTTATATACTCGTGAGTACTAGTTAACTGTAGTAATACCACTGAGCCTTATTTTTTCATGTTTTTATGGGGTTAACTCGTAGGAAATCCTACTACAGCCTACCTCTTCTATTAGGAGTTAGATAAGTTACCCACAATTAGTACAGATTTTTCATTACTTTCCTTGTCCTATGATAAGTAAAAAGTATTAGAATGGTATTCGTCGAAATTTGTGGGCGAATCATAGCCTCAGGATACCAAAAAAGTTGATGTTTTCGGTCATTGATGGTGTGTGCATCCGTCCATCAACACGATTTCTCGAGAACGGTAATAGGTAGGTAGAGACTAGAAATTTCACAAAGCAGTACTAAACTCTTTTGGATTGGTTAAATACAAAAATAAACTGGTGTGACACAACCACAAGACTTTCTTTATCACTCTAAAATCAAATTTATCCTTATCACTAAAGAGTAACGGTTAGTTTATTATTGGAATACTTTTACATATGTCTAGGATTCAAATTTTGATGGCTTACTTTTCCCGAATCAAGTTTCGTCTATTTCATGAAAGAAAGTCATCACAATTTGAGTCCTAGACATATATAAAAGTGCTTCAATAATAAACACCATGTTTACAAAGTAACTTGCTAAAAATTAATGTCAAATTTCGTAATGAGTACCTCAATCATTTTGGATTTAGAAAATTAATAATATCGCCTGAGACTAAAGCCCCCATTAATTCTATTGCTAAGTCCAAAACGTACCTATTATGGGTCAAAATTGCAAAATGGATGATAATTTGTCCTTCCGGCTGGGTCTCGAACCCCCCGACCTCTGGATTACCAGATCGACGCAAACCCCTTGACACTGAGATACGTAAAAGTAGACTTAACTGCTGTTAAGATGCTCTTGATTCACTACAAATAAATGAAAGTTAGTTATCATATATATTTGTGTTGATCACAATTACTCAAAACAGCTTTACTAATTTTTGCATAACTTGGGACCGACCTCCAGATTACAAGTCCGCCGCCCTATTGATCAAGCTACTGAGGTCATTATTAATTAATTTTTGTTCTCCTTTGTACTTAAAAGACTCAAAAAGCAATGAATAAAAACCACCACAATAGGATGGTTCCAAAATAACGCGATATTGTTTGTGAAACTTACATACCAACTAATTCACCAGTTCCTCATTATATCAAAAACATCCAAATGCAAGTTACAAAAAAAGAGACCGCGGGAATTCGAACCCGGGTCACTTGCGGACAAGCCATGTGCGTTACCCACTCTGCCACGGTGACTACCAGAAAAATTAAAGAATTAATGAGAAAATGGAATATTAGACAGAAACTGTTGATTTTGTATTAAATAAAATAATAAAATTCCTAAATACGTTTTAAATCCCAGACAACATGAAACTGTACCATATGAACTGAAATATATTTTATACAATGCTGCTAGAGATGGGCACTGGGCCGAGATCTTCAAAGTCAGAGGAACTAATTTATGTTAATAAAACACATGCCCATTAAAAATCAGACTCCTAGGAGTTAAAATTCTGTATTATCCAGACTGCAGTGTTGAATTTCAATAGTATTTATTCTTAAACGTGATACACTGGTACATGGCACATATACCATTACTTTTGATCACAACTGTCATTATCCAGAGTTCCAGACTGCAGTGTTGAATTTCAATAGTATTTATTCGTAAACGTGATACACTGGTACATATACCATTACTTTAGATCACAACTGTCATTCCCCGTTGCGACAAAACACGTTCTTAAAATTTGACATAACCAGGACTCACAGCTCCAACCTATAAGCCCACTGACCTACAGAGGTTGCTTTGTAGTTGATTCATATGCACTATGCAGATATGTGTATTAAAGGTATGGTCCAAGTTACCACGTACATTAATAAGAAAAAATTATATAACAAAAGAAAAATAATGACAAGAGACTACCCATTTACAAAAGTAAGAATACTTGTATTTTACAGAAAATCAGTAGTTAACGTTCTCAAAATAGAATCCCTAATTTTACTCTTGCTTTCATGAAAAAAAAGACATTTTTTTTTTCCATACTTTTTATTTTAAAGTTCATGAAGATAAAACTATGTAAATCACGTTGTATCATTTCAAAATGAATAAATAAATTTTCTTACAACTCACAACAATATTGGTTGTTTTTATTTCAGAAAATTATAACACCTTCCAAAATGCGAGAGAAAAAAAAAACAATATCTTTCCAAGTGTTGAAAGACAATTTTCAATCAACTTTAGCCACCAGATTTTGGCTCAGTCCATTGGAAAAAAAATCCATTGCTTGTCCAAATGCGGTCCTCGATTAGAAGTCACAAACGCGGGCCAGTTTCTTCAGCCGGTTGAGAAACACGTCGCCTCGCTTGACGGTGGTCTGGTAGAGGGTGCCGCGGTCCAATGTGACGCCACGGGTGTCGCCCGGCTCACTGATGTGCCGGTGGTCACCACATTGCCCGCCACCGCGTCTATCTTGCACGGGAGCCGGCCGGCCGCTGCGAACCGTGCCACCTGAGAAAAAATAACGAGACACTATTTTAATTCCTTTTTTTTTAAACATGTTTGTATTTATTTATTATTATTTATTTTAGTAGTCACTGTGGCAGAGCGAGTTAGCGCGCTAGGCATTGCACACATGGTGACCTGGGTTCGATTCCCAGCGGGGGAGGATTTTTCTGCTCTGTACTTGGATGTTCGGGGTCCACTCATAGCTCGTGAGGAAAAATGAGTAGCTGCTTTAATGTGAAGCAGCGACCAGTGGCAGAATCTTAGGCAAAAAAATAATACAAGGTATTGAAAATTAAAGTGGTAAAGTCCTATGATTCTGCGCTACCCACTAAAAATTGTGACATAATAACAAAAAGAAAAAGCATTATTATTATTATTTATTTATCTTCTTTTTTTTTATTATTATTGAAATATCTAGATAGGGAACTCCAAGGGTTGGGTGGAAAAAGATTGCCATAGGCAAATAACCCCGCCCTTTAGTTAGGACTTGTTTTTTATATATGTATTTTCTATTCTTTTTGATTATATTGTTATTTTTTGTTTGTATTTTTTTCACATAAATATGATGACTTCAAAAAAATAAAACTTTTAGTGGGAGGTAACCGTTTTTAGTGGAAATTTTTTTTTGTTTCTCTTATAAAGAAATGTCTTTCATCATAGAGAGGAAAATTTTTACCTGGAAATCATTCTCTTATTTTCAGGTTTGTGTTATAACGAGATTATTTTCCTTTTTAGAGGTAAATATTTTGTTTTCTTATTTGTATTAATTAATATTGGTCTAGTAATCAATGTACATTGAGCTTGAAAGAATAAAGAATAAATTAAATTGACCTGGAAATTGCTCTCTTATATCACTGGTAGTCAAAGTGGTTAACGCGCTAGTCTGGTAATCCAGGTAGCGTAGGGATCCGTTGGTTCGAATCCCACCCAGTGCACGAATTTTTCCTCATTCATTTGAGTTGTGACCACATCATAATAAGACTCTGAGGATTAGGTGGTAGAAAATGCTTTGAGCATTAACCTCGCCTGGTGGTTACCTTCCACTAAAGAGTATTATTATTATTATTACATTCAGGGCCGACTGTAAACAATATACAAGAAAAAATCATGTACATCTGATATTCATGTACATCTTGTACAACTTCTCACTTTTCTGTTATACTGATTAAAATAGAGAGGTTAGTTGATGACATGGATAATCAGAACTATTACCTGCTGATGAGAGCAAATAAGCTCGAAACAGCTGTCCAGGTATGTTCTGATATTCATGTACATCTAGTACAACTTCTCACTTTTCTGTTTATGTTTATACTGATTATACTGACAAAAGACTCCCACCTCCTTCTCGATGAACTCGACGCTGACGCCGAAGCTGGCGGCCATGTACTTGAGACTGAGCGAGCGGTACGCCTCCAGGATCTGCTGGTACGCCCGGAGCCGCATCTCCTGGGCGTAGTGGCGGTAGTGGGGGTGGAGGAGGGGGTCCCGCTTCATGTCGACTCCACGGCGGCGAGACAGGAGAGGAACTCGCAGTACTGGCCGTCGTACAGGGAGGTGAAGTAGGCGCGGAGCGAGTGGTACGGAGGCGAGTGGAGGGCTTGGGCCATCACGCCGTGGTGCAGGAGCTTCTTGCGGAGAGAGTAGCGGGGCAGAGCCATCATGCAGGCGAGGACTGTGTAGCGAATGATGGTGCCTGAGGGGGAGGGGGGAACATTAATACAAGAGTAGCGGGGCAGAGCCATCATGCAGGCCAGACTGTGTAGCGAATGATGGTGCCTGAGGGGAGGGGGAACATTAATACAAGAGTAGCGGGGCAGAGCCATCATGCAGGCCAGGACTGTGTAGCGAATGATGGTGCCTGAGGGGGAGGGGGGAAACATTAATACAAGAGTAGCGGGGCAGAGCCATCATGCAGGCCAGGACTGTGTAGCGAATGATGGTGCCTGAGGGGGAGGGGGGAACATTAATACAAGAGTAGCGGGGAAGAGCCATCATGCAGGCAGGACCTGGTGTAGCGAATGATGGTGCCTGAGGGGGAGGGGGGAACATTAATACAAGAGTAGCGGGGAAGAGCCATCATGCGGGCCAGGACTGTGTAGCGAATGATGGTGCCTGAGGGGGAGGGGGGAACATTAATACAAGGTAGCGGGGCAGAGCCATCATGCAGGCCAGGACTGTGTAGCGGATGATGGTGCCTGAGGGGGAGGGGGGAACATTAATACAAGAGTAGCGGGGAAGAGCCATCATGCAGGCGAGGACTGTGTAGCGGATGATGGTGCCTGAGGGGAGGGGGGGGAATAGAATAGAATAGAATAGAAATTACCTTGTTTATACTGCCGAGGTGAGACTAAAAAGTCCCTTTATTCCAGCAGTCTAAACAAGGTCTTGTTTATTTTCAAATTTAAACAGACATTTTGTACATACATTTAATATTCTTAAATTAATTAATAAAAGAGTTTTTTTTGTTAATTAATACAAGGGGAACATTAATACAAGAGTAGCGGGGCAGAGCCATCATACAGGCCAGGACTGTGTAGCGAATGATGGTGCCTGAGGGGGAGGGGGAACATTAATACAAAGGTAGCGGGGGCAGAGGATGATGGTGCCTGAGGGGGAGGGGGGAACATTAATACAAGAGTAGCGGGGCAGAGCCATCATGCAGGCCAGGACTGTGTAGCGAATGATGGTGCCTGAGGGGGAGGGGGGAACATTAATAAAGAGTAGCGGGGCAGAGGATGATGGTGCCTGAGGGGGGAGGGGGGAACATTAATACAGAGTATCGGGCAGAGCCATCATGCAGGCCAGGACTGTGTAGAATGAGGTGCCTGAGGGGGAGGGGGGAACATTAATACAAAGTAGCGGGGAAGAGCCATCATGCAGGCCAGGCTGTGTAGCGAATGATGGTGCCTGAGGGGGAGGGGGGAACATTTAATACAAGAGTAGCGGGGCAGAGCCATCATGCAGGCCAGGACTGTGTAGCGGATGATGGTGCCTGAGGGGGAGGGGGGAACAATAATACAAAAGTATTGAAATTATTATTTTTATTATTATAGTATGCTTTATTAGGTAGAAAAAAAAATATAAGTTAAGCAAAATTGTGAAGAGGTTCACCACAAATGAATCTTACTATGACTTGAATTTATTACTATAAAAAGATAGAACTTAGCTTCTAAGAAATAAAATAATAATATTTCTCTTTTAATTCTCCTTTTTTAAATCAAAATTTCTCATAATAAAAATTAATGGAAAACAATCTATACATGTACAATAATATTTGTACATATTACAATGATTCACTGATCTAAATTAAATCAAATATTTAAAACAAAACTCTCATTATTTCGCCACTTACCAAAGTCAGCGAGCTCATAGGATTCGAATGTCGGCACAACGTCGACAAACAGTCTGCGGCCCGACAATACTGGCGGATGGCGAGCAGTAGATGCCCTCGTAAGCCTTCAGTTTGTTCCGGGCTGACCAGTCGCCGCCACTGATGCCTGGGGGGGGAGACAGAAAAAATATTGAGGGTGATATAATGATATATACATTTTGTGAATATGTTTAGTACCCGTGTGTACCCGGGACCTAAAAAGAATCTAGGACTTCAGGCTCTTCCCCCCGTGGTAAGAGTCCTCTACCCTAACCAGCCTAGCTAGCTAACAGAGTCAAAAGATTTCAATAGGCTTATGCAAAAAAGACGTCACAATAGTTGCTCCTGCAAATAATTCACATATGTGGGTTTTGTTTCATAGCTACAAAAAAGGCTGTGAAATACTCTTTAAAAATTAAAGAAATATTATTCCCAATGCTTGAGACTCGAACGACTAAACTCCAGGTTACGAGTCCATAAAATTGAGATACTAAGGTCGTGTAATTTCAAGAGAAAAGTGGGAGAGTTGCTAGTCTGGTGATCCAGATAGCTTAGGGATTCGTGTTGCTTCAAATCAAATCAAAATAATTATTTTATTCGTTTTCATTTTTTTTTTTACAATAATTATGAATATCGTCAATTAAATTATAGGCACAATGAAAATCAAAATATATGTGCGCAAAGTTTAGTAAGAATAATAAAAATAAAAATAAGCATTTTGCAATTCTTAGAAAATAGATTAAAGGTATAAAGGTGACATCAGTGTTCCTCTAAATATTCATTTATGGAGTAAAATGGATGTAATAATAGATAGTCTTTCAATTGTTTTAAAGGAAGTATGTCTTCGATTTTGTTAAATAAGATTTTATTTCAGATGGTAATGCTTTAAGATGGTAATGCATTCAAATTCTATCCAATCATGATTTTTTCTTCTTTAGTTTTGTACTTTCACCCCCAATATTAGCACAAAACAATTGCTTGAATGAGGGACTGTTTAGTCTTTATCGTACAGTAATATGTAAACAAGTGTCTATTAGTATTTTTACCTTCTATGAGTTCTGTGGCCTTCTCAATGGCAGAGGTCATAGCTTGAATGTCACACCCGTGGAAGTATTTCTATGCGGAACAGAGTGAAGACGGCATCGATACGGTGACTCTTGGGATTGGTTTTGTCCTGGAACTTGAGTCTGCCAGCTTGAAGGCTTCTGCCCGGTCTCCGATGGAAACAGGTAGTCCAACTTGGCTTGCCAGATTCCGCTCACCTACAAGAAATCATTTTTTGTATTCTTTCATTTTTAACACTTAGACGACCGGCATGGTTTTAGTGAATTCTCCCGTGGGACCGGCGATGTTTAGGCTATTCACAGGGGTAGTACATGCGTGTACCACCGGTGGTACACCTGGTCTATTCCGTACAGACACGCGTGTACCACCGTGGTACACCCGACGTCTAAAGGGTTAAATTTTAAGTCAGTCCCGATAGGATAAAAAAGACAAAGTTCTTAGGTCCTAGAAAACAACCACATGCTGAAATAATGGAAAAATAGTGAAAGGAAAGGAAAGGAGAACCACCGGGACAAAATGTTTCAATGCATTGAAATATTTCCCGTGATCCTTGTTGGCAAAAAACAGATCTTATGTATTTCATAGGTGAGTAATTAAGTATCTATAAGTATAGACAGGTGATTTTATAGGGAACAATAGGGTCAATAGGGCTTATTGTTTCTGATTGGACAGTATGAATATGGCAATATTATTGTTACCTACTTGAACACAATAACTACTTTTAAAAGAAGGGTTATAAATCTCACAGTTCCCACACTTACCTGGTCTTCTTCATCCATCATATCTTCTCATGTTCCAGGTCTAATTCCTTGAGTCTCTTCTCATTTGCCTCTTTCATCTCCGCATAGAATTTCTCGTCCAGAGGCCATTTGAACTCTTCACACACCTCTTTGTAATAGGGTGCCAGGGTTACCTGCCTTGATACCTAGGAACAAACGTAGATGCAATTTTATTGAAAAATTTCATTTGATAAAAACTTGCAGTAGTTCTACAATAAGGGAATTTCTTCAGTAAAAGATCCCACAAAATAATATAATACAGGGATGGTACTGATTAGTAGGAATAGTAGGATATATATGAAAGGCAGGACTTCTCTCTTAGAGTTGAAAAATGAAAAATGAACTAATGGTGTATTGTTGTTGTTGTAGCCAGCTTGGCCACAGCTGGAGGGTGAATGATAGTCCTCTAGCGACCTTTATTTCAGAGTTGGCTTGTCCTGAACCACATAATTTTTCTATGTGTGATCAACCATTGTGAAGACTTGAAATTTTTCTATATAAGCCATTAAACCCTTAAGAAACTGCAAGCTACCCTGGCTTGTAGGGATTGGCTAGTCAGCAGTTTTCTATTTACAGTCCTCTAGTGAAACACTGGTCATTCCTTTTTCACGCCCCCCCCAGTCGATTTAATACACCAGAGTGGTGTATTAAATCAAAATAAATTACGGGATTGTCCTAAATATCCAATTGTTGGGGTATTTTACAAACTGGTTTTTATCTTTTTTTAGTAAGAGTAGTATCAGTTTTAGGGACAGTTTTGTGTACTAACCAATGCACAAACTAGATCTCTACAGAATATATAATCTGAAAATCTTTGAATATTTACAGAGAATTAAGAAAATCAAATAACCACATAAATGACCAATTTTCAACTATCAAAACACAAACAGTGGGTTGAATATAAGGAAAAATAATAGAAGTAACAATACCTGCGAGCAATTCATTTTTCAAAGCAACATCATTCTGGTGTTCTG
Source organism: Bactericera cockerelli (assembly GCA_024516035.1). Classification (NCBI taxonomy): domain Eukaryota; kingdom Metazoa; phylum Arthropoda; class Insecta; order Hemiptera; family Triozidae; genus Bactericera; species Bactericera cockerelli. The sequence goes on along the minus strand of CM044960.1, from coordinate 8,378,305 downwards.
GCAGCTTTAGACAAAATCTTTTCTTTTTCCAACTTCATGTAGGCAGGAGTCACTCCTTCTGTTCCATCTTCACCTGAAGAAGAAAAAAGAAAATTTAATTGAAAGAAAGCAATTTTTTGGTATTAAGTCAAGTTTAATTATTTTATTTTCAAATAACATTAATAATTTTGGGACTGAAAGGAAGAAGTCCTCTTATGGTTCTGTAATTTCACAAAGGCACTCATTTTATTAAAAAAAACAATTTAACTGAACTTATTACATAAAGAAATCATTAAAGCAGATATTTACAAATTAAACAAAGGTAGATCACTGTATTCTTTTTGCATTACCTATGATGTTTATATTTTAGTACCTGCACATTACACTACAACTTAAAAGTAATTAAATATGTTGAAGCCTTGCCCACAATACAAGATAGAATATCAAGTTAAGAAATTTAACTTAATTTATTCAAATTTTCATTTTCAACACTAAACATTCAGAAAATTTCCATCATAGCAATATTTCTCTAAAATTTTCTTGGTCTTATCTTGACTTTCTTTTCTATGTTTCTTTGTCATTTCCTTTTGTAATTTTTTTTTTTTTCCTTTTTTTTGCTTTTGTCTCCATATGACTCTCAAACACAATATAAATTATACAGTACGGTACAGCAAATGAAGCAAGCTAGAATTTCTGCCAGTATAAGGGCAATGGTGAGGAGTGAAAGTGTAATCACCTCCTCCTCCACTTGATCTGAAAGAACGAAAGTTGATGGCACCAACAGTACTGTTTTCATATAGTTTCTGGATTTCCATATTTTGATTTTTATTAATCAACTTCTTTTGTAAGTTATCAGAATATTTGTTTTTGCTCAATTCTTTTATTATTTCCACTCATTATACTTAGCACCAAACTGTTCATCATCTTCATTTTCATATTGCAATTTGTCAATGAACTGATCCATTTTAAAATTATAGTAAAATATTCTTGAGCTATAGCTGAACAGTAAGTTTGATTGTCCCTAAAATAATCAGACTGAAAATTTTTATTGAGAGAAAGATGTTGACTTCAATTATCTTTAGAATCTAATAGTTATCATACCAACCTTTATATCATTGCCTATCATTGCCAACATTATTTTAAAATTGCAATTTTTTTAAAGGCTGCACTGTAAGAGAAAACTTCCACATATTTTGGGTCATAAATTATTGGCTAACTTTACATTTTTTCATCCAGTAAGAATTTTTCATTTTCCTGATTGGACTACTGTAAAGTTTTTTTCATTTTAATGAAAACAAAACATCAAAGATATACTAACTCCAAATACATAACTACTCAATAGGCTTAACTGAAAAATCATAATATAAATAATATATTTTTAGAATTTACTCTCAAAGCTTTACTTGCCACTAGAGTGGTAGGTTAATATAACAAAAATACAATTAATTTGAACATGTAAAATAATGTATTTTGTAAAATTTAAATCTGATGATGATGTCATTGTTTACGATCATTTGACATGTAATGGAATCCCAACAGGATAATTTCCTGTTGCCTTTTGTGCTATAAAAGAAACTTGCCCATTGTGTATTGGTATAAGTAGGGCTGTCAGCTACACAAACTTTTTGTCACTGTGATCTTTAATAGATCTTTTGAGACAGGGCCCCTGTACCTCTAAAATAGATCAAAGCTAATAATAATACTCTTTAGAGGAAGGTAACCACCAAGCAAGGTTAATGCTCAAAGCTATTAATGTAGCTTAGGATTCTTTAGGACTAATTTCAGTAACTTCTTTAGGTGTTAGAATCATCCTTGAGAAGTTTTTCAGTTGAGCATGAGAGGCTGTTCCACATTTATAGATAATGTGTTTGGATTTCTTAGGGGCTTCTTTAAAGAGACTGCATTTTGGGTCTTGAGCAATATCCATTTTGTAGTTTAGGCTACAGTGGCTGGTTAAAAAGACAGTAAGGATCCCTCTGCTCATATAGAGAATTTCTTTTCCTCTTCTGGGCGAATGAGTTATAAATATTTTTGCCTCCCAATTGGTCAACAATTCATTATCTCATCATGCTGGACGTTGCTTAACTTGTTGTATTCTTTAGTTTAATTTAGTGCATTAGAAAACTGTAATCAAATCAAAATCTAATATACCTATTATTTTCCTAATGTTTGGAGTATAACCACTAGTAGTAGCAGAGTCCACCTTACCTGGTTTTGGACTGAAGATCTAGTGAAAATGAAGAAGATTTCGAGGAGTATCGGTATTTATTTTGTACTGGGAAGGTGTCTGCAGAAAAATCTGATTTTTTTAGCTTTATCAATCAAAATCTTAATTCTTTATTTGATCAAATTTTTACTTTTTCAAAAAAAAAAAATTAAATTCAAATTTGGATTATCCACCATTTCAAGAAGTTTTAGCCATGACTTTAGTTTTAACTGTGTGAATTAACCTAAAATATTTTCTACTTATAATTTTTAGGGTTCTTATTTTCCATGATGATATGAATTTTTCGGTACTGTCCTAGGCAAACCATTTGTTGTATCTACACATAGCTGTTGTACGCGCATACAGCCAACATTTTATAGAAAGCAAATAGTAATTTCAGATGATTTTACACCCATTTTACATACTTTGAACATGAATTTCCGACATATTTCATATTTTCACAAGGGAAACGTGGCGCAAGAGTAGAGCTGCCTGCATCGCTACAACAATAAACAGTATCCGTTTAAATGTGCCCTTTCATTTAGGATGTATCCCCAGGTTCTAAAGGAAAGGATACATATTGTAGGGGATACCACCTAGGAAGGTAGAAAAACGGGCTGGAACTTTACCTCTTGGATGGTCTGGAAACGAGTTCTATCTTTTAAATTGTCTACAACAAAATGGTTTTGGTTTGTCTAGGGCAGTATTGAAAAAAATCATAAATATCATCTTGGAAAATAAGGCGGAATTAATAGACAACATCAATAACTTAAGTCCGTGGTAAGTGTCGATTTTCCCTATCTTACACAGTACGCAATCCGTGACTTTAGCGCCACAGAGGTTATTACAAAACGTCTATTAATTCCGCCCTAAGAATCATAAAAATTTGTGAGTAGGAAATGAAATTCAGAACCCTAAAAATTGTAGGTTCAAGGTGAATTCACACACAGCCCTCTTCTTATTTACAGCGCTCTCTAGTGGGTGTTCATTATCAAAATGCATTATGCACATCGTAAGTGCGTATGTACTTTTGTGCGTAATGCGTATGCGTAATTTTGAAATTATACGTGGAAGACTTGTGATTTTTTATTTGTTGGTGATAAAAAAAACCAAGTTAAATTTCTTATCTTATCTCTTATAGATCCCTGAAGCTAGACCGTCTAGCGTCTGTATTACAGGTTGGATCCAACTTTTGATTCTGTTGAATACTTGTTATCTCCTCCTGCCAGAGTGTGGAGAAAACATTGGGGTCAAGCCAGATTCTTGCCCTTATCAGAAGAGCCATCAAGTGTTGTGATTTACTGTGTAAAACTGTAAATTGTGCTTGTAAAGAGCCCACAATAAGAAGGACTTTGAATTCACCAAAATGACTTCGGTGGAGCACCTTGTTACACTTGATCAATTTCAAGTCAGACTCTGACACACCTAATGAAATGCATCTCAAGAGTGACTTAGGTAAGTGGAGGAGATGTGTTAGAGCTTATAGTTATAGCTAATTTGGTTGAATTATATTATGTGTTTTGAGAAACTCCAAACATAATTACATGTTTTAGTTGAAAACAGTAAAAACTTTAAATACAAAAAATCAAGTCTCAACTATTTCAGGTAACATCTAATCAGTATGTCATTTTATTATGACTGTTCCTCTTAAATTAAAATTTTCTTGGGAGCTACCCAGGAGTGAGTGGTATGAATTAAACAGTACCTACTCATAACAGTTCCAGTTGATTCATCCTGCTGAATTATATACAAATCCTGAATTTTCTCTGTCATACCTTAAAAAAAAGAAACAGTATGATTTAGTTGGGGGACATTAAAAAATGGAGAAGACCAGGGTCTCTAGAGGACTATAAACAAGAACAGACTAAAAAATATTTAAAAAAAAGAAAGTGTTGGTAAGGTATTTTATTTATTTATTTATTTAGAAACTTTTTATTAGTAAACATGTATACATTGACTGCCTTTCACACTTTATGTGTGACCAATCTTAAACCTATATCCACATCCACATTTGTGTGACAGTCAATCTATTTGAATGGTGTCACACTAGATAAGGAAAGTAAAAATGAAAGAAAAAAGTGTCCACTTTTTGGTGTGCAGGCATACAGCATTAAAAAAACAACCCTTGATGCCACGCACACAATATGTGTGACTATTATAGTAACGTGGCGTACGGTTAAAGTGTCCAAAAATGACCTTGGCAGTCAACGGCAGTAAAAACAGACAAATAATGGTAAAATTAAATATAAAATGACAATTTAAAAAAAAAACAAGAGAAAAAAATAAACAAAATAATAATCTGTCCTAACTAAAGGGCGGGGTTATTGCCTATGGTATCACTTCCACCCAATCCTTATATATCCATGTTTTCATTCTGTAGCCATAAAATACAAAATAGCATGTATTTTCATAGGGTTTAATTTTTATAGAGAAAAAACCAAGTTTTTCACAAGGTTGTTGCCAATAGCAATTATGGTTGAGGACAACCCTTTTCAACTTTTTACTGGAGTCTCATACCCCTAGCTGTAGGCAAGCTGGTATATAATAATTATAATGAAACTACCCTTTTTTGTTGAACTGAAAGCATCAAACCTATAAGATTTTGAACCAAATACACCAGGTTAAAAACTTAAAATTGGAATATAGTCACTTATTTTAGGGGAAAAGATTGTCTTCCAACCAAGTTTTATCTTTAACATTTCACTCTTTAAAAAAGTCTCTGTCAAATTTAAAAATTAATGCTAGAGTAATTTTGTCTGCTTAGGCAGGCCCCTTATTTTCCAATTCTATTACAGAGAATCCCACTAATAAAGACAAGGGACAGAAAGTGTCATTTTTGAATAAAGAAAATTTCAACTTCCGGGGGATTTTGGTGTTATAAGATTACGAAGGGCCTTTCCGCGGTCACCCACGTTACAGGTTGACGCCTTTACACAACAATTTGGCTTTATTAAATAAAATTGGACTTATTTTATGTCATTCAGAGGATTTTGGCATAAGATTCCAAAAATGTTTCAAGTTTCCAATTATTTCAACCGCAAGTCGAATGAGGCAAAAAAAAATTGGAACCCACGTTATTCAAACAGACATGTCAAATTGCATGGTTGGATTACCTTAAACCCCTCTCTTAAAGCATGTACATTCCCGAGAGTGGCATGACCTGATTAAAAAATTCTTGTCAACACTACAAACCCGTGTTTGTTTTTTAAATGTTCAGTAAACATAAAATTCATAATTTTCTGAACCCTTTCGGTCACCCACGTTACGTCACCACGTTACAATTGCCCTCCATCTATTACTCCTCTTCCCACCCTGCTGATTGACTTATGTCTTTTTTCCTTGATTAAAAGTGATAGTTAAGCTTTACTTAACAAATAAAAAGGAAAAAAACCTTGTTTTTATTATTTAAAATCAATTTGGGGCATTTTTTATTATTGAGGAGGACAAAGCTAGAACATGGATATAAACTAAAATTATCGCCTGTTTTTAGATTAAAACAATAAAAATAATTTTCTTTCCCCAACGTTTTTTTCATTAACTAAGCTGAATCTTTCTATCCACGTTTTTCTTAAAGAGAATTATAAAACATTCGATTTCGATAATCGCAAGTAGGTATTAAATAAACCCATCCTTTCAAGTAAACTTGCATGGAAATACACAAGGTATAAACAAGATCTATATTATACCGGTCACCCACGTAATACGAAACTATTACAAATGTATTTACTAAAAATCCTGACAAAAATAAAATTCATAATAGGTTTTATTTTTTTAATAAATTGGCTGAAGTTACCACAAGTGACCTTCCACAAATCATTTTATTTTTAAAATAACAAAATTTGAAAGTAATCTGTTATTAAAATAAACAAATAAAGACATGTAAAACATATCTGTGTATCAGAAATTAGTTTAGGTCATTAAACAACAAAAAACAAGAGCAATAATTTCCTATACTAATGGTCACCCACGTTACATCACTTTTCGAATCCCCAAAAAAAAGGATACATTTTTTTTTAAATTAAAAATAATTTGTTTTTTTAAACCCCCCAAACCTCAGGACATTTTCCCCACATATTTTATTTAAAACTAAAAATTTGAGACGATTTTAAATTAAAAAACCAAAAATATTGGTAACCCACGTTACACACTATTTATTTTCAAAGGAGTCAAAAGTACACTTCTTTACATTTGCGAAGTTAAACTTATGGAATTCGCCCAAGAAGAAGTCCTTTCAATGGAAATATCAGTTGCTTTCAAATACTGGATAATGCTAGAAAATAACGAAAACTTGCAATAAACAGTTAATGCAGGAAAAGTTTGTTCTTCACAGAAAACACATCATAAAACGAAAATACAAATCCACAACAAAAATGAAAATAGTTCTGAAAAATTGAGAAATGCACTTTTCAGTGAAATATGTACCTATTAATAGTTTAAAGTTTTTTTTTGGCATGTCGTCCGCTTTCTCGCGGAATAAAAAAATTTTTTTTATACCCCCTAATGCCACCCCTTTGGTTTTTACTCATAAAAGTAACTATCATTTTTCCTCCAAAGTACAAAGGGGTCTAGGACATCCAAATTAAGAGTAAAAAAATTTTTTTCCCATCTTGGATTTGGGCAAAGGATGCAAGCTTTGAGCATAACACTACTTTAAACCCGTAGACCAAAATTAAATTGAAAATTGAAAAAATAGATGTTTCTGTAAACCTCTGTGGCCCTAAACTTGGGTTGCTATTGTTAAACAGGGAAAAAAAAGGGTAAATAAGACAATTATCAATTTTTTTCTATTAATTTTGCCCTTTAACTTATTTCATGAATTTAATAAGAATGTTTCCATTAAGGATATTTCTTTGTCCTAGTTTTCCCCCCAATTATATTATTTAAAATAATCTCATTTTTCTATTATTTTCCCCGAAAAAGGGGACCTAAAGTAAAAATTGAGGCACTAAAAAAGGGAATACAGTGATTCCCCAAAGGAAAACGATACCGGGAAATTTTAATGACTCATCAGGGTTTTTCTTGCCCGTCAAGATCACATGATCAAGAAACTGCTGTATCTTCTGGGAAATTGTGCCCAAAACATCCCGATGGAAAAAAATCTTACAAGAAATGTTTTTTTGTGGAGCATACAAAAGGACTGCAAAAACCCAAAGAATTTGTACGGGATCTACTCAAGTTCTTTGGGGAAGCTGAAAGAGCCCAAATCCCGGAACCCTGATGCCCGCTATCGGGGATTTTGGAAAATAGACACCTTTGTACGCAGGAATCTGTGTTGGCAATATTCATATTTTCAA